>CM028383.1:94696350-94728125 GCA_013146195.2 Codonopsis lanceolata
GCGGGATATCTTGAGGAGCCTCAGGATTTTGTGACTCAGGACCATCTCTTTAATTTTGACATGAGCGAGATGTGCCCCACCTTGAAGAATTTTGTGCTATGGTAGGGATGGCCATTCTTGGGCCTATTGTCGTGCCTTCTTCTTCACAGGTGCCCATGGCAATATGGGAGCTCTTTGGCAATACTCGTGCGGCTACTCAAGCTTTTATAATGGAGTAAACTTTGATTTGTGAGTCCTTCACAGGGCCTACGGAGTATAGGGAGGATGACCTTGGTTATTTGAGACTTTGTACTCGTCTCTTTGCTTGAGGGGCGGTATCTATCGGTGGGCCAACCGGATATATTGACGTGCGGGTCGTGGACCTTCATTGCGAGCTCGGGCTATCTTGGTCGTCGTTCATCGATTAGGGCTAATTCTTCGTATCGCCCTTTGACCCAATCAATCTCGATATCGGGATTCCATCACTCACTCTTAATGATGGGATCTTAACGATGGGCAACAACGCCTCCATGCAGTAGGCTAGAGATAAGAAGTAGCCCTAGTGGGTGTCTTGCGGGTGAAGTGCGGTAGCCACTAGAGGAGCTAGTGGCAATTTTTACGGCTAGTCTCTTTCTGTGTCGGCCATTTTTAGATGTGTTTTCCAACATTTTGTTGGTGCTTCAACGGCACCATTTACTTGCGGCCGTGAGAGGATGATTTATGCCTTTAGGTTTTGAATTCATCGAGTAGGCGATTCACGTCCCCTTCAAAATGCATATGGTTGTCGGAGATGATCTCGAAAGGTACTCCGTGTCGATATATAATGTTGGTCGGGATGAATTCGGACACCTTTAACATTGAGAACTTTATAGGATGAGGCTTCCACCATTGAAGTAGTCGGCGGCTACCGGGGCGTATTTGTGGCCATTGGATCCCTTTGGGTGAATTTGACCTATGGCGTCGATTCCCCAGTTGAAAAAGTCGTCGTGTGGAGTTATATAAGATGTGTGGGGGGCACGTCTTGTAGATTTAAGCAATGCGACATTTGTCGCAATACGCAAGAATAGATTCGATTTCTAGTGTACTCGATAGTACCCTTGCGGATGACTTTTTTGATAACATATGGCCATTCGGGGAAGCAGCGGGTACCACCATGAAAGCGGTCCATGATTTGCTCGACTTTGCTTGGTCAGCATAATAGATTTAGGCCTTGATAATGCCTTTTGTATAGGTACCCGCGATTAAACACGTGCGATGCCCATCTTCGTAGTGAGACTTTCCTCATTTGTCAAGGCGGGAGGATAGATCCCTTTTTGAAGTAGATTTATTATATCAAAATACCATGGCTCGTGATGTTTTCCAATGAGTTACTTAATGGGTGCCGGATCTCGCAGCCTTGGATAGAGTGCGCGGCGTGCGGTGCGGACACCATGCTTTCCATTCTACCCTCCCTTGTCTAGGGGCCGAAATTAAAATGCGGAAATGGTGCTGTCAGGAAGCACGTTGAATACACCTCGGTCACTTCAGTGATTTTTTGGTCCGTTATAGGAGTTATGGGTTTTCTGTATCAGGTTATCCCTTTTTTAGGGGATAACAGGATGCAGGAAAGCATCACCCTTTAATCCACATCTTCCCTTGTTTAGGGGAAAATGTAAAGTGCAAGAAAGGATGTTGCGGACCCCACTATGAACTTTATGAAAATTGCCTTAAGGCCTATTTAGGATCGCTATGAGTGCTTTGAGTTTTCTATATCAAGTTATCCTTTCTTTAGGGGATACCGGGATATAGAATACATCACCACTTTCATTCTCATTCTCCCTTGTGTAGGGAAAATGGAAAAGTGCGAAAGGATGTTGCGATGCCTCACTTGTGATCCAAAATGTTTTGACAGTCGTCATCTTTATTTTAAGGAGAAAATAAAGAAAAAACCAAAAATTAAAACCATAGAATGCAAAAAAACGGGTTCAGAGGCTAAGTTACGAGTTGGGAATGTGCTAGGCACCCAACTCGCCCTTTCGGTCTCACAAAACTGTTTTTGGCTAAAGTATGTTTTTTGTTATATTTATCTAGCAAATAAATAAAGCATTAAAAGACAGAAAAGAAAACAAATACATCTATGTCTACATTATTTACGGACTTGTAGTCACTTCCTTCGAATAATTTACAAATATATTTAAAAATATTTGACCATAATTATGATTCCTTTTAATGCTATTTTCTAGATAAATCCGGGCAGCACAACAACTTATATTTTTACATTGGGCCGGATGGAAAATAGTTTTTTTTATAAAATAACGTCCTTAAAGGCTCACCTTTTAGAACGTGGTGTGATCGCTCTGTCCTTCTCGAGAGAGGGGTCTTTTTGCTTTCTTTGCTTCTTCTGCCGGCCGCGCGCGGTCGGGCGGTGTGATCGCTTCCAGAAGGTTGCTTCAGGCACCATCAAGCAGGCGGATCAGCGCTTGCGTTTTTTTTGCTCGCGTGCTTGCTGGCCGCGGAAATCGAGGCAAAACAACGCTTGTTTCGGTGGATTTGGCATTTTACTCAGGCGCAGCAAGCTCTTTTCGAGATTTTTGGACCGGGGAAATAGGGTGGAAACCTAGCTAGGGGGCTAAGGCTCGCTTTGACCGGTTGGTTTTGCTTTTGGAGAGATTTGGCATAGTTTCAAGACTTTATAGGAGGGGGCACTCACTATCTCACGATCGCTCACTATTCTCACAGCGTAACAACAACGCTGAAAGCTTGGGGTTTTTTCTGTGTGTTTTTTCGATTGTCTTTTTTTCGATCGCTGATAGTGAACCTGGTGCCTTCTATTTATAGGCTGAGAGAGGGACACCGCGGTCATTACTTTTCCTTCTTTGTGCTGCTTTTGCTTGTACCGCGTGCTGAATAAATTGTGCAATGCGTTAAGTTTGGGCATATTGTAGCACAACTGTAGCACATCTGGGCGCCACTGTAGCATTTTTGGGCGCCGCGCCAGAGGTCCCTAGTAGTCGCGCCATTGCTTAATTCTTTACCTCTTTTTGCCACTTTTAGTCCCTGCATTTTACTGTTTTGTGCATCCTGCTTTGTCTTTTGCATTTTTAAACCCTGTAACTTGACATTTGTTAAGTTTTAACAGGCCTTGATATCGCATGTTAATGTTACGTACCAGGGGTACAAAATTGAGGTGTCTACAGTACTATATTACACTAGTTGGTTGGCCGTGGAGCCATTGTCTTTAGTTTAGAGGCAATATCTTAACTTTTGTTTCCTCGATTTTTCCAGTAGTCGTGGCATATGTATATAAATTGTAGTGGTGTTTATGTTTTATCAAATGTGTTTAGTTAGCCCGTAATTAGTTGGCTTTGCATGTGTTTTGTTTGTTGTTTACGCTCTTGACTGAAGGTTTCGTATAGAGATTTGGGGTTGGGTCGCGTCATCATTTTTTTGGGTAAAAACTGGACCGTTCCTCTCTTAACAATTTTCAACTGCTAAAAACCCTATACTTTTATTTATTGGAAAAATATACCTTTAAAGCACAAAACATCGCGTGTAAAAACATCATTTCATGCATCGCGATACATAGATTTGAATCGTGATGCATGATTTTGAAGCATGCTTATGTGCATCGCGGTGCATGATTCCAAATTGTGTAACTGTCATTTTCATTTCATAACAATACATTGCGATTCCAAATTGTTGTTTCGTGATTCAAAAATGTGTCAAAAAACAAACAAGTTCCTATTCGAGCATTTTATCAAACAGTTTACATGCACCACTACTAAACAAAATTTAACTGGAATACAAAAGGACATGCCCCCAACCTGAGTAGTATTAGAGAAAGACACAACTATTAGGAAGCTAATTTAACATAATAACATGAAATGAAACAATAGTTCCCAGGTGAAAACGTCAATTTCCCATTTACACCCATAGCCTTAAAAAAAATCCCCGTTTTGCTACCAAAATAATTGTGATTTTAGAGCAATTTAGGAAAAAATATGCAAGAACTGTGGAAGAATACGCTAAAGCTGTAAACAAATACAGATTCGAGCATTTTAGGAAGAATATTATAAAAGTTCCTTTATCCGTTTAAAATTTTTGGATTAAAAACAAGTTAAAAACTTTTAAAAAAAGACTGACCAACAATTTCTCCTTTGTTTGAACATTTTTTGAAAATTTTTTCATATTTTTAATCCTTACTTTTTTGGAAGTTACGTTTATTATTTTATCATTAATTTGATTCGCACATTAATTGATGACCCCATTGTCCTAAAATTTATACTCTCTCCATTATTGAATAATTGTTATGTTGGATTTGACACACAAATTAAGAAAAATTATTCAATAATGGAGAGAGTATAATGACAAAAATGCCAAAAGGGGGATAAAAAGATAAATAAAACACCATTTTTTAAATTACAAAAATGCCAAAAGGGGGATAAAAAATAAAAGTGGTGGATGATTATTTTGATACTCAAATCAACCAAATCAAATTTGATATGATTTTGATTTGCTTTGATTTGTCATTGAAAACTTTGATTTGGGTTTGATCTGACATTGTACATGCTCTTATAACCCTATGTTTAATGTCTTTTATCCAAAAAGTTCTTGGTCATAAATTTACGTGTAAAAAAATGAAATGGGAAAGTCTTAAATGTGTTTTTCTAAAAGAAAATTAGAAACATGATAATTTTTTCGGTATGGGCAAAAATAAATAATGGAATATTTATTTAAGAACGGAAGGAGTAATAGAGACAATTATTCATTTATTCATAAATAATTGTTATGTTTGACTGAATACACTAACTTTATTATACATATTTGTATATTATATAGTTTTTTTTTCAAAGCCTTTGTGAATGCGATCTTAATTGAAGTATATATATAAAAAAGAGTAAGTGGTAATTGCATTTTCTTTTAAACAAATTTACAAACATGACAGTTTCTTTTCGGAACAGAAAAAAAAGCAAATTAATTATTTAAAAATGATAGTGCATTTTTTAATTAGTGTGTCCGATCAAACAAAATACTCCACCATTTCTAAAACATTGTCATGTTTTTCTTTTTTATTCATTTCAAAATAATTATCAAAATTCCATTTTTCTTCTTTTTTTAAAACATTTTTACTATTTTACCATTATTTTTTTCGTACCTGAATGTTGGTCTTACATTTGCATATTATACAAATATGTATTACCTCCGTTTTCAAATTATATATCGTCATCCTTTCTTTTTTTATCTATTTTAAATAATTTTTCTTTTTCAAAATTTTTCTTTTTAGAAAAATACATTTTAACATTATCCTTACTTTTTCTATATATTTTAATTATAATCACATAATCAAAAATATTAAAAAAAACAAAATATTTCATCAATATTTATAATAAATATTATTAATTTTTTTAAAATCGTATGTCGCATAATAAAAATAATAATTTGAAACCGAAAGAAATATAATAATAATATCAATTATTTTTTCGTAAAAGTGTACACTATCAAACAGATAAAAATAATATTTTGGGATTGGAGAGTATGTTTTCATAAATCCTAAAAGTAAGTATTTTATGTGGTTATGGTTATTGAATAATCTTTTGGAGTTTATTTATAAGTGGGGTCATAGAAAAATTGATATGACCATTGAACAATAGGCTTTCCATCATTCCTGTCATTCACTCAAGTGAAGTGAACCCATTCCTCAATTAAAGGGTCCTATTTGGCTATTTCCTCTGCTCTGTCAATCCAATCCAACCCAACCCAACCCAATCCAAACCCCACGTACATACGACCAACTCACTATCAAGTAACCTAAATCTCTTCCTTCTTCTTCTATCTATACGTACTACTCTACCTGTACTTTTAGCTGCTGCCTTGTTTTTCTCTGCCCTTTTTACAACAATATCTCCGTTTCTCCGGCCTAAAAGCACAAGACTTAATGTAATATCGAATACTCGAGAAATAATTCTCAATTTTCATTTTTTCTCATGCATGAGAGCTCGAAACCGAAACTTCTTGCTTGAGCAACGAAAACCCCATTGTATGACCAAGACTTACCTTAATATATTTTTTCGCTCAAAAATTATCATCTTAATTGACTCGACACATGTATTAAAAAAAATAATAAATACTCTCTTCGTTTTTAAATTATTATCTTTTTTAATAAGATATATCGTTTAAAAAAATTTATTGACTGTATTTGACTGTATTATAAGAATTGGTAAAATAAGTGGTTTTCTTTAATGTCTTTAATCGAGTATGTGGCTATAATTAATTAAATTATATAGAAAAAGTAAGGTTAAAGTAATAAAAGTGTTTTTCTAAAAAATGTTTTGAAAGATGACAATTATATTAGAACGGATAAAAAAAGGAAAGGAATACGATAATTTGAAACGATGAGAGTAATTGATTTGATTATTATATTAGTTTGATGTGTATTTTCTTTTAAAGCTCAATAGCTCATGTGTATATGATACTACATCCGTCCCTAAATTATTGTCATATTTTCCTTTTTCGTTTGTCCTAAAATAATTATTTTGTTTGAAACTTTTTTTAGGATAATATTTTTACCACTTTATCCTTACTTTTTCATCATACTTTAATTATGGGTCACATACACATGAGTTTTAAAGTAAACTACACATCAAACTAATATTAATAATTCAGTCAAATGTGTTTTCTTAAACCTTACGCCAAATCAACCTAAACGATAATTTTGGGATGGAAGGAGTATATAATTAAAGTAGAATGAAAAAGTAAAAATAAAATGATAATATTATTGTCCTAAAACAAAGTTTCAAACAATAAAATTATTAGAGTAGTTATCTTGTAAGACGAAATCTTACCCTCTCACAACTCAACTCACCAATACACGATGAATCGGGTAAAGGGATCCATCTTACAAAAAATATCAATAAGACCATTTTACAAAAAAATTATCAAATTATTTTGATACGACAAAAAAAAATATAATAATAATTTTAAAATGAAGAGAGTATTTAATAGACGCAAACCCTTAAATCAACAGCTTATATTTTATCTCGTCGGTACAATATATATTTTTTTCTTTATCTTTTTCACATTCTTCATTTTAATTATTACAACATCATTAAAAAAAATATAAAAAACCACATAATAACCATTAGTCCAAACAGCTGAGCTAGCTATAAGAAAGTAAATCTATTACTCCATCGTCCCTAAATTATCGTCCTCTTTTCTTTTTTCGTCCGTCCTAAAATAATTATTCAGTTTGAAACTTTCCTTTTTAGAACATCACTTTTACCACTTTACCCTTATTTTTTCACTCTACTTTAATTATGGACCACATACACATGAGCTTTAAAGGAAACTACACATTAAATCAATATAAATAATCAAGTCAATTGTTTTTTCTTAAACTGTGCACAGGATAAACCAGAACGATTATTTAGGGACGGAGGGAGTATAATATTTATGGATGCTTTAATTAAAGAACTCATCTTCAAAAGTTACAAAATACAATATTCATAATATTTTAACTTTGAGTAAATCTTCTGTATGATCGTTTTACAAATCTTAATTCGTAAGACGGAATCCCTCTATTTCATAGCTTAACCCAACAACACATAGTCGATCGGGTAATTAAAAATGATCTACCTTACAAAAAATATGCATAAAACCGTCTTACCTAAATTTTTTCCTTAAACTTTACCCTTTACATTTAATAATAACGTATTGATTTTACTTAAGTATTTATATAGTTATAACAAACTCTGTCTTTTCATAATTATTTTTTTCAAAAATAAACTATTCGGATAAAACAAAGAGAGTAATAACTTCTTATTGATGCTGGACTACCATGTAAATTGTTATTTGTTTATTCAATATATATATATATTTTTTTGATTTGTACATGGTATTCCAATTTCCAAGGCCGAAAGGCCGAAGCCTACTCTAGTCAAGTAGGGCTACAAATTAAAGACAGTAATACTCTACATTATATTCCCGTAATCAAACTCGATATCTATGATTAAACTAAAACAATACCTCGTCCGTCGTCAACACACGGAAGGTGGAAGGTGACAACGGATGGTTTGGATGAAATTGTTTGTGGACCAACCACCGTTGTTGGTTGCTTGACCTGTTGACCCACCAGTACCACCACCGCCTAGCTAAGCTACGTACTCTTCTTTTTCACTACAAATAAACAAAAGATATTGTGATTTGCCATATTTTGTGTATATTTATTGGAGTACTAAATTAAGACAACTACTAGTGCGTGTGAGTGAGAGACAGAGAGGAGAAAATGAAAATCAAATAAAATCAAATGGTACGTACAGTACAGATTAAAGAGAACTGTACAAAAAGGGAGACAAGTTTCCTGTTTTGAGGGTTTGAAATAATAGTGTGTAGAGCCAATGAATTTAAAGGGGCTCCACACCGTACTCACCTAAACCATCAACCCGACCTCCCTACTTTACGATGATATATAAAAAAAAAAAAAAACGTTATTAGGTATATTTTATGTAATAATAGGTTTTTCTTACGACGGTCTTATAAATTTTTATTTGGAAGACGAAGTTTCACCTTTTACCAATTAATTCATCAATACACGATGAATTAAGTAAATAGTATTCGTTTATAAAAAATATCCATAAGATCGTTATATAGAAATATATGTCATTATGTAATATCAATTCTATTGAAGCGACCAACTGGGTATAAGTAAGTTGAATTATGAGAGATATTGACATTTGTCTTACGAATTACTATTAATAAAATGGTTTTACACAGAGAAACCGTATCTTTAATTCTTATGTGATGATTTCAAAAATCGAATCAAATAAATTCTATTTTTAATAAATTTTACTTTTTATTAGTCGGAACAAAATCCCTCCATTTGAAGTTTAAGTCATTTTTCTCAATTCGATAAATTTGGTACTCCATCGTTCAATTTAAAAAAAATGTTTATTTTCACTATTTAGTTCATTCAATAAAATACTCTGTTTTTATATCATGGTTGTCCTTTCTTTTTTCATTTGTTTTAAAATAATTGTTTAATTTTTAAAACATTTATTTTTAAAAAATATTTTTACCACTTTACCCTTAATTGTTTTATTTACTTTAATTATTGTTACATGCTCAAAAGAATCAAAAGAAACCACACATTTTATAAATATTTATAATATAATCAATTATTTTTTTTCTTAAACAATTTATCTGGTCAAAGTGGACAATAATTTGAAAACGGGAGAGTAATGTTTACTTTTTGATTTTTTTAAGAAATTACCTCTATAGTTTAATTATTTATTTAATTTTCATTTTAATTTATAGGCTCTACTCTCGTATGCGTTTCTTTAGAAAACATATGCTATCATAATATTTATAATAGAGTTAGTTAAAATTTTTCTTTAATCATATGTCGGGTCAAAGAAAAAAGACTACTTTTTAGAAACTGATGAAGAATTTATAATAACACCACCCCCAAATTAATATATTCACCCACTTATATTTAATTACAAAAATGCTATCAGCTGAAAAAACTAAATACCCTTTAGTCATCAATGTTAGGGGTGAGTTTGGTTCGGTTCGATTTAGTTTTTTGAAAAAAAAAAGAGAAAATTGGAACCAGACCAATAGTATGATTCTCAAAATGTTTAGAACTGGAACCAACCCAATATGTATTAGAACCAAAACATTGGTCCTGTCCAGAACCAATCAAGATGCATGGGAATCATGACCGGACCAATACTATGATTTTTTTTACTTTTTAACTGTTTAATGCAAATATATAATAAAATTTTTAAAACCGAAACTTCATAAAAAATTTAAAAACCTTTTATAAAATTACATTGAATAATTAAAAATGTCGAACTTATAAACTCATAGCATAACAAACCGATGGAAACAAAATAATAAAAAAGTACCAACTAAAAAGTAGAACAAAGAAAGTATTAGGAATTAATATATATAATATTTATACTTATATAATAATAAAATAAAATAAATAAATAAACAACATATTGGGTCGATTCGGTCCGGTTCCATGTTTTTTTAGTTCGAAAACCGGGACCAACTCAAATGTCCGATTTTATAAAAATTTAGATCCAGGACCGAACCAAAGTTTTCGTACAGTCTAATTTTGATTGGTTCGGTCAGGTTTCGAAAAAATGTTGCACACTCCTAATCGATGTTCCACAAGCCTCAGCTCAACATGGATCCAATCTTTCTCTAGCATTAGCCGAACATGCTTGAAATATTTTACCAGCCTTCACCGAATATTCGATTTTGCAATGGGCCGGGCCTGATCCAGTGGGCCAATGTTTTTTTGGGTCGGGCCAGGTCGGCCTAAAATAAAATCAACAGTAAATATAAAGTAATAAATTTTACAAATTACTTAAAGTTTTCCCTTTATGTCAATTATTTCTTAACAGACAACATAACCACTTTCTCTTATATAACCAGAGGACAATAGCAATACAATAACAAATGAGAAAAAGACAACCAAAACAACAAAAGAAACCAAAAAATCTCTTCCACTCACCTAGACTGTTAGACACATATCTCTGTATATGGTTTTTGCTTCAAATATGAATATATCAGAATTTGTAGAGAAACACTCCAATATGTATACGGTTTTTGGACTTCTAAGTATTTTCTTATCCATCAAATTCGGATTCGGGATAGTTAGAAAAAACCATTTTCAATCTTCCACGTTTTCATAATGTATTTGTAAATTTATTTTGTCAACAATATTCTAGAAATAAAAAAAAAATTAAACTTTGAATGGGCTGGGCCGACCCGAAAAAATTTGGGTTTTTTTTTTTTTTTTTTTTTTCATAATCCATGGGAATGTTGGTCGGGCATAAAAAACACTATTATATTTTTTGGATTGCCGATATCTAAAGCCGAACCTGTCAAAATAGTAGATGAACCGGACTTTTTGCCGGCTCTTCCCAATATTCAATTCATCTTGGTCTATGTTCAGCCCACATGACTAGACTGTACGATGAATCAGGTTCGAGCAAGTCTTGATTTTTGTTGACTAAATTAAAATTATAGGATATTATACACTCATTACATACTTAGTGACCTAGATCATTTCTTTTCATCTTCTCCATGTACATTTAAACCTAAAATTTAGTTCATTGGATCTCATGTTCATGAAAATTTAGTTGCGATTATCCTATAAGAGCATGAACAATCGTTTGGATCAAATAAGCTAAATTAAATATAATTTATTAAAAATCAATAAAATAATTAATTTAATATTCATTTGATTTAAAATTAAAAAATTCATACAATAGTAACACATAATCCAATCTATAATACAATATAATTCATAGTCGCATATGTGTAAGTGATTAAAGTTATTTTGGGGCTGAGATTGATTCTTTTACGGAGATCATGTGGTCATTATCACTCCCCGAGTTCATATGTGTGAACTGTGGTGAGCAACTATCTCTCTCTCTCTCCAACTCCTTCCACTATTCACGGTTGGTGGCCGCTAATCCTTCCTCCATCAAAACCACGTCCATTTTCTTTTCGATATTTTAATTAATTAATCAATTTTATGAAGAAAAAAAAAATCGTAAGTTTTGTAATTTGAAATATTTGTTTTTTTTTCTTTTTAACTGTTATCATAATTTTTTTTTTCCTCCTAAGGGGGGCATGAGAAGGGATCGAACCTGAGACCTCACACTTTGTGAAGTCCCATGTCTACCACTGAGCCACCCCCTTAGGGGCAACTGTTATCATAATTAACTTAGACAAATTATAAGTAAATATTAATTCATTTCCATATTATCTGCTTCATTTATTGATAAATTCACAAATTGGTGCCGTACCATCGGCACAGGCAAGAGTACTAGTACTTTTACATATCGCATCATATTTATCTTCATTAATCTATTTTTTTTTCTTCAGAAAATGATTAAAAAACTTAAAAAAATCATAGAAATTTTTTCTGATATCCAAATGAAACAAACAAAATATCTATTTATAAGTAAAAATGTGTACTTTAATTCAGAAACAAAATTAAAAAAATAAAAATTTTTAATTGAAAATTGACCAAAAAAAATAATGGTGGAAGACTATTTTGAAAATGCCAACATGGAAAGCAAACTGGCAGAGCGACAGGGAGGGCTGTTGGCTTTGTTCCGTTTTTTCTTTTCATGTTTCGGTATTAAACACCCCAAAACACGATAGTTTTGTGTTTCAGCAATTTGGTTTGATTTTTTTTTTGGTTTTGATTTGTAGTTTATATTGATCTAAATCAAATAAGAATTAGATTATATTTTATTTAGATACATCGTTGTAAGCTAAGATTTAATTTGATTCGATTTAATTTACTCTTTAATCATCTATTGTTCATGCTCTAAGGAGAATTGAAGTTGATGATTATTGAAGGGCCTAAAGTTTGAATTGCCATATAAAATATTTCTTTTGAGACAAAGCAAGTAAATTTACAAGCCTAAAGTTTGAATTGCCATATAAAATTATTCTTTTGAGACAAAGCAAGTAATTTTAGCTAACTTTTTTTCTGGGGATTTTTTTAAAGAAAAACAGAATTAAGAATGTTTGATACGTTATTGACCCTTGAATAATTCAAATTGTAAAAGTTAATGAAAACTTCAAAATAAAATGGTTTCCTCTAAGTCACACTTAGCATGATAATTTTCGTATAATATTTTGTAAAATGGAGTCTCACATCCTCATAAGCTCATAACTCAATTTGTAATACCTCAATCTTACATCGAGTAGATGTGAGACTTGTGTTTGGTTTATAAGATAGTTATGCGCTACTACTGGACACCAATATCATTCATGGACTTTTGGATCGGCTTGTGGTGAGCCTGATAACCCAAGGTGCTACGTGCTTAGTGGGTCAGTGTGTGGGTTGCACGTAGCAGACCGGAATTTCTGGCTTAGAGCGTTACAAATGATATCAGAGCGGGTCTCGGCCGGAAATGTGAGAACAAAGTGATGTGCGGGGGACCAAAGTGCTATATCGCTGAAGGTGGGAGCCACCCTTTGATCCCCGTACGAACCACCTCTTGAATCCTGCATTATCCGGAATATGATTCGACCTTGATAAAAACGTCAGGGACTGATCCATAAAATATTAGGTGGGGCTATTCACACTGCAATATTTGTTCTATACATTCTATTTTCTGTAATATACATCATAATGTTTGCTTTATACAATATTTCAATACAAAAAATAGAGTAGGACGAACAATTTTAAGGTGTTGATAGCCACACCCTTAAATATTTTCTTATAATGTCCATACTCTCACTCTCTCTCTACCATCTTTCTTTCCCTTCCATTTATTGTCATTTGACAAACATGATGAAAAGAAAAACCCTTTCATGTCTCTCTCTTTACACCTTTCATTCTTTTATCATTCGTTTTCTCTAAACCCCATTATACTCACTAGACCCCCCTTCTTAAAAAAAGCACTTCTATCCTTTCCAACTTTCTGCTAATTCCACATTTCAAGTTGTAGAAGCATCTCTCTCTCTCTCTCTCTCTCCTCCCACCATTCCCTCAACCTGCTGAATCTAATATACACAATTCTGCATTTTAGTTCCCATGTTTTCTGCTCTCCTCAACCTTTTTTTCTCTTCAAATTCTTCTCAAGCAAAACCCACAATCCATAACACCCTCTCTCTCTAGAACTGCAGAATGACACAGTGTAGAGGAAAGCCTCTAGCTCAACATATTTGGATAGCAATATGGGTATTAATATTCATATTTGGTCATTCCCATGGGTCAAGAACAAGTACCCATGTGTTCAAACTGGATCCACACTCCAGAATCCATTCGGGTCATTTCTTCGGGTTCTTGCCTAGACGGGTACCCATTCCAGCATCAGGTCCATCAAGAAAACACAACGACATTGGCCCACAAAGATGGAGATCCCCTTAATTCATGATCATCCATCTCTCTGTTTCTCTCTCTCTATCTCTCTCTGCAACACGAAAAACACTTCTTTTGAACAGAAGGTAACACGGGTCCAACTTATTTTGATTTTTTAGATATAATATAGAATAGTGAATGAGTTGGTGAATATTGTACATGACTTGTTTGCTAAGAAATTTTTTTGGGGATTTTTTTGTTGACTTTAGTAAGGTTTGTTTGTTCTAAGAATTAGTGGATCGGTCTCCTTTCTCATGGAGAAATAGGGCTGGTTTTGGTTTAATCCCAGAAATATTTTTGGTTTGCATTATTTGTAGCTATCGATGATCAAGAATTTCTAATTATCTTAGCTTTTGTGCTTTATTATTCCTTGTTTTTTTCTCCCCTAATGCATTATTTTCATTGATTGGTGGTTGCACATAGCTTCAAATACCACTTTCGTCACCATTACTGAGTTGTTTATTTCTCACATAATGCTTGCTTCACTCAAAATATGGATACTTAATGAGTTGGGTCAGTCTAATTGGTCAGAGTGTTAAGACCCATAAAATATATAACTAATCGGGATGTGTCAAATCAAATTATTGAATATTTATTTTTTGATGCATACTTTGAGGGAAAATGTTATTCTTGTTACTAATTTTATAATTTTTCTTACGACTAAGTTTTGAACTAAGTTTTGAATAGAGGAAAATTGTTTTGGACAAAAACAATTTTAGTCTTTTTTAAAATTTAATTATAAAAAAAGTTGTAGAAGTAATTATAAGGTTAACGATGTTATTTTTTGAGCGACACCGACATTGCTTTTATTTCTCTTTTCGTTGAAAATGGTAACATGACGCATTGGTGCATTAATTCAACTATGGGGTCATGACACGTCATCATTTGCGGTGAAAATATAAATAAAATTAATCTCGTGAAATTACAAAATTGAAAAGTACATATCTTTTTCGTTTCATTTAAAGAGTTTTTATTTAAAAAATTAAATTATTAAAATGATATATTAATATCATTAAAATTAGATATAATTATAAAAATATTTAAATATAAATAATATGTTTATAATACAAATAGAAAGTAAAGATAAAATATTACATAAATTATATGTATAATTTTAAAAAATAGATTATTAAAGTATAATATCTTAAAATAATACAGTGAATTTTTTGCCTGAAACATCGGGATCGGGACGGAGTAGTATAATGATTAGAGTGGTATCCAAAGCAAGTTTGTGTGTGGAGTATATAAGTGGCTATTGATGATCAAGAATTTCTAATCATCTTAGGTTTTGTAATTTTTTCTTCTTTGGTTTTTTTTTTTTTTGGGCCAAATGCATTATTTCCATTGATCATTATTGTACATAGGTTCGAATACCACTTTAATCACTGTTATTAAGATGGTTATTTTTATTTTTGTCGAAAATGGTAAGGGTGCATTAATTAATTCAATTACGGGACATGATACAATTAGTGACACGTCATTATTTATGGGGAAAATATAAATAAAATTAGTCTTCGTAAAATTATAAAAAATTAAAATTAAAATAATAGAGTCGTGAAAGTGGTATCCGAAGGGGGGGGGGACTATGTACGTGTATTTATAGGTTGCTGTGTGTATATTAAGAAGATGTAATTCAAGTAAGTTTCTTGTCAAGAAATCATGAAGGGCAAATGTGCACGTAAATTATTTATTCAAGATTAGGTAACATTCATGGGGTGATCAGTCACTCATACATCTCCATCAAAAGATATTTCTTGTGCAATACATTTGTTTTCTTTCTAATGAAAAGAAAGAGAAAGAAAAATAATGAGACGAATTATCATTATTATTATTATTACTCTATTTGTTTCTAAATGATACTCCAATTGGATCGGATAAAAAGTTTTTATTTAAAAGTTAAATTTTTAAAGAAAATTATAGGAAATAATAAACTTCAAGAATAATGACATAGCCTTTTTATTAATCGAATCATCTATTATATAAAACAGATCGGTCGGTTATCAAAAGCTAATTACCGGTCAGGATCTGTTTTTAACAAAGCTATCTACCGATCAGAATTAACTCATATCGAAAGCTATTTACCGACCAAGATTTCTTTTTACGAAACACAATCAACGATCAGGATTCCATTTTATCGATAACTGTTTTTTACCGTTTTTATTTTCGCACAACCGTTTTTAACACGTTTTCTTTTCCCACAACCGGTTGTTTTACACGATCCTTATCTCTTCCACTATCACTTTCTCTCTCATCCTAATCTCTCATCCGTTTCTTTTTGTTCTTTCTCTCTCATCCTGAGGGATCCATTATGGGACTTGACAGTTCAATAGGGCCTCGCCATCTCATCATCTCCTCTGTTTATTCCCTTTCTTCAGTTCATCCGTCTTCCTCCATCTCTCCTCTGTTCGACGTCAACTCTCCCAACCGTCTCCGGCAGCTTTACCTCCTCCTCCACCTCCTGTTCCCGATGCTGGAGCCGTCGCTGGCGCGCCTCTGGATGGTCCCACTGAACATAGCCCAAATTCTTCGATTAAATTAGACGCTTCCGCGCGCGTCTTCTTCTTACTATGCGGTGAAGCTTGAATGTGAGAAAGCCCTAACTGCGCTCCGGCGGGGTAACCACAAGAAAGCCCTAAGACTGATGAAAGACATGTGTGCTAAAAATGACAACTCTCCTCACTTGGCTTTGATTCATGCAATTGAGTCTGCTAAGAAGGCTGTTTCTTTGACTCCTAATTCGATCGAGTTTGCGTATTTTTATGCTAATTTGTTATACGAGGCAGCCAGTGACGGGAAGGAGTATGAGGAGGTGCTGCATGAGTGTGAGCGCGCCTTGGCTATTGAGAATCCAATTGATCCAGGGAAGGAGGAATTTGCGGGGCGAGAGAGCCGAGAAGATATCCACGACTGATGCTCGGATTGGTAATGTGCAAAATGAGCTGAGGTCGTTGATTCAAGAGTCTAACATTGCTTCGATTTCTAGCTGTATGAAGAATCTTGGAAATGGTGAGGAGAAGTTTAGGCTTATTCCACTGAGGAGGGTTCCTGAGGACCCAATGGTTTTTGAGTATCTTGGCTTCAAACCGTTCTTCCTTCTTCCTTTGATTTTGTATGATTGATTTTGTATGTATATAAAATCAATAACTGATTTAAAAATATTTAATGGTATCAAAACATTACAAAGCCTTTTGATGGAGATGATAAATTATAAATAAAACAGATTGATTAATAACTGATTTTGTTATTTAAATTAATTGGTAAAAGTCAATTATTGGCCATATTTATTTTCCAAACAGATTTAATTACTGGTAAAAGTTAATTTATTTAAATTAATTATTTAAAAGTTAATTACGGTAAAAAATCATTATTACATTTTGTTAATTACGGGTAAAAGTTAATTATGCTCGATAGTTAGTAACAGTTAATTACTGGTAAAAGTTAATTACACCCGATAACATGTTTTGTTATTTAAATTAATCTCTATTTTTCACAGGTAAAAGTTAATTAGGAAACGTTGCATTATTACTAGGTCAGGATATACTTTTAAATTAATTGGTAAAAGTTAATTAAGGGTTAAAATTTATATTTACATTTTTTTAAAATTAAAATATTACTTTAAGACAAATAAAAAAGAAAAGTATGACAATTTTGTAAGGATGGATCGGAGGGAATGTGATTACTTTAAAACAAATAAAAAAGAAAAGTATGACAATTTTGTAAGGATGGATTGGGAGGAATGTGTACATAGTTATTAAAAAAAAACAATATATTTCTACATGTTAATTTTTTTTTAATAACAATATTTGATGATTGATTTTTCTTACAAAAGTAATTTCTTAATTTTTATTCTACTGTTGGATGATCATATTATTTTAATTGATTATCGAAATGTGTTAATTTTAAATTGATTATTTTGTAAGTTTGAGTTTTCTTTGTTGAACATATTCATAAACACTTTGGACTAGAGTACCTGTATGCCAAATTTTATTTATTTAAATAATGACACCCTCCAATATTAACATCCTCCCCTACTCGCGCCGTGCCATGGGCACGGGCACAAATACTAGTCTCTTTATATTGAAAGTTACAATTAGAGTTATATTAAGAGTGTGGTACAAGAAACTTTTAGAATAAGGAATTACATTAAGGAAAGAGTTACACAAGGAAAAGAACTATACAAGGAAGGTAAATAAATGGAAATAATAATAACAAATAAGCATACAAATATTATTCTTCAATATGCCTACGCAAGATGGATCCCCGCGAGGAGAGACCAATCTTGTTAAGAAGAAGTTTATAGCACGGCCGAGGTAGTGACTTAGTGAGAGCATGGGCGAGCTGATCTGCCGAGGAGGTTGAGAGGAGACTGCCAATGAAGAAAGTTAACCTTATCAATGGTGCCACAAAGATAACGAAGGAGACGTTTGGTCGCGAGCAAGTGATCTGAGGTCGGCCTATGCATGAATTAGGAGAGCTTATTGACCACATAGGCGATGCCCGGGTGAGTAAGGGAGAGATACTGGAGACTCCTTATGATAGCTCGGTACTCAGTGGGATCCGTAAGAGCTATACCAGACTGGAGAGAAATTATCGACGAGGTGGCTAGCGGGGTCGCCACTGGGTGAGCATCAGTCATACCAGTGCGAGCTAGGATGTCACAAATGTACCTCATTGAGAGAGCAGTAAACCAGTACGGTGAGGAACCACTTCGGCGCTGAGGAAATAATGAAAACGTTCGAGGTCCTTGAGCAAGAAGTGAGCATCGAGGATGATGATGATGTTGTCAACATAGACGAGTAGCATGAGAGTGACACCTTGCTCGGCAAAGATGAAGAGCGAGGTATCAGCCACAAAGTGCTTGAAGTGAGTAGCGAGCAGAAACTGACGGAGTTCATTGCACCATGCCTGGGGTGCCTGCTTGAGACCATAAATAGCTTTGCGTAAACGACAAGCATGCTAAGGTCGGTCAGAATCAACAAAACCCTGTGGTTGAGCCATGAAGACTTCCTCAGTGAGTGTCCCTTGAAGAAATGCATTGTTGACATCATGTTGTCGAAGACCCCATCCCCGACTGACAGCAATGGAAAGGATGAGAGGAACTGTTGTGGGTTTAACCATCAGGCTGCAGGTTTCATGATAGTCAACCCCTGGCCGTTGATGAAATCCTTTAGTGACCAAACGAGGTTTATACCTGACAATTTTGCCATCAGGTAGCTGTTTAATTCAAAATATTCATTTGCAATCAACAATATTAGGAACCCCTGTAGGAGGTACCAAGTCCCAAGTTCCATTTTTAATGAGAGCATTATACTCCTCAGACATAGCCTATTGCCACCTATTGTCTTTGATGGCCTGGGAGACACAAGTTGGTTCAGTGTCCGAGGATAGCTGAGTAGAGAGGCTAAGTTTGTGTATAGGTTTGTTGATATTGTTTTTGGAGCGAGTGATCACTACAAGAAAAGTGGGCAATTACAACGTTTGATTTACAACGTTTTTTGAAAAACGTTGTGATAGGGTCATTTTACACAACGTTTTTTGAAAAATGTTGTGATAGGGTCATTTTACACAACGTTTTCTGAAAAACATTGTGATATGGTCATTTTAGACAACATTTTTCTAAAAACGTTGTGCTATTGTCATTTTCCACAACGTTTTTTCAAAAAACGTTGTGATAGGGGTTATTTTACACAACGTGTTTTCCAGAAACGTTGTGCTATGATAATTTTACACAACATTTTTTTAAAAACGTTGTGCTATGGTCATTTTACACAACGTTTTTCCCAAAAACGTTGTTATAAATTTTACACAACATTTTTCCCAAAAACGTTGTGATAGATTTTACACAACGTTTTTTCCAAAAACGTTGTGATATATTTTACACAACTTTTTTTCCAAAAACGTTGTAATAGATTTTACACAACGTTTTTTTCAAAAACGTTGTGATACATTTTACACAACATTTTTTCAAAAAACGTTGTGATACATTTTTCACAACGTTTTTTTCAAAAAACGTTGTAATAGGGTCATTTTACACAACGTTTCTTCCAAAAACGTTGTATTAGGGTAACTTAACACAACATTTTTCAGGAAAACGTTGTAATATGTCTTAAACAACGTTTTTGACAAAATGTTGTAATATTGTTGTTTCTACACTTTTGCAAAATCAAATTGTTTTGGCTTAATCGTAATTTGGTCACCCTACTTTCTCACTTTTGCAATAATCTCTACAAAAGAAAAGTGAAAAATATCAAAAAGTCCCACTAAAAAATTTTCATATCTATATAAAAAGTCTCAAAAATAATTATTCTATCTAAAAAGTTTCAAACTTAATACCAAATAGTCCAAAATTTAACACTTCTAATAATAATAAATGCAATACAATTCTTATTATAATTTTCATAAATAAAAAGAAAAAAAATGAATATTCGTCAAAATAAAAGTTTTTAACTAAAGAATTTCTTTTCATAGACATGTTTTTGGACTTTTTGGTATGAAAAATTATGATTTTAAGGCTTTTTGGATATGATAATTTTTGTGTGGGTATTTTTCAGGTTTTTATAATTGTTTCAAGCATTCCATCCAAAATATTAGATGAAGTGATGAATGTGCTATATTTGCTAAATACAATGATTAAATTGATTTTGTTTGTAGTCACCTTATTGTAAAAAGTGGGAAAGTAGGCTGACAAAATTGTGATTTAAGCCTAAGGGTAATTTCAGGTTTCTACAATTGTTTTAAACTTTTCGTCCTAAAAATTGGATGGGGTGATGAACGTGCTATATATTATCAAGTACAATAATTAAATTGAAAGAAAAAAATTGTAGAGTCACCGGCAAAACACACAAATGAGTCGCCCAACTTTCCCCATTTTTGCAATTCGGCCACCGAAACTTTGAATCATCTATTTTGGTCACCATACTTTTGTTCTGTTGCAAGCAAACCTATTTTCTAATGCCCTTTAGACCAGAACATTAACTTTAGGGGTAAAATAGGAAAAAACAATGTTAAAACACAGTTCTTCTTCATCTCTCTCTTTCTCTCTCTTTCTCTCACACACACACAGATCTGTAACATCTGTTCCTCCATCTTTGTCCTCTCGCTTTCTCTCAACCGCTCATTATTAAATCTGCAGGAAGGAACCCAGATGTCCAACCCCCTATTTTCTCCAGGCCGTCTCGATCCATCATGTTCTCACACCGCCTGCACTGCTTGCCCCAATCGCTTCCACAATGCAATCGGCATCCCCTTCTCTTTGAATCCGGCGTCATCTTCTCCGACCAAACCAAACCCGCCATCTCCTCTCCCTGTCGCCATCGCCAATTTGCTCCACAACCAAAGCTCCAACGAAGTCACCGATCGTTTTCCTGCCCTAGTCAAAGCAATCGGCCTCCTTCGCTTCACCACCTATCGCCATCATCTCCAATCATCATCACCATCCTCTCACGCCAACTCTGTTCTGGCCAAGTCCTCCCATCTTCTCCAATCTCAGGTCTCCATCAATTGTCACTGGTTATGAATGGCGAGCAGTGATGGAGGGATTTCAACAGGCCTGTTTCTCACTCAATCTCACTTCCATAAATGAAGCCGCTGTCCACCCTATCCGACCTTGCTCCTGCTCCAGGTCGTTAATTTCTGTCCCAAATTCGCCAACCATGATTGTTAAATGTCTCTGGCCGCTCTGTTTCGAATCGGACCTCCGTAATTTCGAGCTCGTTTGCATCGATTTTATCTGCTCCAGTGGGTTTAAAGGAAATTGGTCGGGCACTTTGTGTAGTCGTTGTCGCCGATGATGAACCGTGGCCATTGAAGAGGATGCTAGGGTTTCCTCACCATTTCTATCTCTCGATAACAATCAAAGTGTTACGTTTCCTTTCGACTTATTGTTCTCGCAACGAATAACCCTATGGGTCTCATTGCCGGTCAATGATGGGTCGAGGCGAAGTGCCCTGGTTTAGGGGTTCGGGGATGCAATGTGGTCCCCGATAGGGGTTCGGGGGCAACGCCCCCGAAACTTTAAGGTTTGGCTTATTTCAATATTTTAAAATCGGTTGCAATAGTAGAATACTCCAATAGTAGTCTCCCGTTTTCAGTGCCAGAAATAGGAGGGCAATTGTAGTCTTATCCCACAAGAATATTCGTCTAACCCAGACATTTGATAGGGTCAAATAATTCTTGCGAGAAAGTCCTCGTATGCGATTCTACAATATATCTAGGTTTCTATCTTCGACACTGTTCCTTTTTAAGTTCATTTCCAACAAAAAGTTATGCCCTTTTCCACGTACCCGGTCCAAACGATCAAGATAATCAAGCGTGAGACTGTTTGCATCACTTTTAAGCACAACGTTTAGAGAAAAAATCGTTGTGTAATACGCTTACTACTATTGAAACTCACAACGTTTTTCAAACTCAGCCTTTATTTCACAATCCTTAACTCAACGTTTTATTAAAATACCTTAAAATTCAACCCACCTGAGGAATCGAAAGGGGTGTGAAGCATACTCATGACAGTTCTTTGGATGTGCGCTTTTTTAGCTGCCGGCATAATTTTCCCATCAAAATTTCCCCGCCCACTCTAATTTTTAAAAGCCAAAAACACGCTCACTTTCTCATATCTTTCTCGCACAGCACAGCCACCTTTCTTCTTCCGAGCCCTCTCTCTTGAATCTTTTGCATCAACAAGGTAAGGCCGAAGATTTTAATCTTAATCACATAAAAAATGCGTACTGATGTTTCTCTGTTTCTCTTCCCCTTTCTCGCAGATTTTGTAGGAAGAATTTTGGGTTTTGTATCTGTGATTAGGGCTTGTTTGGTCCCTTGAAGTTGTTACATCACCGATAGGCGTTCATCCGGTAAGAATCTCTCTATTTCCTTATGTAATTTGTGCCCTAGACCATGTAACTATGCCCTAATACATACTCTATTCTCAAAAGTCGACCCAGGTTGGTTTCCCTCAGCTTACTTAATCCCACGGACCAGCTCCTTCTCGCCGAGAATTCGCTTCATGCTTGTATTACTGGTAATTTTCATCATGCTATTTTTGATTTCTCACCACGCATTATGTTGACATTTATTTTTGGGGATCAATTAGGGCTACTTTGGATTATAGTTTTTCAATCTCGTCCTGTAGCTTAGAATTATATGATTATTGCTCCTGTGAAAAATGTGGCAATTTATCTCTTTTTAATGGTCTTTAGTTATTGTGTGGCATATTGGATTAAGTTGTTCATGTGAAGAGATAATACCTCCTTAAACATGCTATAGCAATTTCTGGGGAACTAGCAAGAACTGCTTCTGTAACCTACTGTTCCAATGAGAACATGAGTTGCTTATTGTTCACTAGTATTTATGCTTGATGTTTATGTGGTGCTTCGGTTACTATCGTGAATTTTCAGAAGGGCTATAATTATCACATGTATCGTGAATCAGAACAAAGTGAAATTTGAATTTTTACTTGAAATGGTCTCTTGAGCCTATGTGAGTCGATAATTTGTGCTTTCTTTTCTCAATTTGCGCATCGGTTCCTGTTGAGGAAGCATACATATCTGGTAATCAGTTTCTCAGTGTCTATTGAGGACAAAGTTGAAGTTACATTCCTAGAAAAAATCTATCTTTGAATAGTGACAACAAGATTCCAGATTACATGGAAGGATTCCAAGTACTTCCTCACAATAGATGAACTTATTTGAACCTTTGTTTGTGCTTTAAATCAGTCTAGTTTATGGATCTTGGTGTTCTTCACAAACTTGATTGCAGAAATTTGAATGAAAGATGGAGACCCATTCTGAAATGTTTTAGATACAGAAAATATTTTTTTCCTCACTGTCTTTATCAGTTTCTATACTCATGATTTTGAACTTCAAAATTATTCATTGTAAACTTAGTGCTTTATTCTATGTAGTGGTTAGAGTTCGTTTAGAATTGCGGCTATGTATATGCTCATATTTACATATTTCAGAAACGTAATGATCCATGATTGTTTTTAATTTTTTTGTTGGAAAATGGCTATTACAACGTTTTATAAACGTTGTAGAAAAGTTTACTACAACGTTTAATAATATAACGTTGTAGAAAGTTTTTATACAACGTTTTTTTCATAAACGTTGTGGAAGGTTTTTTACAACGTTTTATAAATAAACGTTGTAGAAAAATAAACGTTGTGGAAGGTTTTTTACAATGTTTCCTTTGTAAACGTTGTATAAAGTTTTATACAACATTTTTTTAATAAACGTTGTATAAGGTTTTTTACAACGTTTTTTATAAACGTTGTAAGCGTTTCACAACGTTTATTAAAAAAACGTTGTAAAAAACCTTCCACAACGTTTATAAAGGAAACGTTGTAAAAAACCTTCCACAACGTTTATTAAAAAAACGTTGTATAAAGTTTATTACAAAGTTTTTTTCTGAAACGTTGTAAAAAACTTTTTACAACGTTTTTTTAATAAACGTTGTAGAAAACCTTTTACAACGTTTTCTTCTTAAACGTTGTGTTACATTATTAACAACGTTTTTAAAATGTTGTTATTATTGTCCACAATGTTGTTGTGTAATGACATAAGACAACGCTTTTTTGCAACGTTTTTTAAAACGTTGTTAAAAAAACGACCTTTTACAACGTTAGTTTTCACAACGTTTTTTAAAACGTTGTTAAAGACCTATTACAACGTTTTTAAAACGTTGTAAAAGACCATTTTTGTTGTAGTGGATAATGGGAGAAGTGCGAGCTACTGTTAGTGGAACAAGAGGCTTGGGAAGGATAGATGGAGGGATTTCAGTGATATGGGGGATGTATGCTCGATGGATGGTGGTTCAGGCTCCTGGATTAAAGGTTGCTCGGTGGATGGTTGTTCGGGCAGGGGAAGTAAAGGTTGCTCGGTGATTGGTGAGACCGAGCTGGGTAAAGGATCTCCAATCAAGCCGCTGTGAAGACAGTTCGCTGGTGGTATATATGAGGTCGTGAGGATATCATGAGGCGTAACTAGGTGTTGTGGGTAGACTCATCAGGACGAGGAAGAACCAGGTCAACCTTGGAGAAAGGAAATTCTGACTCGACAAACCGAACATGACGGGAGACATATAGTTTGGATTTGGACGAGTCATAACGTAGATAGGCACTCTGGGTGATAGAATACCCGAGGAAGACACTATGGGTTGACCGAGTATCAAGTTTGTGAGAGGTGTATGGTTGCAGCCATGGATAGCAGAAACAACCAAAAGCATAAAGCTTAAGATAGTTCGAAGTAGACCCATAAAGTTTTTGATAGGGAGAGAACATTTGGAGAGTAGGTGTAGGAAGATGATTTATGAGATAGGCTTCTGTAAGGAAGGCATGCAACCAAAAGGAGAGAGGAAGCGAGACATTGGTCAGAAAAGAGAGACTAGTCTCGACTATATGGCGATGACGACGCTTAGAGAAGCCATTGTGCTCAGGAGTGTGAGGAGGGGATGTAAGGCGTTGCCTTTGCTGGTGAGGTAGGTGGCTAGCCCAGTGGTCTCGGAAATGCATGTATACTCCCCTCCATTTTTCGAGTAAAGGGTGACAATTTTGTTTTTGAAGTGGTTTTCAACCAGGGCTTGAAAATGAGGAAAAATGGAGGCAACATCAGATTTTCGTTTGAGGGGGTAGAGCCATATGTAATGCATGTAATGGTAAACGAATATAACATAACATTTGAACCCATCAAGAGAAGTGATAGGGGAGGTCCAAACATCAGAGTAAATAAGTTAAAGAGGACGGGAAGAGACAATAATAGATAAAGCAAATGGAAGTTTATGACTTTTATTGTTCAAACACACATTACAAAAAGTGGAAGCAACTCTATTATGCTTAAGAGAAAATTTAGACTCTAGGTGACGTTGAACTGGGGGAGAGGGGTGATCGAGACGATGATGCTGGTTAGGGGAAGAGCTCGTGGAGCTGGTAAAGGTAGTAGGTTGACGAGGAGGAAGAGAGCTCGGTCATTCATACACACCATCCTTAGATTGTCCTATCAACAGCAAAGTCCCGTTCTGTGGATCCTTCACATAAAAAGAAGTTGGTGAAAATATAATAGATGCTTTATTGGATGTACAAAATTGTGAAATAGAAATGAGATTTCGTTGCATGCTAGGAACAAATAGAACATTATGTAATTGAAAAGTAATTGAGGAAGAAGGAAGAGAGGTTGAACCCGCGTTGGCAATAGGAAGACTAGTGTCATCACCAAAAATCAAGTTTGACCAACTTGGTAGTGGACGCAGCAGTTTACACTGTGAACCACTTTAATTTCCTTGTCTTCTATTCATCTGCTTACCCAAATTGTTCTAACACTTAAAAAGTTTCAATCTACTTAAGTGTTGGGCAGTGAGTTTATTCAGTTGATTACTTAGTTGTTTTTTGTAAATTGTCTTTCAATTTATTCTTTATAACTTGTGATCTTTAGAAAACACTTCAAACTGTGTCACTAGGCAGACCAATTTTATCTTCGCTACTGACACTATATCAGCTGATTGACAAAATTGTATTTTCCTCTGTAACTTTTAAAGCTTTTAAAAAATGACCTTCAAAGTTTTTAAAAGTTATTCACCCCCTTGTAGCCTTATTTGTTGCCATCTGGACTTACAGGAAGCAATTCCAATATCCTGGGCTTTCGACCATAGAAAGAATTGGGGAAGATCAGTACATAATTGAAAATCCAGCTAAGAGCACACACGCACTCATCTCAGTTGGCTCGCAAAGTCCTTCCCTTTCTCTTCAAAGCATACACCACATCCATGGACGTTAAAACGCATCACATACCTATCGTCTTCATTTCGCTTTCTCTCTCTATCTTCTATTTCCATTCCGAGCCCCTCATCTCAATCTTATTCTGGTTCTCCCTCTCTTTCCTCGTCGACCATATTGCCCCTTCCTCCCTCACCTCCAGCGAAATCCGCGAGGTCAAGGCTCCCTTTTCCAAACCTTTGAACCCCAACTCTCTGACCATAATTTCATTGATTCAATCAAGAAATACTCCAATTACAGATATAAAGCCAAACGGGGTGATGAATCTGGGCTCGATTTGTTGTTGTCAATAAGCAGGAGATCAACCCGATAAAGAGTCGGGATTCTAGTCATTTGGGTAACAATGAGGTTACTGAGGAGAGGGAATGGACCGAAGGGGATTTTGAGTTGTTGAAGAAACATATTACCAAGTATCCGGTGTGCCTCGATGATGAGAGGCGGTGACGGAGTCGTTTTCGGGGCGGCATGGTCCCTTGGTCACTTACTTGTCTGGATTTGGGGGAGGAAGATGTGGGAAGGAAGCAGCTGTGCCTAGTTTCAACCATGGTGGGGAGAGAAATAGGGGGAGATAGGCTAGAAGTAGTTAATTAACGAGGGTATTTTTTTTATTTTAAAACCCATATATGAGTTCCAAAACCCATCTGGGTTACAGTAGCAGTGCAAATTAATTTGAGATTTTTGTGCTTAATTGATTAGACAAGATGATGATGAAGAAGATGTGGGAAAGATGAGTATTTAACATAATTTAACGTCCAAACTTAATGTCCATAAAAAAAGTTGGTTTAAATTGCAAAATAACTTTGGTACAGTGGTCATTCCGAAATTTTTTGAAGTCTTAGTGGCCTAATTGCAACCTTCTGTAAAGTATAGTGGCTCGAAGGTATGTTTTGCCATTGCAATAAGAACAACATGGACAGTGCTCTAGCCTTTTGCTATAAATCTCTTTTGTTTTCGTATCCTACTTTGAATTGATCAATCTTGAATATGTATCTATCTCTCTGTAACCATTCGTATTGATTTGAGGAAAAACTTTCTCTTTTTATAAGCAATTTAATTAGAAACTTTTTTTCTATAAAACTAGTTGTTATATAACGGATTCGCAGCCCTACCTGGGTTATAATTGCTCGGATCAAGCATGAATTATTTAACATTTTGTCTGCTACTGGCCTCTATGTTCATCAGAAAATGAGCTGGACTTCGATCACTCCTTCTTTACATGTGGGTAGGACTATCCAAAAAACTATCAGGATCATGCATTGGATGAAGCCTTCGAATGGTCTTGTTAAATTAAACTGTGAAGGCGCTTGTAGTGGTAATCCGGGGATGAGAGCTGGACAGGGTGTTGTCTGTAATGCCATGGGTGATATGTTATATGCTTTCTCTTCCTTTTATGGAATTTTCACCAGTTTCATGGCTGAATGTAAAGCTCTTTTTCAAGGTGTTAAGTGTTGGAAATTATTCGGGTCCCATATCGAATACGGGTCGAATAAGATCCGTCTTTTCGATCAAATCGAATGGAAGCGGAAGCGATGGATTTCAAAAATTCAGTACAATGATATAAGAACGTCATAAATTATGTGTATTAAATTTATTTGATCAACGAAAAAGAAGAATACCTCTTACGATGATTTCTTTTAACTCCGATCGTAACTTTCGAATCGTGAAATCTCGTAAACACCACGATCTTCCAATTTGTTCCTTCCAATTAACAATAGTGTGTAGGCACTCCGATAATATTAATATATTCCTTTTTTATATTGATGATAATTGAACTTGACTATAAAATAAAAAAAACCCAAAATCTTTCCCGTCGAACACTTCGAAAGGAGAGAAATCGAAAAAGCAACCAAAGTTGCTTGACCGAAAAAACCAGAAAAATCAGATGATCCAGCCGGAGGTACCAATCTATTATATATATATTATTTATGTCCCTTATTGAAGTCTCCTACTTCTATTACTCATGTAGAGTAATAGAAGTATTATACTTCTATAATCTATAGGCCACCAACCGGATCATGTATGTTTTCCTTTTAAATTATCTAGTTTTAGTGGAAAACAATTTTCCACTTTTCCAAGAGTCCTATAGGTTTTTGGGTTTCTTTTGTAGTCATTTAAATAACCATCTTAATCTCAACTATCAAATAGCTTTATACTTTTTAATAATTATCCAATATAATTTTCAATTAGTAATTATATAAATATCATAAATATCACATATTTATTTAATTCACAATACAATTGAAATTATATGTAACCCGATATTCTCGGAATCAATTGATATTTATATATTAATCGGAAAACAATTTTCCATAAGCCTTTAGGAACATAAATATTAATTCTAATCTGTTTAAATCTGGAAGGCGAATCGGGGACCATGGACCTATAATTATAAGCTCAAATAAATTGAATAAATAATTAAACTCTTTAATTAATTTATTCGACTTATTAATTCCGATATTACTCCACTATAAATTCGGAATTGCACTCTTATAAATATAGAATATCTTACTCCACGAAATAGAGCAGTCCATTGATTTAATCATTACATATAGATTAATCCTCCATAGACAATTCGTAATTGAAGCTAGGTAATATTCGTTAACCTCTTCAATTACATCTTTTCCTCATTTACCATTAATTCACTAGCGAATGGTTAATTTATAATTATATTATAAATTAGAGATCTCAAACCACTCAGTTCTAGAATTAACAAATGAGAGAATCGTCTTTCTACTTCTCGTAGAAGGAATGGATTCCGTATCGAATTCATATTCTCGGCCATTTAATTCAAATGTGAATCTAAAATGCAAGTCTTTGGGAATGTCATCGAAAAGACAAACTTAGGCGAGCAAATCAAAAAACACCACGAAATAAATAGGAGTTTATAATCACTCGGATTAAGATCCATCTATATATGATCATCTAGAGATTTAATTTGATTTTCCATTTCTATAACGAAGTTTATAGGAAAATTACAAATTAAATCGGTCCAAGTCCTATATGATCAAATCATATATAAATGTCCCCACTTAGATGTCTCTACATCGACGGTCCGGATAAGACGGTCACATTCAAAATGTTTTGGGCCGCATTAGTGATGTTTTAATTAAAGATCTCATACTTTAATTAATATCATCACGGACTTAATTTTAAGTTTATTATCCACAATCTTAATCCTCTTGTATATAACACTCATATACTAAGATTATGGTTACAAAAAATAAACTAGAGATTTTCTATGATGTTTAATAAAATGCATACAATAAGCACAAGTGTTCATAAATAAATGTCGCTTTTATAAATAGTCTAAAAACAATTCAAAATTGCTTTAAGGGCACTATCACTAACAATCTCCGACTTGCCCTAAAGCAAATAAGACATGTCTCTCAGTCCAAGATTATTCATGTGTCTGTCAAACACTTTGGCACACAAAGTTTTGGTGAAGCGGATCGGAAGGTTGTCGGCGAAGCAATCTTGAGAGTGAGGCGTCACCCCTTTGTACTATCTCCCGAATCAAATGGTACTTCCGTTCTATATGCTTTGACCTCTTGTGACTACGAGGTTCTTTAGAATTGGCCACTGCTCCACTATTGTCACAAAACAAAGTAAGTGGCCTATCCATATTTGGAACAACTTCCAAATCAGAAAGAAACTTCTTTAGCCATAATGCTTCCGCGGCTTCAGGCTGCATATGTACTCAAACCTCCATAGTGAGTCCGCGGTCTTTGGATTGCATATTGCTCCTCCGGACTATGGCACCGCCACAAAAGTAAACACTCTTGACCCGGATCTCGACTTTCGAGTATCCTATGCACTGAGTCGAGAATCGGTGTAACCATCTATTTTAAGGTCATCACCCAGAATAGACTAGCATATAATCTCTCGTTCTCGAAGATATTTGAGAATGTTCTTGACTGCTATCCAATGATCAATCCCTGGATTAGATTGATAACGGCTGACTATCCCTACCGCATAACAAATGTCGGGCCTAGTACACAACATAGCATACATTAGGCTGCCTACTGCAGAGGCATAGGGTATGCGTCTCATGTCCTCTTCTTCTTGCGGTGTCTTAGGACACTGCTCCTTAGAGAGGACAACTCCATGTCGGGTTGGTAGGTAACCCTTCTTGGAATCTTGCATTCTATAACGCAACAACATCTTATCAATATAAGAAGCTTGAGACAATGCCAATAATTTGTTCTTACGATCTCGAACAATTCGAATTCCAAGAACATAATTCGCTTCTCCCAAATCCTTCATTTGGAATTGCTTACTAGCCAACCTTTTTTGACCCAGAATAACATATCTACATCATTCCCAATGAGTAGAATGTCATCTATGTAAAGCACTAAAAATGCCACTTTACCATCCTTGATTTTCTTGTAAACACAAGGCTCATCAAAGCTTTGGTCAAACCCAAAGGACTTGATCGTCTCATCAAATCTATGGTTCCATGACCTAGAGGCTTGCTTTAATCCATAGATGGATCTAAGCAATTTGCAGACTCTCTGCTCTTGGCCTTTAACTACGAAACCCTCTGGTTGCTGCATGTAGATTTCTTCGTCTAGATGACCATTCAAAAAGGTCGTCTTGACATCCATTTGCCATATCTCATAATCAAGACATGCTGCAATTGAAAGGAGTATGCGAATGGATTTGAGCATTGCTACGGGCGAGAAAGTCTCCTCGTAGTCGACTCCTCCTTTGGGTAAAACCCTTAGCCACTAGCCTTGCTTTGAAGTCTCCACTTTCCCATCCACACCCTTCTTTCTCTTGTGAATCCATTTGCACCCAATGGGCTTGACTTCTTCGAGGATCTACTGAAACTGCAGTGTTGGAGTACATTGACTCCATTTCTTGGTTCATAGCTTCAAGCCACTTCTCTTTATCAGAATCTTCCATTGCATGTTTAAATGACAATGGATCATCATCTATCCCATCGGAGATGACAACGTTTTCCTCTTCGATTTGGCGGTTGGTGGTCTAATCACCCTCTCTTGCGTCGAGGTGATGCGCATTCGATTAGGTATAGTGGTATTTTGAAGGTTTCTTCAACAACTCTTGTTGATAGTGGTCGTCTCATGAGAACTCCTCGTACAATCTTACTTCGGTGAAGTTGTCCATATAATCATGCTCGAGAAAGCGGCATTAGTTGAC
>CM028383.1:94728225-94796114 GCA_013146195.2 Codonopsis lanceolata
ATTATCTTAATGCAAAAGTAATGTTTTATAAGAGGTGATTGTTCAAAACATAATATTAATTGTAAGAGGTGACTTTATAATATGGAGTTAAAAGTGAATAACTATTCTCACACATTTGAATGTAAGAGTGAATCACAACCGTTAATTTTTTTAAAGATAATTTAATTTCAACCTCGTAAATTTTTTAATAATTGTCATTACGAGCTTAATGTGAGTGAGTATGAACTCTATTGTATATTAGATTATATAATTAAATCAAAGACCTAGATTATATATATAAAATAATCAAAAAATTCAAAATAGTTAACAAATGTAATATAATATATATATTATATAATAAATAAATAAAAAATATATGTTGGATTTATTTCTTGCCTCTAAGCCAAGGCTCGATTTTAACCAAATCAAACCGCACAATTTTTTTTGCTTATTTAAATTTGATTCGAATGCTCTAATTTATACCCTAATAAGACAATGGTTGCCCTATTTAATGATTGATGTTTAAATGGTGAAAGGACTATTATTAATCATGAACGCGGTGGTTAGTGATTGTGATTTTAATTACCGATGGAATGAAACAAGTGCCAATGCGTTAGTAATAATTAATAATAATAATAATAGTAATAAATGCTCCATATGATCATGAAGCGTGATTTTAATAGATAAAATAGCATGATTTAAGCTCATCTTTAGGAATAATGGCCCACGTAAGCTTCTTTATGCTACAATAGAACGTTCCATGACATGATCAGTTTTTTTTTTTTTTTTTCCAGCTTTTAGGACATTGTGTAGAAAGAATTACACTGTCTATAAGTAATTATCATGTTTCATATGAAATCGTTTTACATACGATAATTCGTAAGATATATACAGAGTCGTATTATTTTACAGCTCAACACATTAAAGCACGATGAATCGAATCATGAATATTCGTATTATAAAAAAAATACTCGTAAGACAATGTTTCATAAATTAGTATGATCGTTAGTTTCTTTTAAAACCTATGTGTATGTGGGCTACATTTAAAGTACAAATAAAAAATAAGGAACCAATGAGTTCTAACTCAACTCGTACTACCCACTTTAGCTAATGGAGAGGTCGGGTGTTTAACTCCCACTAGAGATATCCTGAACTTTACAACTTTCCATAGAAAGGTCGAGTATTCAAGTCTTTTGAAAGATAATGTTGTTGTTCAAGCCTTACTCAAAGGTCACATTTACCTGCTCGTTTATCTTAACGGAGAGGTCGAGTGTTCAAGCCCTACCAGAGGTATCTTGGCACATCACTCATTTCAACCAAGAGGTCGGGTGTTCAAAGCTTCACCAAAAGCATTATTTGTTCTAGTCATACCAAAAACATCATATATCTATAATTATAGTCTTTCAAGACATTATATAAAATAATAAAAAATAAAGGTTAAGGTAAGATTTATATCCCCTCAAACCTTTTAAAAATAAAAATAATAAAAAGTAAGGATAAAATGTTGAAATTATTTTTCTAAAACGAAAAGTTTGGAAACATGATATTATTTTAAGAATAGACGAAAGAGAAAAATATGACAATTATTTAGGAACGAGTTTTTATTTTTGTTACACATAATAATATAGAATTCACTACACAATAGTATGTTTTCTTATTGTCATATTTATAACGTGCATATAAAAAGTTCAAATTCAATAATCTTTTTAAAACGCTATTGCCCATGAAAATATAATATATCTCTTATACTCCCTTTAACTAGATACATCGTTTAATAAAAAGTAATTATTTTTTAAATATTTGTGTAATATTTTTGTGTATGTACACATAATTAATGCATGTAAAAAAAGTAAGAATAAAGTGTGATTAAAATGTTTTTCTAAAAAGAAAATTTAAATAGAACCATTACTTTAGATTAAAAAAAAAAGATAATTACTCCCTCCGTCCCTAAATTATCGTCCTCCTTTCCTTTTTAATTTGTCTCAAAATAATTGTCCACTTTGAAACTTACCTTTTTAGAACATCACTTTTACCACTTTACCCTTACTTTTTAATTCTATTTTAATTATGGGCCACATATACATGTATATTAAAGGAAACTACACATTAAACCAATATAAATAATCCAGTCAATTACTTTTTTTTAAACTGTATGCCAGATCAACCATGTCGATTATTTAGGGAGAGGGAGTATTTGGTAACAGAGAGACAATAACCGAATTCATTAATTACTATTTCCTCCGTTTTGGTTAAAAAATAAACTATTTTATTTTGAAATATTTTATTTAAAAAGTTTATTTTTAAAAATTAATATATAAACATATTATTTTACTCCCTCCGTCCCTAAATTATCGTCCTCCTTTCCTTTTTCGTCCGTCCCAAAATAATTGTCCACTTTAAAACTTTCCTTTTTAGAACATCATTTTTACCACTTTATCCTTACTTTTTCACACTACTTTAATTATGTGCCACATACACATGTGCTTTAAAGGAAACTATACATTAAACCAATATAAATAATCAAGTCAATTATTTTTTCTTAAAATATGCGTCGGGTCAAACATGACAATTAATTAAGGACGGAAGGAATATTATTAATCATCTACTAAAAATAACATTTTAAAAAAATTAACTCTAAAATATGAATAGCTTTTTAACGAAACGGATGGAGTAATTAAGTTTTCAAATGTCACATTAAATAGCAATATATTTCAATGTCTTATTGTCTCTTCAAATCTAAAATAAATCAATTGGGCATTGACAAGATAATGACTCGAATCCTAAAAAAAAAGGCAGTGTCTTTTCAACTATTCCTATTGGTGTTAGGTTTTGACCAATATTTATTAAATCTCAAAAACAAAAAAGTAAGTAGTATGTCTTTTCTATATAAATAGATCAACTATTCAACTTCACAAGTTAGCATGCACACGTGTGCCTAGGAAATTGGTGTCAGAGATTTCTTGGATAATTAGGATGGAAAATTTTAGAGTTATTAGAGTGATAGATTTATTAGGATTGGAGTTGGATTTGACCCACGTTACATCGATTAAAAAATAATTAATTATATTATAAATATTGATAAAATATATTTCATCAGTCCCTAAATAATCGTCCTGCTTGACCCGACGCACAGTTTAAGAAAAAGTAATTGACTTGATTATTTATATTGGTTTAATATGTAGTTTCCTTTAATGCCCATGTATATGTGACACATAATTAAAGTAGAGTGAAAAAGTAAGGATAAAGTGGTAAAAGTGATGTTCTAAAAAGGTAAGTTTCAAAGTAGACAATTATTTTGGGACGGACGAAAAAGGAAAGAAGGACGATAATTTAGGAACGGAGGGAGTATAATTTTTTTAAATATTTTTAAGTATTTATATTATAAAAATAAAACAGTTAGGTGATTGATTATGACTATTCAGAAGTTAAGATTAAATTATTTTAAAAGATTTAATGTTCTTCCTATGTTTTATCTTCACATTATACTATTAATCTTCCGAACTGTCGTCCCTTATAAAACATCAATCCATTAACTATCACTTGAAACAATATACCCCTTAACTGTAACATTTTTTTAAAACGTACCTTTTATTTAGACACTGTTATTTCAATTGATAAAATCAGATATACTGATACCGTATTATAGATACAAACATAAAAATCTAGTATGATTATAATTAAAGTAAGTAGAAAAAGTAACGATAAACTAATAAAAATGTAAAAAAAATCTTCCCACTTTGGTTTGTGTGTGGGTGATGGTACCAATTTGTAGTCCCCTTGTGAAGATCTTCGTTTGTTGCCGGTTAGCACTCTTTTTGTGAGAGATAGTGGGAAGATATTTGTTGTCCTTCGATTTTTTTTTTTGTACAACTAGTATTTGTACTTTGGCTTCTGCATAACAAATTGGTATTTGAGCTCTTAGTTTGAAATCCTAGTTAAAAAGAATGTGAAGATCAATTTGAAAGTCTTTTTAGGACAACATTTTTGCAATTTGTACTAGATTTTTTGAAGACGGTCATGAAGATGGAGTTCAAGGATGTTTCGAATTTGAAGCGATTTTTGACGGCTTTACGGAATTTGGTCAAAGGTGGAGATTTGTTAAAATTGGTGTCGACTTTACGGAATTTGGTCAAAGGTAGAGATTTGTTAAAATTGGTGTCTCAAATTCCTTGGATAATTAGGATTGAAAATCATTTAGAATTATTAGAGTGTCCTAGATGTATTTGAATTGAAGTTGACTTTGATGCACATTGGTTTTCTAAGAACATCCACAATGTACATAATTATTACACAACTTCTTAGCTGAGTTTCATTGTTATATACACATTTTTCTCTTTTTCTCTATTTAAGAATATATATCTTCTCATTATATACTATTCTTAATATATTCTTAACTGGGTCCCACTGTCACCTCATTAACTTTACACTTCATTCTTATTTTTATACTTCTCAACAAATAAATTTATTTCACGTTATTTAATATATTTCATATTTAAATATTTCGTATAAATAATTAATTTATAAATTAAGACATAAATTAATTTAAAAATAATGATTACATTATTATTTTTAAATTTTATAATTTATAATTCACTTCGAAATTGCACGGTAGTGCATTTCCTTCGAGTACGTTATTGAACAAAGGTGATTCATATAACACATTAAAATCATTACGAAAATCTGCGACCCCAAAAAATGTATGCCATATCCATAAATCTGCAGACGCAACTGCTTCGAGCACAATTGTTGGTTTCCCATGACCTCTTGCATATTGACCTTGCCAAACGACTGGACAATTTTTTCATTCCCAATGCATACAATCAAGACTTTCTAACATACCTGGAAATCCGTGTCTTTGCTCGTGCATTTGAAGCAGACGTTGTGTATCATTAACATTTGACCTTCTCAAGTATTGACCTCCAAACAACTCAATAATACATCGACAGCAGTCGAACATGCAGTTGATAGCAATTGTTTCTCCTAATCAGAGGTACTCGTCGAGATGATCGGCTATAACTCCATAAGCCAATTGACGGATAGCTGCTGTGCATTTTTGAAGTGGTGAGAGACCTGCTTTTCCGTATGCATCATGCCTTTGTCGAAAATAACTTGAATGATTCTCCAATGCATGAACATAAATGAATAAATTTCTATGCATTCGGAAGCGTCGCCGAAATATATGATCATGATACAATGACTGAGAGGAGAAGTAGTCATTAACAAGTTGAGTATTTTCTGCTATACAATTTCGATTTATGTAGCTCCTCTTTTTCCTTTGGCAATGCCTCTTGATGTTGGCTCTCTCCATTTTAATCATCTGTTGTTGTAATTCAATCATCTACAAGTCAATTTTTTCATCTTCAGACATGTTTGATTCTTCGTTGGATTAAGACTTATTGGATTCTTCAGTATGACTACTTGTGTTAGAGCTATTGGTAGAAGAAGAAGAAGAAGAAGAAGAAGAAGAAGAAGAAGAAGAAGAAGACATCTTTAGTGGTAAAATGTAGGACAATAACAATGGTTTATATGTTGAACGTTTGTAGCTATTGGTAGAAGAATAAGACTCCTTCTCATCTATATATACTAGTTTATAACGGCTAGTTTACAACGACTAGTTTATAACGGCTAGTGGTACAACGACTATTTTATAACGGCTACTTTACAATGGTTACTTTACAACAGCTAGTGGTACAACATCTATTTTATAACGGCTAGTTACGTTCAAAAATATCAAAATGAAAATTACATAAAAAAATTAATAATGAAGAATGAACTTGTAAAATTACATAAATAGAAAATTACATAAAAACGTTATAATTGAAAGTTACATAAACACGTTAACATTGAAAGTTACATTAAAAAAAGTAATGAAAGTTACATAAAAAAAATTAATAATGAAACTTACATAAAATTATCGGTGTTGATACAAAGTGCACTAAAATTCATACCATTTCTTCCTCAACTGTACCTTTACTTGCTCACATCCTTGCTGATACATGACAAATTGTATCGGATTCATGTGGGAGGTATCTTGAGTAAGAAAAGCAATGTCTTTTACGAGCCTTTCGCGCTCCTTTCTTTCTTCTTGGGCCTTTCGAGCTTCCGCATCAATTTTTTTTTTAATTTCAATTTCTTTACTTTTCCATTCATTCTCAATTTTTTTCATTTCAAATTCTTGTTTTTTTATTTCCGAGTAATTATCTAACGAGAACACCATCCCAGAAGAAATCGTTTGCAACCCATCTACATCCGAAGATGTTTCGACGTTTCCTTTACCTTTAGCTTTCCTCTTTGCCGCCTTTTGTCCAATCGGACAAGTACGTAAATTGATTTCTTCCACATCTTCAACATCAACACTAGTCTTAGAAGACGTCTTAGACTTTTTATTGGTGTGACCCAAATTTGTTTGTGGATAAAAGAAAACAGAAGAATTTTTTAACACATCTCAAACATGATAAAAAATAAAGTGCTGACCTTTTTCTTGATGATATAGCTCCCTTGCATTTCTCATTAGAATATTATCGCTCCAACTGCTGTGATGAGCATTGAGAAGCCTATTATAGATTTCGTTGAAGCTTCTCACTGATGGAGCAATTCTAGTTGACCAACGTGGTGTCAACTTCGCTTTATCTCTCGACATTGATTTACTTGGGCGATGTTCGTTGTAATAATCTGCTACACGCTTCCAATATTGCGTACTCTTTTGATTATTACCAACTACTGGACATTGACCAATAGTTTGCAGAGCTTCCATAAGCGCAAGATTTTCATCCTTGGTCCATTTTGCACGTTTAACCTTGTCTTTTCCCGGTTCCGGTTCTGCTTCGTCGTCCAAATCAATTGTTTCTAAATTGATTTGCGTTTCGGGAACCGATGACGGCGTTGCCGAAAAATTACCGGATGAAGTCCCATCTACACTTGTTGGACGTGAATCATTTGAAGATATGTAAGGTTGAGAAAATGCACGAGAGATACCTTGCGGAGTGAAAAATTGATTTCCCGTTAGTTGCCAATAATTCGGAGGAAAATGAATGTTACCAGATGAATTCCCAATTGTTTGAGGAACTTGAAAATTCTGAAAATTTGGAAAATTTGGAGGCATGTAGAACATTTTGAACATTTGGAACATTTGGATTGTTGGAAAAATTATGCGGGTATTGGGGGTATTGGGGAGTAGATGAAAATTGAGAATGTTGAACATTCTCGGGAACACGAGAGTTTTGTGAATTTTGATTTGCTTCAATATCGGGAGAATTCAATAAATTTTGGTAAAAATTAGTACCTTTTGGATCCATTTGGAATATAAGTATGTAGAAAAAGTGATTTTTAAAAAGAAATTATGGATAAATAAAAGAGGGAACGAAGAAGGTGTGGAGAAAATGAAGAGGGTTGAGGTGGTTTATTTATAAGAAAGAATGAGGAAAATAAAAATTTTAAAAAAAGGTTTTTTTTAAAAAAATATCTGTTACACCCATCGCCCACCCCCCAGCCGGACCCCCACCCCACCCACCCACCCACGCACCCAACGGTTATACTAGGATTTTTTTTAAAAAAAATTTGATTTTCTTTTTGCTCCAAACGGCCACTTTTGATTAAATTTTTCTTAAATCGTTTTTTTTTGGGAAAGTGGGAGACACAGAGACCCACCATTGCAGGCCTTCGACGTGCCTGGCCAGCGCATGTGGTGCACGCGTCTCACCAGCAATAGCCGTGCACCACACCATCTTCCCTTGTTGATGGGCTTCCTCCTTTGGCAAAAAATTCTTCCGGAAGAACAATAATTTATCTCACCTCTTAAGAATTGCTTGGAGAAGTGGTACAATGGTGATTTCTTGGTATTCTTAACCAAGAAATCGGTTAAGAATACCAAAAGTTGAACAATGGGGATGCCCTAATGGATTTTAAATTTGTGTAGGTCTTATGTATATGCTCAAATAGGTTAGAAGAGAGGGGGGGGGGATGAATAGCCTATATTACCACTTTAAATTTTATCTCATCATTCATTTAAGAATATTGGTGAAATGCCTTTAGTGATAAGACAATCTGAAGAAGAGACAGGTTTGCTGGTAACACTGATCAGTAGACTTGTTTAAAGCTAAGTAATGAATTCTACTGGCAGATTGTAGATAATATGTATGCTAAAAAGTGGTTTGGTAGCAAAAAGGTTCATGCAATATAGATATATTTTTAGAAGGTATAAGCAGTTATACACGAATATAAGTTCAGAACAAAAACAACATACTTAACTCTTCTTTAGATGAATGACATATGAGTTACATAATAGATAGTTTGAGAAAAGCAAAACATTTTAATAACATGAAAGAGTGATCAGAGCTGGGTTTGAAGGATATGTAATATTTGTAAATACAACAGAGGTTTACTCAAAGGCAAACATACTTATTACATCAACTAAGACTCTTTAACCTAGTAATCTACTTTCTTCCCCGGTATTCCTTCCCTAGTCAAGAACTAGTCTTTCAGAGATTTTAGAGCAAGTCAGGAACAAGTGGACTCAAGTAGATTCAACATAAGAAAACAATTTTATTGGTTGCTCAAATAATCAATATTTGAGCAATTGAGTGATGAGCACTCAACTCCCAATGATGGCCTATAATTGCACAACGAACAACCCTTGCAATGAAATACAAGTACGATGTTATGAATGAATTGCAGACAGACAGTTCTTCCTCTTCCTTGGACATCTTTGGAGATCTATCTTCAACGAAATCTGGAGTGCTTGATCTCTATCAAAGGATTGGATTTCTGAGGCGCTGTAAAGACTGAGTTCTTTGAAAGGAATCAAAGAGCTCAAATCAAGAAAGAGGTTTCTTGACCAAGACATTGTTCTCCATCTTTGTAGCTTTTGTAGACTACTCTTCCTCACTTCTTACTTTTCTTCCTTGCAATCCACAGAACGTGTTTTGCAAAGGTTTGAGTTTTCCACAGTGATCATTCTCACTCTAGCATCCGCTAGTTCTCTCTATTGTTGAATAATGATGAAGATATTTCTTTTATAGTGGAGATCGATAGATTCGTTGAGACTGTCTTTGAATGATCTTGTATCGTTGGAATGGTTTCACTTGATAAGATTATATCTTACAGACTGTATGATAAAGATATTATGGGAGATATCTCACTGACAAAGGTTATCCAAAAGTCAGACAGAGTAGATGTGTCACTGTTAAGCATGTCTGACAAAATAGTACAATGGCATTTGGTTTTCTAATAAAATAGATACATTTGAACTTGAAAACCAACTGTAAAGAGGGATATCTATTGAATAAAATCCAAATAGCTCTTGCAGGTCTGAGAGCTGTCAAGCCGCTTCCGAAAGTTGACTTTGTAGGAGAAGCTTGAGTATTTTTTTCGTTTATGAACGTCTACAATAATTCCACTTAAGTTTGCACGTGTGACGACCCGACCCGGATCCCAAGACGAGATCCCAAGGTCGTGCCGTCGGGAAACAAACAACAACAAGCAAATAACAAATAATGGGTAAGGCCATAACGGCGATACGCCAATAACTTAAAACACATGCGGAAGCTAAACAAAATATCCTAGTGGCGCCCGAGCTAACAAGCTCAAACTAAAAACAACCAAAGAGATCATAAATCTCTTGGTCCAAAAATTCGACGCACGTGCCGCAACATTGGGCACGTAGAACAAAACTCCCTGTCATGCAATACAAATATATAGCACAAATAACCAAGTCATCGGCGACGTTACAGCCGGAACCCAACATTACGCTAAGTCTAAGACTCTAGTCTACACACTCAACGGCTAAACATGCCGGAGTACAACATAACCAACAATATAAATAACTTGAGATAGAATAAATATGTATTTAAACAACTTGGCTTGACTAACATTTGTCGGCTCACAAAAACTAAGTACTAATAAAACAATACAAGTACTGAATCAAAAACACAATTCTTACTACCCAAAGTGAAGTCTATATAACTTCACTTCCCAAACGTCCTTTCCAAATAAATCAAGGTTACAAAAATATTAATACTAGCAACCTTCTTAACCATATCTCGCTTCTATCGTAGAGTTGGCAGACTCCTTCGATTTACTAGCCCTGCTCAAATCTAAGGAAAACAAAGCAAACGAGTAAGTCATAATGACTTAGTAAGCTACTAAAGATGCAATGTCATGGCATGATATTATGCGCAAAATAAAACATATACATCTCATGTCATATTTATGATATGACATTTCATGACACAATTCACCTCATAAACTCAATCTTATTCATAAACATATAGAACATAGTTCTACTTAATTTACCATAAAATCGTCCATATCATATAGAATATGCGTCTAAACTCCAATAACATGTGGCATGTTATTTCTACATTTCCACTTATCACCATACTACATAAACCAATTACACCATGAGTTTCATAATTCTTCATTTATCATAACTCATATAATAATTCATGAATGGGAGACTATTGTTTCCACTTTAATCATAAATAGCATGTTATATTTTTTTTGTATAACATAAATCATAAAAATCATCATTTCATTAGCATGCTATATTTTTACTATAACATCTTATCAAGAAATCATCATCTCATGAAAATCATCTCATAACGTGCCCTCGATAACCCTTTCGTGGTATCGACGTCCCCGAACAGTCTCCGCTCGGGTTCCATAGCTATCAAAGTCATGTGTATTACTCTAACTAAGATGAGCTACTTCCCCACCGTGGCCATCGGTGGAGGGGTGTGTGCAAACCCGGCACGACGATCCATTGCGATCACGAATCCCACAATTCGTGAAGACAATGTATCGTCCCACCAAAAACTCAAACCAAAACCGCCAGCTGGACTCAAACTCAAGCACATGTAATATATACTCACATGCTCAAATAAAAGAAAAGTACAACACACCGTACTAATCCAATCAAGTAGATATTTATTTAAAAATCACATAGTTAAGCATTTCTATGCTAATTAACACATAAACATCTTAGAGCGATAACATCAAGTCTCTAATACCCAAGTGTTCTTCATACACTTGAAAACGCTCGGAGGCTTGACCTCCATCAAAACTACCCCAAATTCCGTAGGATTTCAATATGTAGTTCTCTATGTTCATATATAAATCCATAATCGACTCCGTTGAGTCATTTCTACTATTTTCAAATTTGAAGGCATAGAAGCTATTTGCATCATAGCCCTCCTATTATTCATTAGCTAATATTCATGGCTAAGTTCTTAAGGTTAGCAACATTGTGCAACTCTACAATCCATTCTTTCCTAACAAAAACCCAAGACATAGTTCATATGTCAACACTTAACATTTAAAGTCAACCATTAAAATTTAAGCATGCATCTCAATATAGCATTTAATCAAACATGCTTTCATCCAACATAACCATTAATCTAAACAAGATGCAATTTCACCTAGTATGTTCATAACCAACATGTAAGTTTATCTAACATGTTCATAACCTTCAATTCATGAATTATAGTTGACCAACATACTCTTATTGCATAAAAGTCAACTCAACCCAATGAAGTCAAACCGTACATTTTATTCATGTGAACCATAAAGATAATTCATTTTACATGCTCACAACCAAAAATTCATGAATTAGATATTAACATACTCTTATTTTCATGAAAGTCAACTTTATTCCCAAAAGTCAAACGAAGCATTTCAACATATAATCATGAATTAGATAGCACTATATTCTCATAAACATGAAGGTCAACTTTATTCCCAAAGTCAAATGAAGCATTTCAACATATATTCATGAATTAGATAGCATTATATTCTCATAAACATGAAGGTCAACTTTATTCCCAAAGTCAAACGAAGCATTTCAACATATATTCATGAATTAGATAGCATTATATTCTCATAAACATGAAGGTCAACTTTATTCCCAAAGTCAAACGAAGCATTTCAACATATATTCATTGTAAAAATTCCTCTTTCATGATCACAACTAGAACTTGAGATTCAACAAATATCCTTCAAATAACCCAAACATATATCCATATGATTCTAACAATTCATACTATCCATTAAAATCCTCCAAAATCATTCATATAATTAAGAACCCATTTACTACATATTCAACATACCAAACCCTAGGTTTCTAGGGAATTTTATACCCATTAATCTCAAGTCCAAACTCACAACATGAAGCTTAATATCATACTTCATTAAACACATAAATCAACCTATTCATGCTTCTAGCAAGTTCACCCAACAAAAGTTCAAAAATCAAAATAAAACCACACACAACATGCTTGTGTACTCATTGACCTCAAATAGCATTCCTCTTTGTTTTCCTTAGGGTCAATGAGCACAAAATCAAGAGAAGAGAGGGTCTAGTAGCTTACTTGACTTAGATGAAAACTCAAAAGAATGGAAATCGATCGGTGAAGTTGTTCCCCTCGTCGAATACGTCAAGAATCCGAAGTTTGGTGGTCATCTAACGGTCGGATCTTCTTAGATTTGAGGAAGAAGGAGGCTAGGGCTCAAAGCATCCATGGCTTCTAACTCTCCTACTCTATACGTATGAAAGAAAGGAGGAAGAAATGAGAGATTTCTGAAGTCTCAAAGGGGATTAGGCTATTTATACCTCCCAACTAGTAAGGGCACAAATGAGATTTCCATGGGTGCAATTAGTGATGTTTAGGTGTAATCAAACCCTAATCAAACCTTAATCAACTCCCCAAATGTGTTAGGACATCATTAGGTCTAAGTATAGGAGGTTAGGAAGGGTTTAGAGGGGGTTTAGAATGGGTAGAATAGGAATTACACTTCAAAAATCAAAACAGGGAATGGCTGTGCTCGACACCCTTGCGGTCGCTTGGCTTCATATGATGCGACCGCATCATCCCTCTTTTGCCTAGCCATCCGTTTCTATGACCTTGTTCGGCCATGGTCCTTCCCGCATGCAATCGTGACCCTTAAAGCTTCGAAACGGCCCATAATTGAACCCTTAAAGTCCTCAAACACTTGGCTAAACCACACAAGTTTCAAAACACTTTTAAAGTAGGTCTAAACTCCCATAAACAACACCCGAAGCAACCCGGTGCAAAACCGTGAAAAGCTTGACAACTGCTGGCGTCGAATGCAACCGCAAACCGACGGGCAACAACCCAAGGTTATAAACACTTCAAAAGGCTTTTAAATAGGCCTGAATACCCCTCAGATGATTAACAATAGATAGGAGAAATGAGCTCCCGAAAGACAAGACGATCACCCGACTCAATCTCAAACTACGCGATAAGGAGAATTGCTATCCTCGAAGCGTCAAAACTTCACGAGACTTAAGGAATACCTCAAACTAGGATTCTAATACATATAAAAATGTTATTTAATCATCATGTAAAGATCTAGGACCTAATCGGGGTCAGGAACACGAAACCCGAGTAAACTCTCAATCGCGTCGCATTTCGACTATCGTCGGGTTACGACTTGTGACTTTAGCAAGTCAACAACTAAATGGCATCTCTTAAAGGTGTTTTGGTATTAATGTGATCTCTCATACACATCTAGACTCTCTCAGAAATCAAATAAGCCATAAACCAAGGAAGAAATGCGAGCGTTGCACGTAATTCGAGCTAACCGGGAATCGGGGTCTTACAGCACGTGCAGCCCAATATGGATAGAAAGTCTGCTGGTTTGATGTTCCTCTAAAGATTTTATCTCCTAGTATATAGATATGTTGGTCAACATAGTTGAGGAGGGAACAATCAACCCGTAGAAAGTCTGCTGGTACGATATCTTCAAAGAGGTTATCATCCTATAGCAAGTGCTGGCTGATGTGTGGCGGTCTCTTGAGGTCATCATGTACGAATATGACTAAGACTCGGACTCGCCTTATCTAAGACCTATGCAATGCTCAACAAGTTGCCACACTAACCGATACGCAACCCTTTTAGTCACTTGTTAGAATATGTAGTAATGGGAACAAACAAAGAAAGGTGATCTGGAATATGCAAATGAATAAGCATTGTTTCAGCAGGCATATTCCAACAATTTTCCAAGCTCTTATATAAAGTAATATTCCCCCTTAGTTTGCTTGTGTCATGCAATACAATTTGTAGTTATTGACAACTCTGTTTATTGCCACTTGTGAGAGATATTTGGAGAACATTCGTTGGCATTGAAATTTTGGGGTATCCCTATTTCGGTCTCTCGTTTGTTTTGAGAATAGATTGGAAATTGTGGGTTTCTCAATTAAACCTATTGTATTTATAACTTCACGATATTCCAGTGAAGTCGATGATCATTTAATCTTGTGTTTTGTGGTTGCTTACTTTTTCTTATCATCATGTTTCTCCAATTATTGTACTTTGCATAACAATTAGTAATTGTATTTTGGCTTCAATGTATCAAAGTGCAATGTATAAAAATATATTGTATGCTGGTGGGTTTACAGTGTTCAAGAGTGTCGATATTCTTGTAATACCAAAAAAAATAGTGAGTTATTTTTAATGGAATATGTAAAGAAATGACAATATGTGAAGAAATAGCTATGGCAGGAGATAAACAATGGTAGAAGATTCTGTACGGTTTTTATTCATAGTACATAATGTATATATACATGCGATAGGAACCTAAGTCTAATGCTATAATGTCATATTGATCCCCATTTTCTGGGATTCTAATTACACTAATGTAGGAAAGTAAATAAAGGATGATAGGGAAAATAGTCAACACAATTATACTACAACTAATACAAAATATATTTCCTAATACTCCCCCTCAAGTTGGAGAGTGAATGTCATGAAGTCCCAACTTGTTGCGCAAACTCATAAATTGATCCTTTCCTAAGCCCTTGGTGAAGACATCTGCCAACTGTGATTTTGAAGGCACAAAGGTAGGTTTGCTCAATCCATCCTGTAGCTTTTCTCATACAATATGGCAATCTATTTCAATATGTTTCGTGCTCTCGTGGAAGACTGGGTTTGTTGCAATATGCAAGCCTGTTTGATTGTCGCAAAATAATGATGTAGGTGTTGTATGTGGGACCTTTAAGTCATCTAGTATATAGCGTAACCAAGTTAGCTCTAAGCATGTGTTAGCCATGGCCCGATATTCAGCTTCAGCTGATGATCTAGACACATTGGCTTGCTTTTTGGATTTCCATGATATGAGATATTTTCCAAGAAAAATACAATATCTAGTAACTGATCTTCTTGTGTCACGACAACCTCCCCAATCCAAGTTACAAAAAGCTTTCAAACATAGATCATTATCTAAAGGAAGTAATAACCCTTGACCTGGTGTACCCTTGATGTATTTAAGAATCCGGATGGCAACATCCCAATGGGGTATTCTTGGTTCTTGCATGAATTGACTCAATGTGTGGACTGAATAAACTATATCGAGTCTCAACACACTCAAATATATCAACCTACCAATTAGTCTTCTGTATTTGGATGGTTCTTTTAGCAGTTCTCCATCATTCGAAGTGAGTTTCAAGTTCAGTTCCATCGAGAAATTATCTGGCCTTGCTCCTAGAAGTCCAGAGACTTGAAGAATGTCCAGTGTATATTTCCTTTGTGACATGAAAATGCCATTTTATGATCTGGAGAATTCAATGCCTAGAAAGTAGGGGTGGAATCGGGACGGGACCCGTCCCGATACCCTTCATCCCGATCCCGCCCCGATAGATTTCAGGATTTAAATTTCCTTCCCGATCTCGTTCCCGATAAGTGTCGGGACCTGACGAATCGGGATCCCGACAGTTCGGGATATAAAAATCTCGTAATCCCGACTATAATATTTATGAACAATATGTTCTGACACTAAAATATTTTTAAAATGTCTTTGTCATAATTAAGATTTCAAACTATATATTTAAAAAGTATTACTTAATGGTGAATATTGTTGAATCTGTCATTATGAACAAAATACACCCCTCAGTTCACTTGTAGGAGAAGAGTTACACTAAGTGCAGAAACGTGATAGTAAAAAAAAACCACAATATTAATTGTGAAAATAAATTTAACAAACATCATTAAGTAATTTTAGCAAACAAAAAATAGACATTGTTTAACACTCACAAAATTTATAAAAAAATAAAATAAAAATAAAATAAAAATAAAATAAAAATAAAATAAAAGCAAAATATAAAATATAAAAAAAAAAATTAGTCGGGACGGGTCGGGAATCCCGACGGGATTGATAATTATCCTGAAATATGTCGGGACGGGAAAAATCTCGACAAAATCGGGATCGGGATTTGTTGGAATCGGAAAATGTCGGGACGGGATCGGGTTGGACAGGATCTGGTTGGACGTCGGGACGGGTCGGGAAAAACGGGACTTTTGCCATCCCTACTAGAAAGTACTTCACGTTCCCAAGATCTTTGATCCAAAAATGTTTGAGAAGAATTTTTTTTGAGATTTTCCATTTAAGTTAATTCCTGCAAGGAGAACGTCATCAAAAGATATGTGGATCGATGAGAAGGACGTATTTTGAACCTTACTGAAAAGTGAATAATCAGCCTTTGATTTTTGACAACCAACCTTTTGAATGGTGTCTGAAATATGGCAAATCAATTTCTTGATGCTTGTTTAAGTCCATAAAGATACTTATTGAGCTGACACACAACATTCTCCCCCTGTCGGCAAAAATCGGGTGGAGGTTTCTGATCGATGTTTTATTTAATCTTTTTCCTTGCAAGTGAACAAGACTATTATAGAATAGTATTGGAAGCAAGGGTCGACCCACAGAGACAAGTGATCACGAACAGTGCAATTATCGATAGCTAATTATTAACCTAAGGGGGGGGGTTTTTATGTTTAATTCTACTCTAAACTATTATTTATAGATGTTTAACTAATTAGATAGTAATAACAGATATGAAGATCTTATGGTGGGTGGCAATCTAGGATTATGGGTTTCACTTATATCTCTTTTATGTTCAATTCAGAATGATGTCATTCAATTTCTTGGGTTCGTTCACTAAAAATAGATATAGTCTGTTGAACAATTGGTTCAGCCTCCATCCCATAAAATTCATCCATTCTATATCCTAAGCACATGAACTGTCAATCTATCTGTCACCTAGATTTATGATCTATCTGTCACCTAGATCATGTAAGAACACGGTCCTAACTTATCACTCTCGTGCATCGATAGGTCCAATTTATTGTGTTGGTGAGCCATTATGCGACATATGCACTTGGTCATGCGGTTATCCGCACCTCTAAGCCTTTATTATTTGCGATTACATTCATTTGTTCAAAGCAAAATAATATAGGGATTGATAAACAACACAATCAACAAGCATTGAATGAACATATATATAAGAATCAAAACATATATTCGATACAAGTTACCTCCCACCTCCTAGATTATGGATGATTTAGTTCATCATAGACAATGAACAGCACATGGAGATGATCGGATACATGATTTGATCTTCAATACTTGAAATTACAAAATCTAACTATGTTATACAATCTAAAACTACCTAAAATCTATTAAAGAGAGCTTCGGCCGTCCTCCATGCTTTGGCTCGGCATCGGCTTCTATATATACTCGGGAGTTGTAATCAATTGAATGGCGTGAAAATCCGAATTTGGCATTCGACCACCTTGCGGTCGCAAGGTCTTTGGTACTAACGTCCATAGAGTCTCGATGTAGGTGGCTTTGATTTCTTGGTTCTTTGGCTCGAGGACCCGTCTTACCTTGCGGTCGCAAGTGCGAGGCACCTGCGTCCATAAGGTGTCCGGTGTGCGACTTTATCTTTTCTTCATTTTTCCTTTTGGCCCTTCTTGAAATTTGCACTTAAAACCACGGAGTTTCGCGTATTTTCACAATTATCACGAAACTTACAAAACTCACGAAAACATATATTAGTAACCAAAAGCCTCGTGAAATAGCATAATTTAAGTCATAGAAGTATATAAAATCGGCGTATAAAATACATCGATCAAATACCCCCAAACTTGAACTTTGCTCGTCACGAGTAAACAAATAAACTTATAAATACAAAAGCATATAAATAACAAAAATTAAAATCTTTTTGGAGGGTGACACTATTTACACTCCTCTATAAACCCACAAACTCAAGGAGACTCTTTCAGTGACTCGACTATCTGAGATAAATACAAAAACAGATATAATACAAAACTAAATAGAATAAAATTTAAACTAAAAATAAAACATAAAATCTTTTTGGCTTCATCTCAAGTTATAAGTGTATGGCATGCATGTAATCTCAGTTTGGTGCTCACCACATATACGAGGCTTAGTCATATAAAACCAACTAGTCTTTTCTTAAAGCGCTACTACTTCTAATTTCTCGTGTGTGTGTGATCACCGGTCTTAAAGAATATCTTAACTAAAACGGTTTTATTAAGCTAAACACCACATTCATATGAAAATCAAAGTTTAATAGAAAATCATGCATTAAGTTATGAGATCTACCATCCAAACCGTCGATTCTGAGACAGAAAGGTCCCAAGGATTTAAAAGACTTATACATCCATCCCATGCACTTCTATGTATGACATACAATGCTCTCCTATCCCAATGACTTGTAATAGCTAAGATTATGCTAACACGGTGAGCTTTAGGGTGAATAATAATGATTATGAAGTGTGTGATCAATTTCATGTTACTCACTTGACAGTTAAAACAACATAAGCATTGGCAAGAAGATCATTAGGTCTTTATTAGCTTGTAATGTAAGGCCAAGGTGTTGGGGGATATGAAGGAAAGGAATTAGAATTCAAAGTGAGAGAGTAAGACTACCCTTTATCCCTCATACTTCCAAGCAAAGGAAGTTTTCCCTATTTAGGCTAGGACACAAAGAGACCACAAGTGGAGGGTGCTTTTGTTACTTTTAAGTTTTCTTCTTTCCCCCCAAACTTGTTTTGGGCAATATATTCTTCTAAAAATATCACATCATTCAATCGGCAGAATTTTTCTAACATATTTTCTCTTGAAAGCTATGCTTCCATTTGAATCTTTGTTTACACTCTTCTTCTTAGTTTCATTTTTCGTCGACACATGATATTTTTTTTTTTCGACGACGGAAAGAAGAAGTCTTAGAAAAAATAGCCTAGCGAAAAGAAGTGGTCCTCCTAGAATCAATTTCCCACCCACATCCTACTCTCTCAAAGGGTAGGCTAAAAGTGTATAGGCTTTTAGGGTTAAGTTAATGTGGGTAATAGAAACGATGGCGAATGGGGGTTTCAATAGTGTGCTTAGCACACTCCATTCTTTTTCATTAGGCTCAAAGGGGACACTAGGGATATATTTAGTATAGGTCAGGGAATATTTAGGCTCTAACGATCCAAAGATGGCCTAAGTCATTTCTTAATGCCAAATGCTCACATAGTATTTAAAGCAAGTAAGACAACACAAAATATCATATCAACTATGGGAATTGGGGTTGAGTGTTTAGCATCACTGGATTTCACATAAGCATTCGCTAAGACAGATGGTAGGGACAATTGAGACTAACATGCAAACACGGTTCGAAAGTGTGCTTGAGATATATAAATGAGAAAAATCCAAGGGATCTAACTATCATGCAATTGACCCTAAGTTACAATTTAATGCAACAATTATGTTCGAATGGCTATGCATCATATTCTTGTGCATATCTTGTTGAAGTGAAATAGGTGTTATAAACTTTATAAAACTATTCTAATCAATCCATAATTATGACTGGTGTGAGTGCATGAAGAATTTGGAGAAAAGTAAAAGTTTCGCAAAATTAAGTAAATTCCAGGGGATCTACAGACTAACTATGCGGTTCATTGCACTAATCTCCTCATTGACTACGACTAGCATTACCACACCTAAACTCGAGGATGAATATTTTGAATTAAATTTTTTTATATAAATATATATATTTTTTAAAGAAATTGGGAGATGATGACGATGACACAATCGATGATGGGTCCCCATAAGAGGAACCACGAGTATCCAAAATGAGTGTATTCTGGTCAAGGCAACACCTCCGAAAATAAAAATAAATAAAAATAGGGAAAATAGGGTGAAGAGTTAAATGGTCATCGAGAAAAGAAATTTTCTTTCACCCTAACGACATAGCCCAACTCCATTCCTCGTTAGGCTAGGACCTGCTAAGACTAAAAGTTTTAAATCCCCCCCTCCAAACTTAATTTCTATTTTGTCCTCAAAATAGAGGAACAAATGAGATGATTGATGGGGTAGGACAAATATCAAAATGAGATAGCGGGTCCACCTGACGAAAGAGGATGGAACTTGGGCCTTGACTCATGGTGACTCGGGCGGAAATAACGAACGAGGACGAAACTTCGGGATCGTGCCAGAGGAATCCATACAGTTGGACGATTCTGTCCCACGGTGTTAGCCCAACCGAAAAATCGAGTCGGCACGCATTTGTGCCAACTGCTGACCCATCATGTCATTTTGGAGGACAGCTTCCTCCAACCTGTTGGAGATCTCCACGAGTGGGTCCTCCTCCTCCTCTTCGGGTTCCTCCTCTTGAGGAACCCTCACTCTCGGCTGCTGGTGATGCTCAAACAAAATGGCCCTTGTAATGACCGGACCAGCCTTGACTCTCGCGTGTTTGGGCATTCTCACGCCGCCCTCCTACACAAATCGGTAATCAAATGCGAACGCGAATCCCGCGTCGTCCTACCTCTAATAAGGGTCTTGATTTGGCGTTGATCAAGCGGCCAACATCAATGGACCCACCGGTCATAATGGTGTAGGTCAAGACATCCCTCTCCCAATTCACCGTGTTTTGGTGACTTGAGGGCATGAGGCGTCCCGCAAACAAATTTATACAGGCTTGGCCGTGTCTTGGAGAAAGACTCTCTCATGGTGCGTGGTCCAAATGGTGGAGTTACGGTTATAGGACCACTCCACACCGGGAGAAGCGATGGCAGAGTTGACCACCTCGACAGGGATACGGCGGGGGTTGAGGTGTGTGCTATAGTTATTGGCACCGGCCGCAAAGTTGGAGGTGCCGAAATAAGTGTTAATGCTTTGGGACGAAAAATCAACTACTATATTCCTAACATTAAAGTGTCTAGTACACCACCATCTATGCTAATGTTGCCATTAGCATATAATTCTCGGACAATAGGGACTACGACATCCCTTGGCGGAGAATCTAACAAAAGCCCCCACCTACGAGCCATCAGATTGGGACGGAGACCAAAGTCTTCAGCCTTGAATCCCCTTTCGGGCACCAAGGACTTGGAGAGCTTAGTCGTGTACCTCTCTGATGCCTCGTAGGACACGAATCGGGTTATGTCAAAATTATGCTCTTCCTCCTGAGCGGGGCCGGAGGATGAAGCGCCGGTATTTCTACGCTTACGGAACATTTTTGTTTGAAATAAAATTTGAAAACTGAAAAGTTTAATAATTAAAATTGTCTTAAAATTTTAAAAATTAAAAATTTATTCTAAGCATGCAAAATTTTATCTACGTTAAAGACTATCTAGCACCCTAGCATGCAATTATTTTGCGAATGAAATTAAAAAGGGTGTTAGTGTTACTTGATTGCAGCCTGAATAGAGTGAGTACAACCGGAGTGGAGCTTGATCAGCCTGAATAGAGTGAGTTCAACTTGGTGGAGTGTAATGGTGGAGAGATGAATGAGGGAGATGAAGAGTTTAAGAGAGAGAAAGAGAGGGTATCTTGGATTGTGTGCCGAGGCTTGAGCCGATCTGCCGGAATTTGGAGAGGTTGGGCGGAGCTGCTGCTGCTGCTTGCTGGAAAGGAGGAAGATTTCTGTGTGATTTTCAGAAGAAAACCCGGCAGCCTTTAAATACAGGGACCTTGCGGTCGCAAGGCCACACCCACCTGCGTCCGCAAGGTGGTCGATCAAAGCGGTTGAGATTCTGGCGATTTCCCATGACTGACAGTATGATGTACAAAATCTGCATTTACTGGGGACCTTGCGGTCGCAAGGTCCTTCACACCTTGCGTCCGCAAGGTGGACAGAACTCTTCCTTCTTGTTTTCCTTTCAATACTTTTCAGCAGTTTGCTGTTTAGCCCTTCCGTTAACTTCCGTTATGTCTTGGATATTTCCTGAATATAAAAACTAAACAAATACTCTAAACTAAAAATTATTAGTAACATATAAATACAACACTAAGATGTTTTTCTCCCCCAAACTTGAATTTTGGCATATTGAATTAAAAATTAAATGTCCAAAAATTAAATTTAACGGAGAAAAGCATATTTAAACTAACTATAAAAACTAAATAACATTCAACATAGTGGGTTGCCTCCCACTTAGCGCCTTTGTTTAATGTCTTTGGCTCGACCAAACTGCAAGCCTAATCTCGTGGTGGTTCATTGTCAGCCAAACAGATTAACTCAATTGTTCGTTCCACTGACATTGGCTCAAAATATGGCTTGAGTCGGTGTCCATTCACTTTAAATACTTCATTATTTTTAAGGTTTTGAATATCAACAGCCTCATGAGGATAAATTCGTACTATTCTAATGGGACCAGACCATTTAGATTTTAACTTTCCTGGAAATAACCTTAACCTAGAGTTAAAAAGTAATACTTTCATACCTGGATGAAACATTTTGTTGGCTAATCCCATGTCATGATACTTTTTGGTCTTCTCTTTATACGTCTTCGTATTCTCATACGAATTTAGCCTATGCTCTTCTAACTCATTTAATTGAAATAATCTTTCTTCTCCGGCCAATGTTAAATCTAACTTTCAATTCTTTAACAACCCAATAGGCTTTATGCTCAATCTCAACTGCTAAATGGCAAGCTTTGCCATACACCATTCTATATGGACTCATTCCTATGGGTGTCTTAAAAGCAGTTCGGTATGCCCATAAAGCATCCTTGAGTTTAGATTCCCAATCTTTACGATTATGCCTAACAGTCTTTTCTAACACTGCTTTTATCTGCCTATTGCTTACTTCTACTTGTCCGGATGTTTGTGGATGATAAGGTGTAGCTAACTTGTGAGTTACACTGTGCTTTCTAAGAACATTATTTAACAACTTATTGGTAAAATGATTTCACTGGTCACTTATTATGGCCTTAGGGACTCCATATCTAGCAAATAAATCGTCTACAAACTTGAATACTATTTTTCCATCATTAGACTTGGTTGCTACTGCTTCTATCCATTTAGAAACATAATCAACTGCTACTAAAATATATTCGCAATTATTTGACACAGGGAAGGTGTAAGACCCCGATTCCCGGTTAGCGTGAATTGCGTGCAATGCTCGCATTTCTTCCTTGGTTGATTGCTCGTTTGACTCGTGAGAGAGTCTAGATATGTATGAGAGACCATATTAAGATCAAAATACTTTTAAGAGATGCCATTTAGTTGTTGACTTGCTAAAGTCAAAGGTCGTAACCCGACGATAGTCGAAATGCGACGCGATTGAGAGTTTATGCGGGTTTTGTGTTTCTGACCTCGATTTGGTCCCAGATATTTACATGATGATTAAATAACATGTTTAGATGTGTTAGACTTCTAATTGGATGTATTCCATAAGTCTCGTGAAGTTTTGACGCCTCGAGAATAGCAATTCTCCTTATCGCGTAGTTTGAGATTGGCGAGAACGTCTTGTCTTTCGGGAGCCTATTTCCCCTATCTGTTGAGCATCATCTGAGAGGCATTCAGGCCTATTTTGTAGCCCTAGTAGGTGTTTACAATCATGGGTTATTACCCGTCGGTTTGCGGTTTCATTCGACGTTTAGATAGCAAGTTGTTACGTCTTGCGTCGGTTTTGCCCCGGGTTGTTTCGGGTGTTGTTTTTGGGAGTCTAGACCTACTTTAAAATTGGTTTGAGACTTGGATGGATTAGTTTAATGTTTAAGGAATTTAAGGGTTCAATTGTGAGCCATTTCGAAGATTTAAGACTCGAGAATGCATGCGGGAGAGGCCGGGACCGAGCGAGGAAGTGAGAAAACTTGGAATGCTGAAATGGCAAGGAAGCGCTCGCATGGTTATAGAAGCATGCGACCGCATTGGTCCCTGTCCCTGTTACGGGATTTTGTTGGAAATTTTAAGTGTTGTCTATCCTATACCCAATCAAACCCATTTTAAACTAATCCTAAACCTTCCTAACTACCTTAAGACATGTCCTAAACATCTAATTGAGATTTGGAGGTGGATTAGAGGGGTTAATCAAAGGGAAACAACCCAATCAATCTAAACATAACCCACTTGACTTTCTAACCTATTTGAAGCCCTAACTCCCCACTTAACCTCCCATATTCAGCCAACACTTTCAAAAAACGTGGGAGACTTCTTGGAGAGCTTGAGAGGTGAGTTTCTAGGGTTCTTGAAGGTTCAACCATGGATTCCATAGCTTGGGGCCTCCATTCAACAATCAACACCATAGATTTGAAGAGGAGGTTGAGGAAAACAAGACCCATCACTTGGAATTTCGAAATTGGAACTTGAAGGGGCTGATTTGAGGTAAGTTTCTACCCCTCTTTCTCCTTCTTTTGGCTCCATTGACCCTAGGGAAACAATCATTCTTGCTATGTGAGGTCAATGGAAGCAATTTCTAGGGTTGCTAGAGATGCCATGAACCCTAGGATTTCAAATGTTGATTAGGTTGGATGAACCTATGTGAGACCATGATTTATATGAAATTCATGTCTTTAATGGCCTATTGAACTTGGTTATGTTGATTATTTATGAGTATTGAAGTTGATTTGGGAGAGATACTTGGAGGGTGTTTTGCCCTAATTATGGTTTAGCTTGCAAATTATTGTTGGGAGCTTGATTACTATGTTTTATATGCTTATTAGAGTATATTAAACCATGTTGTATAATTTAATCATGAATTGGGAATTATGATTGGTAAGGTGACTTAAAGGAAATTATGCACAAATTGGCAAATTCGTTCTATGTCACATTGATAAATGTTTTGTTGGGTTTATGTGAGTTTAATGAACATGGGGAGATGCCTATTGATGATGGTTATGAACATAGAAGATATTGAGACTCATGGCTTCTATGCCCTAAAATTTTAGAAAGGGTAGATTGGACTCAACGGAGTCATCATAAGTTCAATCAAGTGCTAAATGAACTTGAGTTGAAATCCTACGACGCTTGGATTTCGTTTGATTAGTGAAGCGAAGCATATAACTTCCAAAATTTAAATGGTTGGTGATTGTGATGTGTTTTGTGGATTTTTAGTCTTGGGAATTAAGCCCGAATGACTATTGGGATTTGGTTACAAACTTTAAGGAATTATTACGGGGTGAATTTGTAAAACACATAAATAATGAAATGTGTTAGTAAGACTCAACGGAGTCGTTATAAGGCCAATAAAATGATAAAGAGCCTTGGGTTGAAACCCTACAATGTTTGGGTTTGTTTGGGTTATGTTTGTGCACACCGGGTTTTTGGTTGTGTCCTATGGCGACACTTATGTTATGGAGGTGAACTAGAAATATATTTTAAGCATGCTTGTTAGAGCATGGGATAATGGAGACCCATATAAGGTCACAAGAATATTTAAGAGAAGATTAAGAAAGAATTCTCTTCTTAAGGATTTTGGTTGCGTGCTTATAAAAGCACTTGTGAGAAGTGACTACGGAGTAGTCATGATATTTTGAGTATGAGGTTGGTGTTATTGATCATGTATGACGGTTAGGACTATGATTGAGTCCGGTGTACTTAAAATAGAGACTAAAAATAATAAGTCTTGAATTGTGGATATTTTGAGACTAGCGTAGTAGTCTTTGGTTTGATTTGAGTTGAGGATTATGGAAGACCTCACATTATATTTTATTAAGCTTGTAAGCTATACTTGACTGGGTTGATGACTTGAGGAATAATAAGTACCTCAATATGTAATTTTTGAACTAAACTTGTAAGTTAGTTAAACACATTGGTTATATGCAAATATATGCATTGTTCTTGATACTTGGTAGAGCATTATGTCCTACTTGATTATATGCAAATATGTGCATGAGTTATGGAATTTCATGGAGCAGTATGCCCTACTTGTTTATATGCAAATATATGCATGGTTTATGAGTTTTCGTAGAGCATTATGTCCTACGTGGTTGTATGAAATTATGTGCATGGTTTATGAGGTTGTTGTAGAGCATTATGTCCTACATGGTTTAATGAGTCCGATAATTATGAATTTGGTCTCATTGGTTTATGCAAGTAAATATTTACTTGATGGTTTGGTTTAAAGTCCAGCTGGCGGGTTTGGTTGTTGTGTCGGCAATGGGACGATTCATAGTCTTTGGAAACAATCGCTATGAATCGTTGCATTGGTTCCCTTTCTCCTCACTATTTGGCCAATAGTGGGATGTGATCTCGAGTTATGCCACCTAGCCTGACATCGAGCTCTCATTTCTCATCCGGAGACTGGATGAATGTAACGAGTACTCATTAAAGGAAATCTGATGAGTTGTGATTATTGGGGACGGAACCCCAGGGTATGATTGATTGGGAATTGAGCCCGGATCATGGTTTGAGATTGGATCTCATGGTAAGTTGGTTGGGTTTTGAACCCGGATTTTATTGTAACGGTTCGATTTACGTTTACTGTTACACATGATTATTTATGAGCATGTATATGGAAAATAATATGCTATTTGATTTATGTGAGTTTATGTGCTTTAAAAATTAAGTACATGTTTTATGATGGTATACTAGCATGATACCATGATTTTATATGATTGTGCATTTATGCCATGCCATGTCATAATATGCCACATGTTGCATTTAGAAACTTCACGGGTCATTATGACTCACTCAGGTGTGATTGTTTTCCCTAGTGTGTGCAGTGATCCCGTTAGTACGCGCAACGGCTTCGGATAACGACTTCTAGCAGGTGGTCTACCAAGCCATAAGCTTGGAGTTATTTAATATTATGTTGTTATTTATTTGTGAGGCTCGGATGTAAAGTTATGTAGACTTTACTTGGGTAGATTGTAGTATTATATTTATGTTGTGTATTTGGGAGCCGGTAGTATAGCCGAGCCTTTGTATCCTTAGAGATTATTTCCGTTGTCGTTTCGAGCATGTGTGGCTCGTTTATTATAGTTTGTATTATTATTGTTCCTCCAGCATGTTATAGCCGTTGAGTGTTGTTTATCAGGTTGGGATTTTGCTTGTTGCCGGCCTTGGTTGCCGATGGTTTGTTGTGCGTGTCTAATGTTGCGTCACGCGTGTTGAATTTTTGGGCCGAGAGATTTACTATCTCTTTGGTTGTTTATATTTAGGAGCTTGATAGCTCGGGTCCCATTATGGTTTTGCTTCGCAGTTTTGGTTTTTATTTTCGTATTCTTTGTTATGGCTTTACCTTCTGTCCGTGAGTCAAGTTGGCTCGCCTTTTGACTCGCACCATTATGCTTAGCAGGTGCTTGTCTGTCTTTTAGTTTGTCCTGATGGCACGACCTTGGGATCTCGTATTGAGATCCGGGTCGGGTCGTCACAGAAGGGACCCATAAAATCAATACCCCAAACGTCAAAAATTTCAACTACTAAATTAACATGTAAGGGCATCTCGTTTCTCTTTCCTATACCACCTGTTCTTTGAAATTTGTCACATGTTCTATAAAACAATTCACAATCTCTAAAAAGAGTAGGCCAATACAGACCTGATTGCAAAATTTTACGAGCAGTTTTGTTACCACTGAAATGACCTCCACAAGAATATCCATGGCAGAATTCCATGATACCTTGTTGGTCTTTTTCTGGAATACATCTTCTTATCAAAGAATCAGAACAAATTTTGTATAAATGAGGAGCTTCCCAAAAATAATTTTTAGTTTCCGCCAAAAACTTCTTCTTTTCGTAATGATCGAAATCGGATTAATGATATCGACACATAGTAGTTGACAAAATCAAGCATACCAAGGGTCGAGAATCTTTAATGGCTAAGAGTTGTTCATCGAGAAAATTGTCATTTATGGGGACAGGATCATCAAGAAATTGACGTTCAAGCAAGGGTGAAAATTCTAACCTAGACAAATGGTCGGCTACGACATTCTCTGTTCCTTTTTTATCCTTGATAGTAATGTCAAATTATTGTAACAATAACATCCATCTAATTAATCTTGGTTTAGTATCTTTCTTGCTTAAGAGATATTTCAATGCAGAATGATCAGAAAAAATTATCACCTTTGATCCTAGACGATATGATCTAAATTTTTCTAAAGCATATACTACTGCCAAAAATTCCTTTTTAGTAGTGGTATAATTCAATTGAGCATCATTTAGAGTTCTACTAGCATAATGGATCACATGAGGCTTTCTATCTACCCTTTGTCCTAACACAGCTCCAATCGCGAAATCAGATGCATCATACATGATTTCAAAAGGAAGTGACCAATCAGGGCCGGATAAAATTGGTGCATTAGTTAACTTTTCTTTTAATAAATTAAAAGCTTCTAAACATTCTTTATCAAAAATAAACTATGTATCTTTTGCTAGCAAATTACATAGAGGTTTACAGATTTTGGAAAAATCTTTTATAAATCTTCGGTAAAAACCAGCATGACCAAGAAAACTTCGAACTCCTTTAACTGAAGTGGGAGGGGGTAGTTGTGAAATAACTTCGATTTTAGCTTTGTCAACTTCAATGCCTTTATTTGAAACAACATGCCCTAAGACAATTCCATGTTTTACCATGAAGTGACTTTTCTCCCAACTTAAAGTTAAATTAGTTTCGCGAAAGATCTTTTAAGACAGGATGTAAGGTTTTCTAAACAAAGGATCAAAAGAATTTCCAAAAACTGAAAAATCATCTATGAAAACTTCTACGCATCTTTCAACTAGATCTGAGAATATAGAAATCATGCATCTTTGAAAAGTAGCTGGTGCATTACACAATCCAAAAGGCATTCTCCTAAAGGCAAAAGTACCAAAGGGACATGTAAAAGTTGTTTTCTCTTGGTCTTCGGGTGCAACATGGGATCCGATTATAACCGGAAAAACCATCAAGAAAGCAATAATATTCATGGACCGGCTAGTCTTTCAAGAATTTGGTCAATAAATGGCAAAGGAAAGTGGTCCTTTCCTAGTTGCCGCATTTAATTTCACGCAAATCGATACACATTCTATAACCGCTTATGGTCCTTGTAGGGACTAATTCATCTTTCTCATTTTTAACAACTGTAATTCGACTTTTTAGGAACTACTTGGACAGGACTAACCCATTTACTATCTGATATAGGGTAAATTATACCCGCATCTAAGAGCTTAAGAACTTCTTTCCTAACAGCTTCTTCCATGTGTGGGTTAAGTCTTCTTTGTCTTTCTCTTGAAGGTTTACTACCTTCTTCTAAATGTATTTTATGCATGCACATAGAGGGACTAATTCCTTTTAAGTCAGCTAAAGACCATCCTAAAGCTTCTCTATGTGTCCATAAAACTTTTAACAAACTCGCTTCTTGTTTTTTTCGTTAAATTAAGTCATTTGCTATAATAACAGCAAAGTGTTACCTTCCCCTTAAAATGCATATTTTAAGTGGGATGGTAATGACTTTAATTCTTCGACTTTGGGAGAATTAATGGATGGCATAAATTCAAAATTTCCTACTTTAATAGTTTCTTTTATTTTAGCCTCATTATTCTCTTCTTGCTTTTCTTCCTTATTTTTCTTCCTCAATATTTTCTATCTCAATTTCTTCAAAGAGATTTCGAATCTCTACTTCATCATCTTTGATTTCATAACTTTCTTCTACTACTTTTTCTGACTTATCAGAATTATTTTCTGATTCTATTTTTATTTCTTTACCTTCTTCATCTTTCTTTTTACTAGCTTCTAACTTTTCTTTCTCTAATCTTTCCTCTTCTTCTATTTCTCTTTCAATTTCCTCAATGTCAATTTTTATGGGAGGGATAGGGCTATCATCATAGACAATAAATCTATCTCTCTCATAATCTTCCTCTTCTTCAAAGTTTCGGTTGATAATTTTTCAATCTCATCTATTGAAAAACAGCAGCACTTATGTCACTAGGTCTATTCATAGCATCAAACACGAGAAATTTCAACTTGGTTTCACCTAGGACCGACATTGTGAGTTTACCATTTTTCACATTAATCATTGTATTGGCGGTTGCCATAAATGGTTACGCCTAACAATATTGAGACTTCATTGATTGGTGCCCTAACATATTGAGACTTCATTATTGGTATAGGATCAGGGAACTTCTCTTTTATACGCTCGAGAACTTTCAATGTGTTTCTTTAAATTTTCATTTCTTCAAGCATGTACTTCATCAAAGGCGCTTGACCTTTACTAGCTACTTCTTGCTTGGGAACTTCTTCAATTCTCAAGCGATTTTGATTTGGCAAGCGTGGTGGTTGAGGTTGGAATTGTTGAGGTTGCAAACTTATTTCCTCCCCAAGAAAAGTTAGGATGATTCCTCCAACCGAGGATTATATGTATTTGAATAGGGATCATTCCTTGGCCTTTGAGGTACATATTCATAGCATTAGCTGTTCGGAATACATAGCACTTGACGGACAAAATTAGTAGCATGAGAATATAATCCACATAAGGCACATGCTTCTTGAATTTGCCAATTTTCAAATTGAGCTTGTGTATTTGAATTATCTTGCAATTGATATAGGCTCTATTTTTACCTCTAGCACTTTTACATTTGGGAATTAATACTTAGCATCTCAAATAATTCTTCTAGTGCTTACGGTGTCATTCTATTAATAGAACCACCATTTGCACTATCAACCATAGTTTGTAAGCTTTGGCGAAAGACCATGATAAAATTGAAGCACTAACACATGTTGAGCCAAATTATGATGAGGACACATAATAAGCGATTTTTAAATCTATCCCATGACTCATGGAATGTTTCACAGTTCATTTTGGAATGACATGATTTGTTTTCTATACTCTAAGTAAGAGATGCATGTTTGTAAAATTTGCTCATAAACAAATCATATAATTGTGCCCAAGTATAAACACTATTTGGTGTTAGGTTCATAAACCATCTCTTTGCCAATTCTTTTAATGCACTGGGAAAATATTTCATTTTGATTTGATCTTCGATCAACCCTCCTAAAGGAAAAGTACTCATCATGTATTCATATTCTCTTAAGAAACCGACAGATCTTCATGGGGCATCCCATGAAAAGATGGTATGGCATTAAAATAATGACCTTTTAACTCAAAATTCCTAACAACATCTGGCAAGACTAGACATGATGTCACAACATTTAATGAAGGTCTACTAAAGTCATTAATAGTTCTTTGATTTACCACTACTTCCATATTTCTTCTTGTGTGCTCTTCTTCTCTTTGATTCCTATTGACTGGGTCAACTAGGTTTTCGTGGATTACGATTATTGTTATTTTCTTCCATTGTAGGATCAACCGAGGATCCTCTTGATTCAATTGGTCTTGATTATCGCTCGAAAGCTAGATTTTCAAAAACTTCTTGATTTCTTCTAACAATATTTATATCTTGATTTAAGTCTACCAATTTAGGATTTAAAGATCTACGAATCCGTGCAAAAAAATAATTTAAAGCAATTTAAAAACAACTAACTATTAAAATAAAATAAAATCTTTTGTATTTTTATTTTTATGAAAACTGAAAATTAAACTAAAAACTAAATTAAATTAAAAACTACGCTACCAACAAACTAACTACGTGAACTAGCTAACGGCGCCAAAAACTTGATCGATGTTTTATTTAATATTTTTCCTTGCAAGTGAACAAGACTATTATAGAATAGTATTGGAAGCAAGGGTACCCACAGAGACAAGTGATCACGAACAATGCAATTATCGATAGCTAATTATTAACCTAAGGGGGGGGGGTTTTATGTTTAATTCTACTCTAAACTATTATTTATAGTTGTTTAACTAATTAAACAGTAATAACAGATATGAAGATCTTATGGTGGGTGGCAATCTAGGATTCTTGGTTTCACGTATATCTCCTTTATGTTCAATTCAGAATAATGTCATTCAATTTCTTGGGTTCGTTCACTAAAAATAGATATAGTCTGTTGAACAATTGGTTCAGCTCCATCCCCGCAAAATTCATCCATTCTATATCCTAAGCACAGAACTGTCAATCTAGTCGTCACCTAGATTTATGATCTATCTGTCACCTAGATCATGTAAGAACCTGGTCCTAACTTATCACTCGTGCTTCGATAGGTCCAATTTATTGTGTTGGTGAGCCAATGTACGACATATGCACTTGGTCATGCAGTTATCCGCACCTCTAAGCCTTTATTATTTGCGATTACATTCATTTGTTCAAAGCAAAATAATATAGGGATTGATAAACAACACAATCAACAAGCATTGAATGAACATATATATAAGAATCAAAACATAAATTCGATACAAGTTACCTCCCACCTCCTAGATTATGGATGATTTAGTTCATCATAGACAATGAACAGCACATGGAGATGATCAGATACATGATTTGATCTTCGATACTTGAAATTACAAAACCTAACTATGTTATACAATCTAAAAACTACCTAAAATCTATTAAAGAGAGCTTCCAGCCGTCCTCCTTATGCATTGGCTCGACCTCTGGCTTCTATATATACTCGGGAGTTGTAATCGGATTGAATGACTGTGTGAAAATCCGACTTTGACGCATTCTCGACCACCTTGCGGTCGCAGTGCCGGTACTTGCGTCCGCAAGGTCTCCAAGTAGGTGGCTTTTAATTTCTTAGTTGCTGGCTCGAGGACCCGTACTGCCTACCTTGCGGTCGCAAGGTCTGAGGCACCTTGCGTCCGCAAGGTGTCCAGTGTTGACAGCTTTTATCTTTTCTTCATTTTTCCTTTTTGGCCCTTCTTGAAATTTGCACTTAAAACCTTGGAGTTTCGCGTACTTTCACAATTATTCCTGAAACTTATAAAACTCACCGAAAACATATATTAGTAACCAAAAGCCTCGTGAAATAGCATAATTTAAGTCATAGAAGTATATAAAATCGACGTATAAAATACATCGATCAGTTCCATGTACACAACTTCATGTAAATCTCCATGAAGAAAGGCATTTTGAACGTCTAATTGGTGAATATTCCAATTGTGAGCATGAGCAACATCTAGAAAATAGCGAAGACTTGTAAGCTTGGCCATTAGAGAAAATGTTTCTTGATAGTTGATGCCTTCAATTTGGTTATATCCTTTAGCGACAAGACGAGCCTTGTAGCATTCGACTTATGCCTGATTTTGTAAACCCATTTGCACCCAATTGGTATATGTCCGGCGGGTAGAGGAACCAAGCTCCATGTGTTATTAAGTTGTAATGTTTCTAATTCTGAAATCATAGCTTTTCGCCAATTTGGATTAAAGATGGATTGAGCATAATTTTTGGGTTCAGTTTGATATGCAATGGTGGCTAAGAATGCAAAATGTGAATATGAAAAATGAGAGTAAGAAAGAAAATGGGATAGAGGATATCGAGTACCTTTCGTTGAACTTGGTGCTGGGGAGGATTGATTAGCTTGAGATGGCATCAGTTAGTCTTTATGCCATGCTGGAGGTTGCTCAGGTCGAGTTGATTGTCTTAGTGGTGGAGCGGAAGCGATAGGATGTTGATCGATGCTTGATGTGTTTGGAATTGGGGGTGTGTTTTTGGTTTCTGGCATAAATGTAGTAGGTTGATCAGGGCTAGAGGGAACATTGGTGCTCTCTGTATGTGTTGTTTTTGCTTGGTTGGGCTGGTGAGAATGAGTGGCAGAAGGAAATTTAGAGGCAAATTGGGTTTCTTTGATCTCAGAAAAAAGTTCAGCACAAAAAAATCCAAATTTTGTGGAGTTGAGGTGGATGAAAATGGAAAACTGGTTTAATGAAATTTGACATCTTGACTGACCAAAAATTTCCCTATTTGCATGTCATATAATTTGTATCCTTTTTGTCCAGTTGGGTACCCAACAAAGATGCAATGTTTGGCACAAGAATCGAATTTTTGAGTTGGATGTGTAACATTAGCAGAGCATAGGCAACCAAAAACTCTCAAGTGATCGAGTGAGGGTGGACGATTATATAGAGTTTCAAAGGGTGTTTTATTTGAGAGTAATGGAGAGGGTAACCAATTAATGAGATAAATAACAGTTAAGACACACTCCCCACATAAATCCAAAGCTAAATGAGATTGAAATAGAAGTGCATGAGCAACATCGAGAATATGGCGATGCTTTCTTTCGACAACCCCATTTTGTTGTTGGGTGTAAACACATGTACGTAGATAAGAATTCAAAACCATTGTCTACTCTTAATGCTTTGACATAAGCATGAAATTGAGTATAGGCAAAAAGATTTCAAAATGTTTTTGGTTTCTAACTTGTGTTGCATGAGAAATATCCATGTGCATCTTGTGAAATCATCTACTATGGTAAGAACGAAATGTGCCTGGAGTGTGGTAATTTTGTGAGGACCCCAAATATCACAATGTAGTAAATCAAACAGAGCATGAGTTGATATAGAACTTAAAGAAAATGGAAGTCTTGTCTGTTTTGCCATGGGACAAACACTACAATTATTGTCATAAGAAATGTAATTTGAAGGTAAAAATGGAAAGGCTAATTTAAGGCGAGATGGTGATGGGTGTCCAAGACGCATATTCCATAGAGTGGACGAATGAGAGGTTTGATGGCAAATTGGTGTTCTTTGTAATGGAGGCATGTAATATAGACCACCATGTTTCTTACTTGAGCCAATCATCTTCCTCATAGCCAAGTCCTATGGAACACAAAAGGTGGGGGAAAAATTACACAATAGTTTAGTGCAGTGGTGATTTTACTCACAGAAATGAGATTCAAACGAAAATTAGGGACATAGAAAACATTATCTAGTGTGATAACATAATTGAAATGAATAGTGCCACTTTAAGTTATAGGACTTATGGATCCAGTAGGTAGATTAACTATTGGTATTGTTGATGATTTTGTTTTAGAGAGAAGTGTGGAGTCAGAGGTGATATGGTCACGTAGCCCCACTGTCCAAAATCCAAGGATTACTAAATACATAATTAATGATAGCATCAGGAAAAGACAACAAACCTGTTACATTCACATAAATGTTTTTATTACAAGTGCTATGACTTGTGCTCATCATTGATAAGGCTCGAGAAGGTTGTTGGAGTTGTTTTGCAGAAAATCCTTGCAACACATTGGAAGGATCAGGATTTTGGTTAGGTTTGCTATTGTCATGAGATTGAATTCCATGGGTATATTGAGGTGAGTCTATGGCATTGACTATGGAGTTTCTTTGAAATTTACGGTGTTGTTGTCGTTATCTTTGTTGATTGGCTATGACGTTTGGTGCCCATGTGCCATTTTTATATTTGCATCTATCCTCAGTATGTCCTCTCTTGTCATAGTGCTTGCAGTGAAACTTAAGTGTTCGATAATTTTCAATAGTGTGACCTTCTCTGTTGCAATGCTCGCAATGTTTGCCCTTTGATTTTTTGGAAAGGTTTTGAGCAGTACCAACAATAGAAAAGTTTTTAGATTTCTCTGATGTCACCGTACGTTGCATTTCATCTTGAATGACAAGAGAGTAGGCTTGTTGAACATTAGGTAATGGAGATATCGTGAGAATGTTGCTATGGACACCATTATAAGAGTCATTAAGGCCCATGATAAAATTGTAACATCTGGTCCTCTTCTTTTAGTTCCATGTGCACCTTAATCTGATTGCAAGTATAGATAGGGCGATATGTATCCGACTCATCCTAAAGACTTTTAGTTTTGTGTAGTATGTTGAAAGCTTGAAACTATCATTGAGCCTTGTGAAATGGTGGCCAGTGCCTTTTGGATCTGATAAATTGTTGGTCCATTCTTCTGTGAAAATTGATCTTGGAAGTCATCTCACACTTGATATGCTGTTTTGGCATGAATAACTCCATCAGCTAGATCGGGCTCCACAGAGTGAGTTAACCATGATAAAATCATTTTGTTGCATTGCTTCCAAAGGGCATATTCTTTTGGCTTCTCTTTTTCAGAGGGTGGCTCGAATAACCATCAATGAAACCATTTTTTTTGGGTTGTTAAAGCATGAATCACATATTTACTCCATGATTGATAATTCGAACCATTTAGTTTGATTGGAACAAGCGGTGACGTGGTTGGTCTGTGATGTGTTTAAAATTACATTGCAAGTGCACAAGACCATTGTAGAATAAAGAATGCTAGCAAGGGTCGAACCTCAGTGAGAATGAATTAAAATGGATTTAATCTAACTACTTAAATTGCAATTAAAATAAAAAGAGGGGTTTTGTTTTGGAATACTTTACTATAAGATTGAACTAATAAAAATAATCTAAAATTAACTACTTGCAGAAAACATAATTTAAACGAAAGTTATATGGGTGAGAATGGTCTAGGTATTGGGATTCACTTGTATCGCCTTTTATGTGTATTAGTCTTAAGTTATCTATCAATTATGGGTTCGTTTGCTAGGTAAAGGATTGGGACTTTACTAGTCGAGAATTGCAACCCTTAGTACTCCGCTTTGGCTATGCTTTCTTGATCCGTCCACATAGTAATTAAGAGTCCATTAAGTGCCTTAGGAACTAAAGTGATAAGGAACAAACTCTATTGTATTCCTCACACAATGCAAACCTAGATCTACTCTTTCGCCTATGATCAGGAATCAGAGAGACCTATTTATCAATTAGGTTGGCCAGTGTATGACTTATGCATATGATCGTGCAGTTCATCATACCCAAAAGCCTACACGTTCACTAACGCAACCATTATCCAATAGCTTCAATGTTGACCGATTATAATCTAATATGATAAACAATAAGAAGATAGAATGAATTTATATTTACACATAAAAATTGATACAAAGTTACCTCCAATACCTAGAATGAAACGGTTAGTTCATCACAGATGATGAACACATCATTTGGATTGAATAAAACATCGTCAATCTTCAATCAATTGTAATAAAATAAAATACAAAAATGTTTCTGCCTCTTGAGAGTGCTCAAGAGCAGCCTAAATGACCTAATTTTCAGGATCCCCCCAAGCTGTAGAAGTAGGGTTTTATTTATACTAGCTAGGGTTTATGGAAAAAAGACGAAAACTGCCCAGGCTAGAAAATGGGGTTGAGCGGTCACTCAATCCATACACTGAGCGATCGCTCAGGCTCTTTCTTTAGGATTCTTACTTCTGGATTTTGCGCGGTCGCCCAGCCTCCAGCTGAGTGAGCGCTCAGCCTTCTTTTCAACAATTGGGCCTTCTTCTTTCAGTAGTTTGTACCCAAGTCCCTGGAAACTTCATATTATTGCAAAATAACTCGAAATTCATCCTTTTCCTCAACTTTAGCTTGAAAACTCAAGAAACACTAAAACCCATATCAATAGCTTTAGAAACTAGCATAAAAGAACAATCTAAGTAGGAATATACACACAATAGATGCGCATAAAACACATCTATCAGTCCGAATGATGAACAAAATATGGACCAGATGAATCCATGTGAAAATGACTAGTATGAATGGGTTCTTCTGTATGATTTTGGTTGATAAAGTTTTGAAAAAGAAGTCAGGTGCCAGGAAGTGGCTCCGATACCATGTAAAGAAATGACAATATGTGAAGAAATAGCTATGGTAGGAGTAAACAATGGTAGAAGATTCTATATGGTTTTCATTCTTAGTACACAATGTATATATAGATGAGATAGGAATCTAAGTCTAATGCTATAATGTCGTATTGATCCCCATTTTGTGGGATTCTAATTACACTAATATTGGAAAGTAAATAAAGGATGATAGGGAAAATAGTCAACACAATTATACTACATCTAATACATAATATATTTCCTAATAGAATAGACCTAAGCCAACCGTCAAAATAATTCTTTGTTATATGTTTATTGATTTGTGTGAGGTGTGCATATTTGGGTGACATTATGGTGATTTATTGATTAGGTATTTGATCTTAACAAGTTGTATCAGAGCCAGGTTAGGAGGGTAGAAATCACATCAACAAGGACCATCAAATTATGAGAAAAACGTAGTAATTTTTCGGTTAGTCACTGTGAGAACCCCTTTTCGCACCCTTACCTCGCTACTGAAAAACGGGTGGTTTCAAAACTTCACGTGGAATACGCTTGGCCTCATTGTGGACTCAAAAAATGTGTTAACAGAGTCGCCACCTTTATTTTATGGATTAAACAGAGAAATACCAAATATACCAGAATGTAAGGGTTTGGAGGCTAATTTACGAGTTAGGAAAGGGTTAGGCACCCAACTCGTCCTTTCGGTCTCAAAATGGATTTTTAGCAAAATATGTTCATATATATATATATATATATATATATATATATATATATATATATATATATATATATATATATATATATATTTCCTTGTCACACACACACACACACATATAAACTATAATAACGACTTATTTTATAACTATTTATAATGAAGATTTTACCATCATAACGACTTATTTTATATTATATTATTATTCTAATATTACTAGGCATAAATGAAAATAACTTTGGTACCTACCTCTTGAAGCGTGATGGTTTATACTCGGGACAACTTTGCTTAGGCAGCCTTTTGGGTGTGTTCGCTCTATCCTCTTCGGGAGAGAAAGTCTTTTGTTTGTAGTTTGTTGTTGAAATTTGGGCAGCGTAATAGCTTGTATTTGTTGCTTTCCACCTCTCTATTCGGGCGGTGTAACTTCTTGTATTTGTGGCTTTCCACCTCTCTATTCGGGTAGCGTAACTGCTTGTATTTGTTTTAAATGTGTTGATGTTGTGTCTGAATTTTGGCGGAGTAACGGCTGCGTTGACGGTTTTCTGCGACCGGGTTTAGGGTGGGAGAACCTAATCGGTTAACTAGGTTTCTATTTGGATGGTGTTTAGAAAGAATTTCTTTGGTCTAAAGAGGAAGGAATTTTGCATCTTAACAAGCGAGAGCTTCTTCGTAAAATTTATGCGTTATTTCTATGTCGATTTCTTTCTGATCTCTCTCTCTTTGCACTGAGAAGGGGGCTCTATTTATAGGCAGTGAAGAGTGAAACTTAACCACGAAGGAAGAAGGCATATATTTTGTATTTGAGCTTTGAGGAGTTGTACCTTATGCTGAAGGAGTTATAGGTTAGAAGGAACAACAGCAGGCATAAAACCAAACTGGGTACTACCTATTGCAATTTTGTGTGCGGCGCCCAATATTGTAGTGGGTCGCGCCCCGACTTGTTTTTACCCTATGGGATTTTACGCTTTTCCCCCTTCTGTTTCATTATTTGTCCTTTTTCTTTTCTGATTTTTCTTTTGAAACTTTGGTCTCCCTGAAAGTTAACGTTCGTTAGTCTTCTTGACTTGATTTAACATTTTATAGAATGTTTAAAATAGAGCTACGAAATTAGGGGTGTCTATAGAGCCCCTCAATGATGGAATTTATAGGTAAACTGGAATTTACCAGTAAACGAACATTGTTGATAAGAATAGACTCCTTAATTTCGGAAAAATCATAACTAGGAAGAAATTTAGATGCAATAGTTTATGTTGCCGCAACTTATGATAAAACATTTCATGTTATCATGCTTTTATGCGGTGATGGTCGGACCTACGGAGATAGGCTGCATCCGTATCCTTATGAAAGGAATCAAACCAAATCGTAGCTCGTCTGTTGGGGATAATTTGGTGGTGATCATACTTTGTGGTGCAACCATTTATGATGCAACATTTTTTGATGGAGGCGCTTTCGATGGGATCTTTCTTGTCCAACAGAAGCGCATCCAAGGGTAATGTTGCATTTCTGTTTTGGGCCTTCCTTCTCTGCCTATTCCACACCCAATGAAGACACGATATTAATTTTGACCGTGGCTTCCATGGCAGAATCCGGTGACCCTCAAACCCTACCCGAATAAAAATAAAACTCTTTCCTGGCAATGGAACCAACTGATACATCCAAAATAATATCACACTGGGGGTGCCGAAGGTAGCGGTGGACATGGGTCGTCGGAGTTGCAATCTGGCGGTCATCTCGTCGTCAGTGGTGAATATCTGGCTATATTGTCTATAAAAGAAACACCGTGAGTCGGTGGGGAGGGCCCCTGCCAAAAACCCTCCGGTGTGTTTATCAGTACACTGAGTATGAAAGAGAGGGCGCGTAGCCCCTAAGTGCGTGGTTCTCCCTAAGAAAAAGAGAGATAGAGAGAGACCCCACTCTATGAACTAGAGGGGATATTTATACGTGAGGGAATGGATTTAGCTCGTTGCGCATGAGCCCAACCCAATCCTCTCGGACATCATGCAAAATATAATGGGCCATTGAAACGAGGCCCAAACGCTATTGAGGCGGATCCAAAATATGCACATCAAGAGATAATTATCCTATTATGATTTCAAAGGTTGAAATATTGATATATATTTATGCGTCATAATAATTAATATATTTTATTGGCTATTTAGTAGATGTATGTGTCAAATAATTCTTATACAACACACAATGATTCACAAGTACCAAAATACATGATATCATTATAATCATATTTCATTATATCTAGAACATTGATACACAAGGTGCAACAAGTCAGTTGAAACATTAAAACAAACTTGCAAAATCACGAAAAAGATTGAAGCAATTTTGATATGTAAAAATTCAAGACAATTCGATTTTAATTTCATAATACGTGTTGATCGATTTTCATTTCAAGATATCTGCTCATCTTCTAATTTTGTTTTTTCTATTCATTTTTTATTTATAGTTTAATTTAAAAATATATATGTCGTGCGTTTAACGCACGGGTGCAAAAACTAGTTATTTATAACAACTATAGTTTTAAGATTCTGTGCTAAGCAACATTCCCCCACCCAAACAACGATACTTATACTTGGACCCCTTAAATTGTTACATTCAAACCCCTACCTCAAAACAAAATAGATGCTTTTAATATTTACATATATATACTAATACTTTGATTCAATTAAAGACAAATTTTATAGTAGCAACATGACTGCCCAACATGCTATTTAAACAATTAATATTAGATACAAGTGTCAATGGCAATTCCTTATCTTTTACGCTATTTGGACAAATTTCTTTTTGGTTCAATAAAAATTAAAACATAACATCGGCATATAGCTTAATTTGAAGGGTTAATAAAAAAGAGATTTGAAAAAAAATAATGGTAAGGATGCAAACACTTTTGTATAAACTTCTTATCTTAATCTAGGCAAAGGGTGGTATCAAATGCTAAATCATGTGATATCTAATTAATCATATGTTTGACATACATGTTGAGATGCGAAATCCGAAGAATTTATTTTTATCCGTATGATTATTTAAATTATCTACAATTAGTACTCCATCAGTCCCAAAAAATTCTCCACTTTCTTTATTGAATCATCAACCTAGGATAATATCAAATCATTATATAATATGCATTTATTGTGTTTAGGGTATAAATATTCAATCATTAGAAGAATATTAGTAAAACTATCAATAATAAATTTTAAAAGAATTTCATAAAAACATGTATACCTTCATCTCATTTATTGTCCTAATTTTATTTTTAACAATCTCAAAGTTTTGGCCATTTTTAAACATGTCTTGTTTCATTTTATAACCTTAGCCTATGTTGAATATTTATAAGATAAATAAATACATATTAATTAACTAAATAATTAAAGAATACAAATGGAAATTTAAACATTAAATAATTGTTGTTGAAACATCTTGTGGGGATATCCATGAAGGAGACGGATGGGTCATCATCTCTCTAAATCATAATATTCATTGTGAACATTCCCAAGTTATTTGATTTGCTTGTAACCAATTAACCATCACCTAATTGGGATTAGATTAACATGTAATAAGAATATTTGTAGCCCGCATGCTATACACTTACTTATCTAACCCTACACCATCCCGACCATATGACATACCCAAAATTAGAGTACTGATCGACAAAGACTCAAGGTTTACTAAAGAAGACTCTATGAGAATCAGGATCGTATTCAAAGAAAAACTGAAGACCATTCATCAGTTGTTGTATCAATTACCTCCCGCGTGACTGATAATAAGCAACTGGCGTTTGATCACTCCAAAGATCCTTTAGTCCACTTATGTATCTCATAGATTCATATCTTTACCAGATTTGTTCAAAATACTATTCTTCATGTGGCCCCTGTCATAAAGTACTTTGTGATGTGACAAGTCCTCAAAAACTTCTCAAATAGATTCTCGGACTTTTCGATACAAATCTCAAAATGTTTTTAAAGCAGCCCTGAATCCCAAATATATCAAGCACACTGACCAAGACATCTACTTAACCACTCAAAAAAAAATGTCAACATTTAAATAAATGCAACATGAAAGTACCCAACTCTCATATAAATAGCTACTACCTTATCTTATTCACTGCATTACAAGGTGTAGAGAACACAATAACAAAAGAGAGAAGAGAAGTACAAGAGTCAAGTGAAGAATCGAGCCGATACACATTTCTACATCAGTCCACAAACCAAACGTCTCAAAAGCTCACATATCTCAGCCTCTCAAAAGACTGAAGGATGCATACTTCATTGAAGGAAACACAAATAAGAAAGGAGTGCCTATTGGAAGCCCAACTGATAGCTTCGGTCTTAGAGTCTAAGTCTTTACTTCAATTATTATGGAAACTCTTAGACTTACTAACATTTGTAATGTCTGATTTGTCCTTTACTTAAAAACGTCAAATGAGTCAGGATAAGTCCGGCATTATTCTCTCTTTCTAAAAATCTCTCTAAGTTTGCCGTCTAGGGTTTTTCCTAGGCTTCCAGCCGGCGGGTATGGCTGCTACCTCACCTCCTTCAGATCCTGATCCCCCACCCATTCCAAAACCCTCGTCTTTTGTAGAAGTCCTCACCGCCCCATCATCCTCAGTTCATTCCTTCGTCATTCCCCCTTCATCGTATAAAGGAGAGCCTGCACTCAAACTATCTCCAGAAATAATAGACTCTCTAGCTAAACCATTTAATCTTGCTCTTGTTGGAAAGTTTTCACATGGACGTCCTTCCATGGAAGCCACTCGCAAATACTTCAGCACTATCGGGCTTAAAGCAGATTTTAGTGTTGGGCATTTGGATCCTAAACATATCCTTATTCAGGTTCGTAATCAGGAAGACTATCAACGTTTGTGGATCAAAGACCAATGGTTCTTGGGACGGTATCCGATGCGTGTATTTAAATGGACTCCCAGTTTCAGGCTGGATGTGGAAAGCTCCATTGAACCTGTCTGGTTTGATCTATTGGGACTTCCGATCCATATTTTTAATAAATCTGCTCTATTTTCTTTGGCTTCACTGTTTGGTCGACCTCTTATGCTCGATCAGCCAACTATAAACCTCGCCCGCCCTAGCGTAGCTCGCATCTGTGTTGAAGTTGACCTATTAAAACCGTGCCCTAACAGGATTTGGCTGGATTGTGGTTCTCTTTTTCCTAGTTTCTGGCAGCCTCTTGAGGCTGAAAATATGCCGATGTATTGCAAGCACTGTCTTTGACAAGGCCATAATGAACTTACATGCAAGATTAAGCATCCCAACCTTGCTGCTACTGATGATATGGCTCCAAACCCTACTCATACTCGTCAAAGGTGGACCCCAAAAAAGGTTGATCAGACTAACAATAATGGAAAAGAATCTAATCCGACTCCTGAACAAGTAAGTAATAATGAAGATTTAGGCACTGCTTCCGTGCCTGTTCAACAGGAGAATAATAATGTGGCCACAGACCAAGCTACTTTGCTTTCTGATCAAGAAAGACTCACTGAAGAAAAGGCTTCGAAACATAATGATGAAATTCCCCAAAGAGAGTCCCATTCGCCTAATGTCAACCTGCCTACCAATGAGGTCCCTAGTTCTTCGACTCCTCCACAATCTTCAGGCCCAAGGGATCAGACAGATCGAGATCAATCAACCTCGATAGCTGAAGACATTCCATCTTCGGAAAGGCTTGATTGCACCTCCCCGAATCGGTTTGCTGTTCTCAATACTCTTGATAATGAGGAGGAATCTGAGAGTATACAACTGCAGGCACTTAATCTGGAAGGTCAAAGGCCCCCACCTCCTCCTTCTAAGCCTCCTATTCCTCCTTCTACCAGGAAAACGAGATCAAAGGCTAGCAAGCCCACAGATGCTGTTTCTCAAAATCGGGATTAATGGATTGCAAAGTGTTATTTTGGAAGGTTCGAGGTATTGGTAATGACCCAACTGTTTGTCACCTCAAACAGTTGGTTCGTCTTCACAATATTTCTGTTGTTGCTATTTTTGAACCCAAGTTAGAGTCCTCTAAAGTTGCACTCATCTCCCGTCGTTTAAATTTTCGATTTGCTTATTCGAACTCTTCTAGCTCTATTTGGATTTTTGTTAAAACCTGCTTCACTTGTAGTCGTATTCAGGAGGCTTCTCAGCATGTTACTTTGCAATTTAAACACTACTCTTGGCCGAACAATGCTCTTTTTTCTTGTATCTATGCGAGGTGTGACTCGCGTGATCGACAAGAATTATGGGATGATCTCATTCAAATCAGTTCGACTTACCCTCATACCCCATGGTTGCTTGGTGGGGATTTCAACATCATCCTTCATCCCAATGAAAAAAGTGGTGGTAATGGCTGGGATCGTATTGGTGCGATGGATTTTCATGCCTGTTTATCGGCTGCGGGTTTAGTTGATTTGGGTTACACTGGCAGTAACTTTACTTGGTGGAATAAGCGAGATGGTTCTGCCACAATCCATGAGCAAATAGATAGAGTCTTGAGCAATACAAACTGGCTGGACATGTTTCAAGTAACTTCGGTTCAGCATCTTAGCAAGACATGCTCAGACCATTCTCCTTTGCTTACCACAATTGCTCGACAAAATTCTAGCCATCCTGTTTCTTTCCGGTTTCTTAATATATGGACTACCCATGCATCTTTCAAGGACATTGTTGCTCAAGCCTGGAATCAGACTGTTTCGGGTAGACCCATGCACCGGTTTTCTGAAAAATTATGCACAGTTAAGGCTGCTCTTAAGGTGTGGAATAAAACTGTATTTGGCAATATTTTTGATAATCTTCGTGCACCGGAAGAGGAGGTTTTGGAGATGGATCTTCTGTATGAACTTAACAATTCCCCTTCTAACCGGGAAAATCTCATGAAAGCCCAGGCCTCTCATCGTCGGTTTCTTCTTCAAGAGGAGGCATTTTAGCGTCAGAAAGCCAAGATTAAATGGCTACAAAATGGGCAGGGCAACACAAAGTTATTTCATGCTTTTGTTAAGCAAGCCCAAAGACGTCTTCACATTCATTCTATAGCTGATCATGAAGGCACCATTCTTACATCTGATCAGGATATTAAACATGCTGCCGTCAATTACTTTAGTGCCCAACTTCAAGCTGAAAGTATCTCTTCTCATAATTTGGATATGATTCCTACTATTATCAAGTCTTCTTGGAACGACTCTCTTACTGATCTTCCCTCTATGGCTGAAATTAAGACTGCTATTAATGCTCTTAATGGAGATAGTGCTGCTGGCCCGGATGGTTTCACTGGGAAATTTTACTCATTCTGTTGGGATATTATTGGTACTGATTTTCATCTAGCTATTCTGGAATTTTTCTCGGGATTCTCTCTCCCTCGTTCATGGTCTAGTACTTTTATCGTCACGATCCCTAAAGTTGATGTCCCAGTTTCTTTCAAAGATATTCGTCCTATAAGTCTGTGTAATTTCTGCTCTAAGGTTATCTTAAAAATTATCTCCTCCAGACTTGCTCCCATATGGCCCCATATTATTTCTGAAAATCAGAGCGCCTTTACCAAGGGCCGTATTATCCAGGATAATGTTCTTCTTGCTCAGGAGATGATGTGCCACTTGGGGAAAAAGGTTAATGGGTCTAATGTTGTCCTCAAGCTGGATATGGCCAAAGCCTTTGACCGAGTTTCTTGGGTTTTTCTCATTAGCGTTCTTCAGAAATTTGGATTCAACGAGATTTTTATCGATCTTATTTGGAGGCTTATATATGAAAATTGGTTTTCAGTTTTAATTAATGGGGGTCCTATTGGTTTATTCTCTTCATCTCGGGGTCTTCGTCAAGGTGACCCTCTTTCCCCAAGTTTGTTTATTATTGCAGCGGAAGTTTTTAGTCGAAGCATTAATCGTCTCCAGTCTCAATCTCCGGCTTTTATTTTCTCAACTGTTAGTGGTTGTCCCATCATCTCCCACCTAGCCTTTGCTGACGATATTATTATTTTTTGTAATGGTAGCAAGGCTTCTCTTTCTCATCATAAACGTCTCATTCAGGACTATGAAGCAGCATCTGGTCAACTCATAAATCGCGCTAAAAGCTCATTCTTTCTTGCTCCATCTATAGAGGCATCTCGGGGTCACCTTATCAGATCAGTCTTGGATTTTCAAATAGGTTCTCTTCCAATTACTTATCTTGGTTGTCCGCTATACTTTGGTCGAAAAAAGAAGTCTTACTTTGACCCCTTGATTCTCAAACTTCAAAGCCGCATTAATTCATGGATGGGATCTTTTCTTGATTTGGCTGGTCGTATCATTCTGATCAAGCATTTTCTTCTCTCCATTACTAGCTATCAAATTGCTTCGATTGATCCTCCGATGTCTGTTATTACTTTGATTGATAAGATGTTTTCCAATTTCTTTTGGGGTCAGCTGGAAGGAAAAAACAAAAGCCATTGGATCTCATGGTCTTCATGCTGTCGGCCAGTTTCTGAAGGTGGTATTGGTCTTTTTTCCATGGCTGATTTAACTAAAGCCTATGGACTAAGATTGTGGTGGCGTTTTCGTTCCGTCTCCAACCTTTGGTCCTCATTTTTGAAAGCTAGATATTGCTCTCGTCTCCACCTTAGCATAGCTTTTACCAAAGGATCTCATACTTGGAGTAGAATGATTAAAGCCCGTGCTCTCGCTGATCCTTGTATTTTTTGGATTATAGGTCGGGGAAACTGTTCTCCTTGGTTCGACCACTGACTTCGTAATACCCAGATTGATATCCCGATGGACAGCAACATCTCAACGGTTCGGGAATTTCTTCCTAGTCTGTCCAGCTCTTTCAGTTCTAGTTCTGCTCTATCGGTGGCGGACAGTGTTAAAGATCAATTAATCTCTTTTAATGATGAAGAAGATCGAGCCTGTTGGTTTGATTCCTCTCAAGGGAATTTTACTCTTAGCTCAGCCATCTCAGTTGTCAAACCGGCAAATTCTAGATTGCTTTCAGCTAGTTTCATTTGGCATAAATCAGTGCCAAAGAAAATTAGCGTTCTGATTTGGCGCATTTTTCTCCGTCGTCTCCCTCTCATTGAAGGTCTTTGGGGCAAAGGTTTCTCGCTGGCTTCGAAATGTTCCTACTGCGAGTCTGGTCACATGGAGACATTTGATCATGTTTTCATCTCTAGCAGCACTGCTTCTAATGTTTGGAAGCATTTTCATTCTATCTTTGATGTTCCGCTTCATCCAGGCCTTATTCAGCAAAGGTGTCTTGCTTGGTGGTTGTACATAAAATATCTTCCTTTTGTTGTGGTTCCCTCTCTCATTATTTGGCATAATTGGAAATTTCAAAATGCGGCATTGTTTGAAGGGGTTAGACTCTCCATTCATTCTTTAATTTTTAATAATAAGTCTGATCTCTCTGCTATCCTTCAGGCAGCTAATTTTTCCATCTCCAATCTTCACAACCACTCTCACATTTCGTTTGGACAAAGAAGGAAGATTACTGTTCAAGCAGTTGTTTGGGTTCGGCCTCCCATGGGCTGTTATAAATTTAATTCGGATGGAGCTAGTCGGGGCAACCCTGGTATAAGTGGTGGAGGAGGAATTCTTCGAGACTCTCAAGGTATTTGTTGTTATGCTTTTTCTTCCTTTTATGGAAACTGTACGAACATGATGGCTGAGTTGCGTGCTCTTCAATTGGGGCTTCTTTGGATTCATGAGCAAGGATTTCAACATGTCCAAATTGATATTGATTCCAAGTTTATTTTTGATTGCATCACTAAGAATCATAAATTTCTTTGGCAATATGCTTACATCTTTCGTGACATTCATCGGCTGCAAAACTCTGGGCAACATACTTTCAGGCATTGTTATCGTGAAGCGAATAAAGTTGCAGACAGTCTTGCTAATCTGGCTTGTGATGTTTAGTCTGACTCCTCTTTCTTCTCGGATGTGGATCTTCCTCGCGCAATCAAAGGGCTCATTCTGTTAGATGCTAGTAGTACCCCTTATGTTAGAATTTCTTAATCTTTTGCTTTGTATTTCTTTTTCGAGGTTAGACTCCTTTGTCCTCCCATTTATAAGGGCAAGGCTGGTTGTCCCCCTCAAGTTTGTACCTTTTATTTCTATTAATAAAATCTCGCAGGGTGCCGCCCCTGTTTCCTAAAAAAAAAAAAGAGTCAGGATATACCCCAAAGTTGGATACAATCCTTTTTAGATTGAACACTACTTATAGTATTCCTACAAATATGTTGAATAAGAGTTCTCCAAAAGGAACCTTATTCAACAGACCCCATCACAATGGGCTAGAGTAGACAAATGGTTAAGAGCTTGCATTTCATTAATGGTGAAGCTATTCCAACCGTCTACCTTACCAGTGTGTGTTTTTGATTGCATTTGCCAATAGGACATGTTTCCACTTTAGTATATCAGTTGTAATATATTGTAAATCAGTCAATGTAATATAAAGATGTATACATCAGTTAGCTACTCAACTACTAAATTATATCATGACTTATGTTTTACATTTATGAGCATTTCAAATTATCATGATATGGTCCAATGAACCACATAGTTTCTATCTTTTGAAATCAGTTAGACCATTAGTTACACTGATCTTTATAATGTACAAAAAATGTGTTTTAAAGGCTAATAGAGATTTGGTTTAATCATCTCGTTGGTATGACATATTCATTATCTTTTAAAATTCAAATCAACAATTTACAAACTCTTTTAGAAAAACTTATAGTTCTTAACATGTGATAATTTGGTTAGCAAGTCCTTTTAAAGTTATTTTCCAAACCTTTGACTTGGTCCATTTATCATTTAGGGATAAACATGCTCAAATGATTTGTATTCTCAAAACGCATGTTTAACCTGCGAAGATCGACAACCAATTAAGTCTACAAAGCTCTTATAAATTCTTGACTGTCCGTCTACTTAAAAAATATAGTATATAAGAGTCATGCATTTTCTCAAAGACTCATAAACATAGTTCTAGCTTAAAATACATTTGTTAATCATTATGCTATAAATCTCATGTTGTGAGTTTTTTCGATCAAAGCTTTTATTCTCTTCTTCTAAATAATCTTCCATCCAGTATCACAAGCTCTTATTCTGAGAAAGCACATGTTTGTTAATCGCTTCAACCATATTAGGCTTCAAGTCATTTTGACTAATAGTCTAAAAGGATCAATCTTCTATTCATTTTTACCTCTAAACACTGATCCTCATCATTTGGCGCTCTAGAGGAAATTTTGCTTGGTGTTATTCCATCATTGGTCACAGAAGATTAGAACACTTTCCTTGCTACTACTCCCTCTATTGATGAAGTTAAGGAACTTGTTTTCTATATTAGCGGTGATAGCGTGGTAGGGTCGGATGGATTCTCAGGAAAATTCTATACTTCCTGTTGGGATATTTGTTGTTTCTCATTATATTTTAGATTTATTTAAGTTTTATACTTAAGTGGCTAAATGGGATGTGTACTAGATAACGTGACAACTTAGTATAGAGCTTGGTTGTAGAACAAATTAGCTTGACTTTGTAATTCAGTATCACCTGCAGCCTCCGGCACACCTTCAACAACTCTCACTAGCAGACCTTGTCTACTTATGAAGATCAAAGATGCCTTAGTTTAACTGAAGACGTGGAACAAGAAGTCAAATGCAGAATCTTTGAAAAAGGATTATCCTAATATTGAATATATGTTAAGGGTTTTCTCAAAGTTGACTTCTTGAAGACTCAATCACGTTGTATCATGGATAAAGTTATTGAGACTTCCTCTTTGATGATCACTATACAGAGAGACATAGTAGGTACACAGTCTGACACATAAACTTCTATAGCACATGTATATTGTTCCAACCTCTGCAGGTCTGCACTGCTTTCGGATATAGTTGTCCTTGCAACAGTACCTACTCCTACTCCATGATCATACCGACCATTTGACTTTGATCAACAACTTACTGCATTTAATTCATTCAACCTAATGTAGTTGTTGGTCTCTTCTCCTTCTCCAACGGTCATAAAGAATCTCTCATATAAATACCACCATTAAAGATAAAGAACAAAAATGTTATGAGAATATACAACAACCTACAAGTTCTTAACTCCACTGCATTCAACAGATCCTTAACAGATCTGCAAAGTCCTCAACAACAACAAGAAGCTTCTCAATCATTTACATTCATTAACTTCTTCATTCATTGTTTCATTGACTGTTCTAAAGCACAAGTGAATATTTGTTTGTCAGATATTCACTCCATACACCAAACACCAATCAAATATTTTTGTATACGATCCATTAGAGATTTTTGTAAAAGAAATAGTGGAAAACATAGTGCACATTTCAAATCCAAGGTTGACTGCTTTAGCGGTGCAGGTAACACTATTCATAGTGCAACCATCTCAAAATCTCTGAGTTCTTCATTTACTGATTACTATTTCATTAACTGCTTATCTCTTACTTAATCTTACTTTCGGGTAGCTCAAAGTGAGTATCACGAAGTCTACCTATAGTTCATATCAACAGACTTAGTGAGCATTTCTTGTGTTCTTTCAGCTACTACAACTCTTCTAATATTTTGTTAGCATACACTAAAAGGAAATCTGCTCAAAAGTTTTGAAGTGTACCTAGGCTATTCAAACCCCCCCACTTCTAGCCTAGAATTTTGCCATTTTGCACTAACAATTGGTATTAGAGCCTAACAATTCGAAAACAGGTTTTCCAAGACTAAACTCTTGTGAGATAGATCCAATGGAAAAAACACATTATATGCTACCTACATCAAATCCGAACCACGTTGCAATATTGGACAAAGGCCATTATGATGTATGGAAGGACAAGATCATGTGCCATATAAATTTTGTAGATAACATATTATGGAAATGTGTCGTTGAAGGATGCCATGTTCCAATGAAACCTAACCTTCATGAGAAATAGGAGGCGGTCCACCAGAAATCAAAAAACTAGAAGTTGAGTGGGCAGAAGATGAAAGTAAGCTAGTGGAGCTGGACATCAAAGCCATAAACATTATCACTAGCTCACTAGACAATAGCACTTATTAGAAGGTCATCCAATGCACTTCAGCAAAGGAAATGTGGAAAGCTCTTGTGGAATAATTGGAAGGAGACCAAGAGAATAAAGACAACATAATATACACATATATTCAGTAGTTTGACTCCTTCAAGAAAGATCCCAAGGAGACCTTGAGACATGCCTACGCCACTTCAGTGAGGTAATTAATAGCTATTTTTCTCTAGGTAAAATTTATGGCAAGAAGGAAATGAACATGAGATTTTTAGGCTCGTTAGGTAGTCTTGGGCATGTAAAGACTACGCCATGAAAGAATTTAAAAACTTGAACAACATGACTCTACGTTGTCTGTATGCAAGTTTGAAGGTTAATAAACTTGAGGTTAGCCAAGCTCAAGAGCAGGACAAACAATTCAAAACGTTGTCCTTGCCAGCCATGGTACAAGAGGTGTCACACAATGATGAGAAACCTTCCACTTTCTCTAGCGAAAAAGAATGAGATTTTCTTTTTGACAAACATTTTTCATGTTCGTAAAACGTTTCCAAAAATTTGTAAAAACTGATAGGAATGACACACACTAGCAATCTTTTAAGAAAGTGGATGAAGCTCCATATAATAATGAGCTAGTGTGTTATAACTGTAGGAAACCTGGACATTTTGCCTCTAAATGTCCTATGCCAAAATTTGAAGCATACCGAAAACATCCCTTCAAGAAATTTCAAAAACAACGTGGTATGCTGGCTGAGGACATTGAGGAAAACCAGGTTGCTTCTTGGTTTGTGATAGATTCTAAAGAGGACGAGGACTACGATGAGCAAGCGCACTGTTCGATATTTAATTAATTGAGTTATCGTGTTTTCTAATTGGTTTGTTTTAATTAATTTTTTTTTGCTTTTTGGTATTTACTTTGATTAATTATTATTGTTACACCTTTTTTAGAAAGGTTATTTTTGAGATTATATTTTAAATGGATTTTAGGGTTTATACAAATCATTAATATAGTAGGATTTTGTGTTCTTGTAACACAAGGTTGTGTGTCGTTTGTCTTGCTTCATGGAGACATAGTTGACCTAATTATAATTGGTAAGGAATCCTTCATATTTGGTAAGTCTATATTTGATAAGATTTAGTCCTTCTTTATTGCACTAACCTACTAATCTTTTATCTTAAGTTGTTTTCTTATTATACAAGGTTTCTAGGTCAATGATGCAAGTATAAATTAGAGAAGACCTGGTTGTGAAGTTAAGAGACGTTTACCGAGCATAAATTATACACAGAGTTGTAAGAGAGAAAGAGATTGAAAACTGTGGCTGCTCTATTTCTGAATGTACTGTTGAATGAAGCTACATCGAAGCCTTCATTCATTTTGTCACCATCATTGTTTTTCTGTTTACACCTCCTACTATATTTTGTTAAAAGCTTTTGAGCGTATATCAGTATAGGTAGTTTGAGGTGTTAGTATTATTCAAAGCCATGTTTGCTTTTTCAAGAGCTTTTCATAAATTTCACTTTGTTAGTCTTTCGAATATAATGAGCTTAAACATATATTTTACTAGTGGAATATTTTTTGTCATGATGCACAATCAATATGTATTTTTGCTTATTGATCAAAAGGTTATATCTTGTGTTTAGTTTCGTTCTTCCTATTTTGTTTTATTTATTTGCCCAACTTTGATATCTCAATGAAGTCTTAAATGAACTTTTCTTTTTGTAAGCTTCATTGACCAGATCATATACAAAACAATTTATTTTTGTTTTTATTATTTTGTTTTTATCCTTGCTTTAATCATTCTTTCAATTGGTATCAGAGCCAACTCTTTACGTACAAAGAGAAAGTCCTTTCTCACTATAGATATGATGAACGTATAGAATAATGGCTGTCACAAGATTTCCATTATTGATGGTATCAACTATTCTAGTTGGAAAGTTAAAATGTGTGTATACATCAAATCAATTGATGACGTGCATGGCTTGTCATCCTCACTGGTTGGTCTAAACCTTTGAACACAGGTGATGAAGGTAACAATGAACCTAAGTCTAAAATTGAATGGTCTATAGCAGCTACATGTGACTTTGTCACTCTCTTTGTATCTATAAATGCATCTGGCAATTGATTTGCTACATTTTGTAAATGTATGATCTTTTGAACTTCCAGTTCACGTTGCTTTGTGGGAGGGTCAAGGTGCAGTAACGATGATGTGCACCATTTGATCTCTCTTCCCACTTGTTTCCCCTCTTGACCTAAAGGTGGAAACTTGTCCTCATTAAAATGACAATCGGCAAAGCGTGCCATAAAAACGTCACCCGTTTTTGGTTCAAGATATTTTATTATAGAAGGGGATTCATACCCAACATATACTCCCAATCTCCTTTGTGGTCGCATCTTTTTGCGTTGTGGTGGAGCAATTGATACATATACCGCACAACCAAAAACTCTTAGATGGGATAGATTCGGCTCTCGCCCGAATGCCAACTGTATTGGGGAGTACTTGTGATATGCACTTGGCCTGAGGTGAATCAGTGCGGCTACATGTAAAACATCATGACCCCATACAGAAGTAGGGAGCTTTGTTCTCATCATTAATGGTCTGGTAATGAGTTGAATACGTTTGATCAACGATTCAGCCAAACCATTTTGCGTATGAACATGAGCCACTGGATGTTCAACATTAATCCCTATTGCCATACAATAATCAATGAATGCTTGAGATGTAAATTCACCAGCATTATCAAGTCTAACTTTCTTGATCATATAATCTGAGAATTGTGCTCTCAGTTTGATTATTTGTGCAAGGAATTTGGCAAATGTCGTATTGCGAGTTGATAATAGACATACGTGTGACCATTTGCTAGAAGCATCAATTAATACCATAAAGTATTTGGAATGATCCACTTGGTGGATGGATAAGTCCACATATATCATCCTGAATTCATTCCAAAAACAATGGTGATTCATATCCAACTTTAGTTGGCGATGGTCTAATTATCAACTTTCCTTGAGAACAAGCATCACAATGGAGTTCATTAGATTGAAAAATCTTCTGGTTTTTCAATGGATGACCACTGGAATTCTCAATAATTCTCCGCATCATTATTGATCCTGGATGCCCCAATCGATCATGCCAAGCTTTAAATGTTTCAGTAAACTTCAGGTCTACTGTAAAATATGATTCAAATATTCTTATGATTGTACTATACAATCCAGAAGATAGAGATGACAATTTTTCCAATATACACTTACTTCCAGAAGTGTTTGAGGTAATGCAAAGATATTCATCATTCCCCTTAGCCTCCGAACCCGTTTTCTTTTTCTCTGGTTTATTTTTATTTTTTTGGTTTTGCTTTATTTTGCCTTAAAATAAAGATGGCGCCTCTAAAACTTTTTGGATCCAGTGGGGCCTCGCAGCACCTCTTTCTTGCACTTTTCTGTTTTCCCATAAAAAAGGAAAACTGAGAATGAAAGGGTGGTGTATTCCCATATCCTGGTATCCCCTAAAAAGGGATAACTTGATGTGGGAAACCCAAAGCTCCCATAGTGTTCCGAAATGAGCCATAAGGCTATTTTTATAAAATCCATAGTGGGGGCGCCGCAACATCCTTTTTTACACTTTTCTGTTTTCCCCTAAAAAAGGGAGAATGGGAATGAAAGGGTGATGCCTTCGCATATCCTGGTATCCCCTAAAAAAGGGATAACTTGATGTGGGAAACCCAAAGTTCTCATATTGGATCAAAAATCCACTCAAGTCAACCGAGGCGCATTCCAACGCGCTATTTTAGACAGCACTCCTCTCGCACTTTTGATCTCGTCTTCCCCTAAAAAAGGGAGGGTGGAACGAGATCAGTGGTGTCTCGCATCCGCACGTACGCGTAGCCCTATCCAAGGGCGCGCGGGGCGCGGGCGGAGTCCGGGTGACCCACAGGCCAATGAACCAAAATCAAAAGAAAGTAACTTACCTAGCTTGAATGAAAACTCCAAAGAATCAAAATCCGATCGGTGAAGTTGTTCTACTCGCCGAGGGCTTCACGAATCCAAAATTTGAAGCCAATCCGACGGTTGGATCTTCGTGGATCGAAGGAAGAAGAAGCTAGGGCTCAAAGCCCCCAAGAACACACACACACACACACACACACACTCTCTCTCTCTAATACGTATTGTGAAGAAGGAAAAATGAAGGAGGATTTGCTGAATTCCCAAATGGGTTTGGGTACTTATAGCCCCAAAAATAAAGAGGGCACAATAGGAATTTCCATGAACCAATTAGTGAAGATTAGATGTAATCAACCACTAATCCAACTTTAATTAACTCCCCAATAATGTTAGGACATGATTAGGACTAAGTATGGGAGGTTAGGAAGGGTTTAGAGGGGGTTTAATGAGGGTAGGATATGTATTTCTCTTTAATTCACAAAACAGGGGAAAGGAGTATCGGGGGACCATGCGGTTGCATGGTCCCATACCCATGCGAGCGCATGCTCCTCTTCAGCATTTGGTAAGTTTTTCTGTTGACCTTGCGGGGGCAAGGTCCTTCCCCCTTGCGGCCGCAAGCCTTCTAGAGCAAAAATGGCTTAGAATTCAACCCCAAATGACCCCAAACACATAACCAAATCAAACAAGGTTCAAACCCCATCCAAAGTGGGTCTAGATCTCCCATAGAACACCCACAAACAACTCCCGAAACAACTTGGAGCGAAACTGGAGCAAGGTGCAACATTGTGCAATCGAAACAACGAATGAACTAGCAATCGAACGAGCAATGAAAGGAGACTTAAAGCAAGTATAAATGCTAATGAAGAAGCTTGAATACTTCTAGAAAGTTAAATAACAACTAGGAGAATAAGAACTCCAAAGAAGAGACGATTAGGGGACTCAACCTCGAACTACGCGATAGAGACGAATGCTATCTCCAAAGATTCCAAATCATCAATAGACTTAAGGAACACCTCCAAATTGAAGTATAATACATCTAAACATGTTAATTAGTCATCATGTAAAGGTCTAGGACCAAACCGAGTTCACGAACATAATACACAAGCAAACTCTCAATCGCATCGCATGCCGACTATCGTCGAGTTACGACTTGTGACTTTAGCAAGTCAACAACTATAGGGCATCTCTTAATAGTATTTTGGTCTTAATGTGATCTCTCATACACATATAGAAAATCTCACAAACCATTCATATAAACAACAAAGGAAGAAATGCGAGCATGGCACGCCAACCGAGCTAATCAAGGAGTGGGGTGTTACAGATCCAACCATAGTTGAGCACATAATCCTGGCATACCCTGATGTCAAGCCAGTGAAACAGAAACTGCGTAGAATCAACCCTGCATAATTGATAGATGTGTTTTATACGAATCTATTGGGTACTTTTATAGCTTAGAAATAACAATTCCACGAGGCTTTTGGCTACTACTATGTGTTTTTGAGCTGTTTTGTGAGTTTCAGGGTGGGTTTTAGGTGAAATTATGGGATTTACAAGGCTTTTAGTGAATATTTGAAGGAAGGGTGCAAAGTGCAATTCGTGAAAAGCTAATTGAATTGAAGATAAGAAGAGTTAAATCAAATAATGCCCAAATCTCGGGTTGAAATATCTTGCAAATGCTTCTTTGGGACTTCAAAATGCTCCAAACCTTTAAAGGTGATGAAGCTATGGAGGTATGGAGAAAATTTTGGTGAAAATGGGGCTGGTGCCCCATTTAGGACTTACAGCCCGTAATGGGGATTCTTTTTTCATGTGGGCTGGCTGGGAGATTAAAAGGAGAAGCAATTGGATGCAGGGGCAGATAGGGATAACAAAGGATATTGAGGGGCAATAAAGGGAAGGAAAGGGCTGCTGGGTCGCGACTTGGGTTGGTGGGTCTCCAGGGAAGTAGCGCGGGTTGCCCATGATGGAAAGTGGTCTGGAATGTGAGAGGGGAACAGGATGGATGGCGGGAAGGTGGAGCGATGATGGGCTTGGCAGAACTGGGTCCAGCAAGGGACATGGGTCTGGGTGTGAAGGAGGGGTTACTGGGCTAGGTTGGTGACGTGGCAGGGCTGAATGCTCGACAACTCAATAGGGCAACAGGTTCTGGAAATGTGCCGGCGTCCCCCTGACTTTTGAGACTTACTCTGGTGCCCCTAGGCTTCCTGGAGTGGCGCCGCAATCCTTCCCCCTCCAGACTTCTCAATTAAGTCCTCCGTTAGCCCTACTTAACCTTGGAACACTTGACATATTTAAACTTGCAATTAAACTTTGCAGCCTGGAATTTCCTCGACCTTCGTGCTAAACACCATATAAATACTTGATTATCCATGGAAACCTAAATTAAACACAAATACACAAATAATAATATTTTCAAGACATAATTAACTTAAAAATAGCACAAAATAAAAGGAAATTCAAGGGAAAATTCGTGGAAATTTTGGGCTCATCAATGATAAACATATATAGTTGACATGTTAAACATGTAAGGGTTCGGGTCTTCATAATCGTGACAGAAGGTGTTTTGTGGACTTTGATCAAATTACCACGTAGCGCTCTTAAGGATGTCGGAATGATATTTTGGGCAAATATACTTTTCATAGGGGTTAGGGTGGATTTTTTTGTATTAGCATATGGTAGGTTTATCTGTTACAAACTTGTTTTTTTTAAAAATAGTGTTTCATTAAGCTTGTTTTTATGCTTTTTCGTTCGAGGTCAGGCTCCTCCGTCTTCCCACTTATAAGGGCAAAACTAGTTGTCCCCCTCTAGTTTCTTTTTTTTTTTATTTTTTATTTTAATAAATCCTTCTAGTGTGTCATCCCCATTTTCCAAAAATAAAAATAAAATAATAAATAAAATAAAATAAAATATGACATTTAAAAAAATCTTCCTTTCTTAATCTTTTCCATATCGGATGTTACTTTTACAATTTTTAGACTTTATTTGATTCTCACTTTAAGTGATGACCCCACTCTTATATGAATATATTTGAAAAATACACATAATCTTAATATTTATAGTAGATAGAGTTGATTGTTTTTTCTTAATTTTTATACCGGGTCAAACATGACAATGGTCTGGGATTGGATGAAGTAACTTTACCGTTAGAAAAAGCCCTTGTGTAGTCAACATAGCGACCAAGGAAGGAAAAGACAATCTATCATCGCCAAATATAATCACGAGAAAACAAAAAAGATTAAACTAAATAGATTGAAAACTATAAACTATATTTCATTTACATTATAGACTTCCCTTTGAGACACCAACAATATCACCCTTGGGATCATTTCTTTAAGAATAAATTTAAAATAATAGTATCTAAGTCACATATTTATTATAGCATAACTTAAGATTAGGAGACTATATTGATTTTATTTAAGAAAGAAATACAACAAATGACATATCTAAAAACAACAAAGCACTAAAGGAGCAAAAATGGTAAAATATCTTAACACATGGGTATGTATGGCGATGGGGTGCATGACCCAAAAAATATGATAAGATGCTTTAGGATCATCACTAATTAGTTCTTATTTGGGTAAAGTTGTTATTGCTGCCGGTTTCCAAAAGACTGCCATGTCTCACTTGATATATAGATTAAAAAGAATAGATAACTCACATATATATATATATATATATATATATATATATATATATATATATATATATATATATATATATATATATATATATATTATGACATTATTTTTTAAAAGATACCCATATAAAACTGGTGTTATCATTAGAGTGAAAACCAATTCAAGGATAAAAATTGTCAAGGAAATTTTCAAAAAATGAAATATTAAAAAGTGGACAATTTTTTTTATTTTGGGAATGAACTAAAAAAGAATCGTATATTCATTTTGTGCAAGGAAGAGAGTATTTAATTGAGGTAAATTTATAAATGATGAATTGTTAGTGGGTTTCAAATCATGTATCCCAACCTCTGGTGTTAGTTTGATTTCAATTGCTTTCAATCACAAAAGAACAAACAAAATAACTTGGACAAAAAAACAATAAATACTCCATAAACAAATTACAACTTCAATGTTAAGTCTAGTTGCGTGGGATCTCCCATATCATCCTCAGAATCTCCAGTCCCTTCTTCTTCGAACTAGGGAAATAAACCTTGGCTAGCCATAGGTGGAAAGGATTACTGGAACTGTCTCGCCATGGGTTCGGGCCATCCATGATAAGCCTTGCCATTTTCTTTGTTACTTTTAGTTCCGATCGCTCATATTTGTGACCATTTTGGCTGCCACCCAATGCTTGCGAAATTGAGAACTTCTTTGGGCAGAATTTGCAAGAAAATTCTTGCCTTTCTGCATTCCTCACATCTGAGAAATTAAGTAAAGGACCCAACCCTCGCTTATCAGTATTGCCCACATCCACGGATTCGAGGCAAGTACCGGACCTGAACCCATTGTTTTCCATGATGTGTATAACTAGAGAAAAAGATTGATGAAAACTATAGTGGGTGAGATTTTAGGCGTAAAAGAGTTGGTCTTTATAGAGTAAAAGTTTAGAAGATGCTCACTTCTTTCTCTAGAAACAAATATTAATGCATTGTTCTAATCTGATAAGTCATTAATTAATTAAAATAAATGACTCATAAAATTCAAAAGGAGGTATGATATTAGCCTCAAGTTATTAGTACAAGCTATAATTTAGTGCTGTTAGATAAAATTTACTTTAATATCTACATGATCATATTAAATTCACCCTTTTCTAATAATGAATGGTCATTCCAAATCATCACCAACTTAATCAAACAACGACAATAACATTAAAGTTTTTAAGAAAACAACATACTCGAGCTTGTAATATCATACTATGGAATCTTAAAAATATGCTGACTCATTACTTCATGTGAATTAACCATTTTAACACTTGTAGCTATATACTCATTTATTATTGCTTAAAAGCGAAACTCACATAACTATCAACCAGAAATATACTTGCTAGTAAAAATATTTAATTATTTTCCTCTCTTTAGATGACCTTAATAATAGAAAGAGATTTTTAACTCACTCCTGCCATTTTGAAAAGGTGTCTTTTTGACCAGATGCATAGACTAAAAAAGATAATTGACTATATTTTAAATATTAAGATTGTCTATATCTTTTACTGATACTTATGTGAGAGTGAGACCCATAACTTAAGGTGAGAATCAAATCAAAGGTAAAACGATATATGCAACATTAAAAAAAACGAAAGATTAGAAAGTACATAGTTTTATTTTTTGGAATGGTCTAAAAAGAAAAGATGAACTTTTTTACTTTCTTATTATATTCCTAATCAGTAGATTTCCCTGTTAACAAATCAAGTGCATGCTTTATAGAGAATAATACGGCAGGAATGACTTTTGAACAATTGAGCAATCTCAAGCTTGTATGATAGTTGTGTTATATATTGATTGATATACTGGAAAAAGGTAGTAGTAAATCAAAGAGGGATGAATCAGCTGATCGAAATATGGAAGTAGTAGTAAATCAAAGAACCATAAATGATTATGGTCGTCCCATGCTGAATGCAACACCATCATGCTTAGTATTATCGGATGCGGTAAGAAATTTCGAACTTAAAGGCCATTTGTATAATATGTTGCCTTCATTCCATGGATTGTCATCAGAAGACCTAGTAACTTTTGTTAAAGAGTACAATTTTATGACTGATAATTTTCCGTTAGGAGGTCTGATAGAAGACCAATTAAAATGAAATATTTTCAATGTGCATTAAAAGATGCAAAAAAAGATGGTTTAGTAACTTAGAACCTAGAAGTGTTTATACTTGGGCTCAACTATATGATTTGTTTATGGAAAAATTCTATCAACATGTTTCCCTTTCGGACTATAGAAAACAAATTATAGCTTTTCAAATAGAACCACGTGAAACATTCCATGAATCATGGGACAGATTTAAAAATTTACTGTGGGTCCCAATGAGTACAATAATAAGCTAGAAGGGGGGGGGGTTGAATAGCTTATTAACACTTAAAAACTTTTTAAGTTAAGTTCCTTGAAGGTTACTTGTAGTCTATGAAAAGAATCAAGTAGCGGAATACCTTCAAGAAGATTGTTCCAGGTCTGCCGATAAGGACTACCGGTAGACCTTTTACAGATTACTTAAGTTCTGCTGAAATGGATAATATGAACAAAGAAACTAGGCAGATCAATAAATAGACAAACAGAAGGAAATAACACAAGTAATTTTGAGATGGTTCACACTGTAATGAGTGTTACGTCCACCACCAAGGCAGTCAACCTTGGATTTAAATTGTGCACTATGTTTTCCACTTAGATCAATTACAAAGAATATCCCTAATGGATCGTGTACAAAATATTGACTTGTGTTTGGGTCTAGGGAATTAAATATCTGTAAATACAAGATATTTAATTCGTGCAGAAGTATAGTTAATGGAAGTAAACAACAAGAAGAATAAACAATAAATGTTGAAGAGTAGCTTCTTGTTGTTGACAAGGACTTCTAGATCTGTTGAGGATCTATTGAATGCACTGAGCTGAAGGACTTGGAGTTGTGTAGATTCAGAGCAATTCTTTTAAGTGTTCGATTGATTACATGCAGTTGTCTCGTGTTCCAGTCTTCAATGGCGTTATTTAAAGCGAGTGCATTTCAAAAGAATCCGTTGGAGAGACGAAGACTTCAACGACTCTATTCATAAATGCATTAAATGCATGGGGGTCGATCAAGGAATTTCGTCTTCCACAGATATCTAGAGCGTATAATCATTTACGAGATCTTGAGAAAGGTGGGCGATTGGTGTCGAGATCTAAGAGATGTAGCGAAAAGTAGGGGGACAGTCGCTTTTCGCGCTTTCATTCAGGCGAAAAGTATTCTGCTTTTCGGAAGAGTTGCTTTCGGCGGCTTGATATGTCGAGGGAATAACTTGGATTAATTCAAATAATATATGGAAATAAGTTTGAATTAATCCAGACTAGCTATCTTTGGAGAGGACACGTAGAAGCGAATCGGTAGTCACAGGTCTTAGATCTTAAGCTTTGAGCAGTCTTCGGTGAAGGCTGAGAAGGGTCTTCATTGAACACGAAAAGAGTCCTACAAAAAACTATACAAGGCAAAGTTCTATACATTGCCACGCTAATCGATCTACCCGATTAGCCAGAAGTATAAAACTAATGTAATGTCTTGATCAGATATAAATTTAACATAAGAATCAACAATCTCCTCCTATTTATATCTGGTCATCATTACTACAAATGAGGGTTTTAAAACAAACTATTTAATAGATAATAGCATGCGAGAGATTTTATATATTAAGTAGTCGGTGACATGCCTCTATTAAGCGAGAATAACACCTCGGATGCAAGGGACTAATCTAAGTGCATACAGATAAGAGAGTCAAAGAGCAGGACACAGATTAGCAACATTTTAAATTCTAATATAGGTAATCAATAAAGTAGCAAGAATTTAAACACCATAATTTTTGAAAAAACAGGTAATCATCTGTATTTATAAACAAGATGTTTACATACAACGAGTTTTCAAAAATAAGATAAATACAAAGGAAATGGAAGAAAAGATACAAAAGCTACCAAGGTCTTTTCCCTTTGCTTTGTCTGCCTCCTCCTTTCTCTTCTTTCTCGCTCTAGCTCTTCCAATCTTCTTTGGTATTCGGCATACGCATCGGTTGGAGGTGCGGTGGAGCGAGCGGTAGTCAGTTCTTCACGAAGACGGCATTCTCTTCCATCGGCATTACGTTGATAGATCTCATTTGTTTCTCCTCCGTGATGGCGGATCACGATCCCGGTTGGCATTCATAATGTCATGAGCAGAGTTGCGAGCGAGGTTGTTGAGTTCCATAATAGGAGTGCGATCGTGGCTGAGATGGAGAGTGATGGCGTGGAATAGCTCGTAGAAAATGGAACCGATGATCTGGCCCTTCATCTTGTTGATCTTGACATCGGTGAAGTGCGTGCATATCGCATCCAAAGAAAGAGTCCGCACATCCTCTTGAAAGCTATCGAAGATGATTTGCGCCGATTCGATCGGCCTTGGCATTGCGATTAGGCTGCCGATGCGTAGCTGTAGATATGCTAGCTGAGTTCGCCAAGGGTCACCGGCCAGATGGCATCTAGTCGGGACAAAACTTCAGCATTGGTGCCGATTGGTAGAAGCTTGGCCAATGTGAATGGTGTCGGCAGAGGCAGTCTGCGAGCTGAAGGGCGTTTGGGGAGGGTGTTCAGGCAGAAGAAGATGAGTCTTGGGTGGGGATGGTTTTGTTGGAAGAGGATATAGGTATAGGGGAAGGTGGAGGCGGGGTTGGTGGGGAATCAAGTTCCATATCGCTGTCGAAATTGTCAGCCGATGTGGGAGGATTGAGAACAGGTTCGGTAGAGAACCGAGAAAGAAGGAATTTGGGTAGAATAGGAGAGGATGGACGGGAGGAAAGGCTAGATTGGCTGCCTTCTTCTTCGGCCTTCCTTCATCTCCTTCCTTATCCATTTGGCTGCTCCTCTTCGATTGGAGGTGCCACTTCGACCTTGTCTTCTTGGCTTTGCCTTTGGCGCTAATTTGGACCTTATCGGCAGCTCTGCCTCATCGGCGGACCTTTGGCTTTGAGATGAATGCCCGTGGCCACTTGTTCATCAAACTTGGCAGAGGCCTTTTTGAAGGTCTTGCTTGCGGCGACATGTGCTTCCATGTTGAAACGGGTGACCAAGATAGGTGCGAGCTTGGCCACTTTGTCAAAAGGCGGCGGTAGACCTTTCGCATCTTGCTCTCGATTCGGTGTATTTACTTGAAAAACGAGGTCGTGAGTTGTTTGTCCTTGGCCACCGTGATACAACTCATCTTCTTTCAAAGAAGAGTTGATGGCCGCATCATCCCTTAAGAGGGCATTGATAAGCTGACGAAGGGCGCTTGCAAGTGGGATTGCTCTTTGCTTTCTCCACCCAGCTTTTAGTTAAATCGAAGATGATGAGCCCCAGTTGAGGCAAGCGTAGAAATACTTGCAGACCGGTCGATTGATCTGTTGGCCAGTAAACATATCATGTGCTCCACTCTTGAATAGAAGTCCCTTGTCTAGAAGATGGCTGGAGCAGTAGACATCAAGAGGGAACAAGTTTGAACATCTTCCTTGAGGCTCCTGAGAGTGTCTACTCCCTCATGGTTTCCCTGCATGTAAAGCCTCGGCCAAGTGGTTGCCGAAGTAGCTCCTCCGTAATGCACGCCAATGATGGTGGATATGGTTTTGGCGGTGGCGGAGATGGGACGGCCTCGAATCCACCCACGAAGAAGCCGATGCAGTGCAGAGCTCCATTCGTTGATAAAATTCTTACGCCAGGAAGATACTGTAATTTTTGTCGTTGAGGCAGAAGAGGGGCAGAATCCCAGAGGCGTCCATATCCTCGCAAGCTTTTACACCGGCAACAATGGAGTTGATTGACAGAAGGTCAATGCACATGCCCGGAATGTATAGCTTGGGATCCAAAGCGACAATGATGTCGTGAGCGGCGGGATAGATGGGATATCCTGGAAGATTGATATTTGAACTGGGAGGAATGACATTTTCAGGGTCAAAAGCCTTCCCACTGTCACGGTTGGATTTTGAGGTTCTTGCCTGAAAGAAAAACAGAATAAAAGTTAGGGCTTTTCATCTAGACATCTAAACAAGTAGGAATTTCAAAGTTTTCCAAAATAAATTGAAATTTTCGAAGCAAAAATTTGAAACCCTAGAATGTTTAGAGAAACCATACTCTTGAAATGCATAACAGAAGTTTTCATAAGAATGAACAATGAATAAACAAAAACGACTGTTAGTATTCAGGATTATAACAACAACAATGGCGAATTACTGTAAAAACTCGAAAATGACGGTTTGAATTCCAAAAGGATTTTAAGATGATACTGAAATGCAGAACAGACATGAAAATTTCGAGTAGAGTAGAGAAAAACGTACCATTGTTGAAGATGAGAAGAAGAAAAAGAAGAAGAAGAACGGAATTTGCAAAAAGTAGTTACTCAGAGAGAGAGAGAGAGAGAGAGAGAAATTTCTATTCAAAGGGTTTCGTAAAGTTTGGAAATGACGGTTCGAGGACTATTTAAAGGCGAGAAAATATTAGTTTTGAAAGGGAACTTAAGATATTTTCTTAAGTACTAAATTTCGTCCTTGACCCCCTTTATTGCTTTAGAAACCTCTTCATCAAAAATAGACTAAGTAAGAGTACTAACCTTTAGGTCTTCCGGTAAAGAAGAACTTACGTCTTCCGATTAGACTAATACTGGGTCTACCGGTATGAAAGAAACATTAACAAAATATTGAAATTAAGCAGTAGGATCAATCATACCAAGATTTCTCCTTAAATAAGCAAACCTGGTGGCATCCGGTGGTTTTGTGAGAATGTGCCGCTAATTGATGCTCGCTTGGAACATATTCCGCATCGATGTTACCTTTTTCCACATGATCTTTGAGAAAATGATAACGAATATCAATGTGCTTTGTCTTTGAATGCATCACTGGATTTTGGAGGCTGAGATAGGCGATGTGTTATCACACATGATTGGGCGCATTCTTTATGTTGTAGTCCACAGTTGTTGTTCTTCATCCATAGCAGGTTGAGAGCGGCGCTGTCGCAGCCATATATTCTCGCCTCGTGGTTGAGTTTGCCATCGATCCTTGTTTCTTCTGCAAGACCATGAGACAAGTCTTTCCAAGAAATTGACAAGTCCCACCGGTGCTTCTTACGCTCACTTTGCATGTCGCATAATCTGCGTGATCGAGTATCCAACTAGATTGAAGTTGTTGGATTTTGAGTACCGTATGCCTAGATTTGTTGTTTTTGAGACATATCGATGATACGTTTGGCGGCAAGCAAATGTGACTCCTTTGGATGCACTCGAAATCTAGCACAAACACAAACAAAGAAACATAATGTCGTCTACTAGCAAGAAGGTAAAGAAGTGAACCTATGATTCCTCGATACTTGGTCATGTTCTCTTGCTTTCCCTTTTCATCTTTGTCAAGATGGCGTCGGTAGACATTGGAGTTTCAAATCCTTTGGTCGAATCAAGACCAAAGTTCTTGATTAGTTCCTTTGCATATTTGGTTTGGTCGATGAAGATTCCATCTCAAGTTTGTATCTGCAGCCCTAGAAAATAGGTAAGTTCGCCCATCATGCTCATCTCGAACTTGCTTTGCATCGCCTTTCTCGAATCTTTTGCACATGCTTTGGTTAGTTGATCCAAAGATGATGTCGCCCACATAGATTTGTACAGACTGAAGAGAATGGCCTTTGTGCTTGAGGATGAATAAGGTAGTGTCTATTCTTCCTCTCACGAATCCTTGTTCAATTAGGAACTTGGATAAAGTTTCATACCAAGCTCGAGGAGCTTGCTTCAGCCGTAGAGAGCTTTCTTGAGTCGGTAGACGTGGTCCAGCTTTGTCGAGATGACAAATCCTCGGAGGTTGTTCCACGATAGGCTTGAAGATCGCCGTAAAGGCACTCTTACATCCATCTCGATACACTTTGAAGTCCATGAGAACGAGGCATAAGCTAGAAAGATTCTCGATTGCTTCTAGTCTAGCAACAGTGAGCAAATGTTTCATCAAAGTCAATTCCTTCTTCCCCGCTTCAGCCCCAGCAACCAATCTAGCTTTGTTTCGTGACATTTCCATCTTCATGTCTTTTATTTCAAACCCACTTGGTGCCGATGACCGGATGATCAATCGGTCTTGAACTAAGCTCCACACCTTACATCTTTTAAACCGGTTCAGCCTCTTCTTGCATAGCTTCAATCCGCTTATGATCTCTCGATGGCTTCATCAATCTTCTTTGGTTCGAGTTCGATACAAATGCATAAGCAAACAAAGTTTCTTCTCGAACCTTATTTCTCATTTAACTCCTCGTCGATTGAGATCACCAATGATTTGGGAAATGGGATGATCTCTTGCTTCAATAACGGTTGGAGGAAGATCACTTCTCGTGGATTCTTCCCTTAAGAATTCTCGAGTTGGTTGAGAAGGAGATTCACCAAAATCTCGTTCGAAGAAATAGAATCTTCAAAACTTTCATTTTCCGTGAACAAGAAGGATGAGAGATCCGTAAAGGTGCTTGGGGTAAAACAGTAAGAGATGGGTTCGTGGTCATCGATGAGTTGTTATCGGTATCGATAGAGGTCTCGCACCGATGAAGAGTTATCGGTATTGGGATCCAGCAGTAGCTGCCGCTCGATGAGAATTTGAAGTAGATGCTGTATTTGTACCTGCTCATCATTATCGTAATCATTAGCAACGCTCGAGCCTTTCTAGGCTCTAACAAGTCATATTCATCAAAAAAAAACATGCACGTATTCTAAGATTTTTAAATTAGATTTATCGAAAATGCGAAATGCTTTTGAATGTTTGAATATCCCGAAAAATTCCTTCGCTCCGATTTTGCATCAAATTTTCCTATATTCTTTTCCGTAAAGCAAATAAAACATTCTGTACCGAAGATTTAAAGAAATCCAATGTTTGGGGATTCTTCCAGAAAGGCTTCATATGGAGTTTTATAATGAAACTTGTTTACCGTGGATCTATTTTGGGTAAAAGCAAAGGTTGATCCGGCTCTCGCCCAAAAAATTTAAGATTAGTCACAAAGATTGTTCTAGCTGCACCATTTTTGAATCTGCCGTTGTCTCCGATCTTATGTCACAAATATCTTCAAGCTTTTGAGTCAGAAAGTCTTCTCGCAAAGTGACTAGATCACATTTCCCATCTTTAGATGTCATAGTTTCAATCCAAGTGCAATCTTA
>CM028383.1:94796214-94827658 GCA_013146195.2 Codonopsis lanceolata
TGATATGTTATTGGTGGTTATCATATGTTAGCTAGGGTTTGAACCCAAATGATTTGATTGGGTATATTGGAATAGTTATGGTTTAAGATTGATTGTGGTTGGGTTTAGAAACCCGGAGAAATTGTGAATCCCGAACTTATGTCTTGACATAGAATTTGAGACTTTGTAATTTGACCCAAATGGAGTCAATTAATTATAGAAGTTGTTATTTGAGTCTTATGGTAAATTCTATGACTATTTCTGTGTTCATTGAATCTCAATCACGAAATCTTGAGATTTTATCTGTGAGACCGATTGGTATTAAGGTTGATTTGTGGCTAGACTTTAATGAGGTCTTTGAAAGTGATATTATGTGCAAGATTATCCAATGTCATTGATTTGTTATCTAGGGGTCACAAATGACTTAATGAAAGACATTCAGATTGGTTCAATTATGAATTAGAACTATTAATGTTTGTCGGACCTCAAATGAAGTCCCAAGACTTGTAAGAATGTATCTATGTCTGTATGAAACCTAAGGTAATGGGAATTTTGTTGTTGGAATACCGACTCACTAGAGTAGTCTTGTGAATGTTTTGGGGAACCCAAGATAATGAATTTGAGAACTATTCTATGAGATGATTTGGATTGGGACTATCTTTAGTACTCTATACATGGAGTCAACTTGTATAAGTCTCTAGGATAACTATGTTTTTATCTAAGACTCATCGATATGGTTTGACCTTACGCATTATCACCACTCTAGTGTTTACCTAAGTCTTGGACTACTATGGGCTTTTGGGTTATAGTATGAATTATTATTCTAGAAAGAGATTTATATGTATAAGCATATGGCTTTCTGATCTTAGACTAGCCGAGTAGTCTTGGATAGTATATGTATGATTGAGGGTTGTTATGACTTAGCTTGGTTTCATAATTGAATGTGAAATACCATGTTTATGTGACATTATGACTAAAAGCATGATTTTTACCTTGTCTAGAATTCGATCTTTTATATGTTTTAAATATATGACTTATAAGCATATTGTGTGTCTTATTTTCATGATTATCCTCCTATTGAGTTATCAGCGTGCTTTGATTTATGATTCTATTAATAAGTGGAAATATAAACTTGAAAGTGAACTAAGCTTGGTTTGGCAATAATCAACTTAAGTTTCCCTCTTATACTTGACTTAGTGATTTTGAACTAAGGTTCCTAAAATGGAATAAGAACCTAGCTATGCCTCACACGAGAATATAGAAAAGAGTCTTGGAATACATATAGTGTTCAAACTCTATTTGATTGGAATTATAGAAATGACTCGACGGAGTCGATACTAGTGAACCATTGAACAATACCGACTCAAAGATCAATCCCTAGAAGACTAGTTATAATATTCTTGATTTCGATTGATGTTCATGCTTGCAACGTAACTAAAATACTAGTTCCGATGTTCTTGATTCGATTCATGTTCCTAATTGATTGTTAGTCGTAGAGTATAACATGCCTACTTGACTTGGATGAGATCGCTCTTGTCGAGCTCGTCATTACTTGATTTCTTAAGTGAGTAAACACCTATTTGACTTGGATAAGTTCGCTCTTGTCGAACTCGATCCTCTACATGTTCATGATTAGCAAGTAAACACCTATTTGTAATCCTTGTATTGAGTCCAATTGGTATTCTTGTTATCGTGATGGCAATGGGACGACTCGCGGTCTTTGTGTAAGCAATCGCTATGAGTCGCCGCATTGGTTCCCTTTCTCCTCACTATTTGACCAATAGTGGGATGTGGTCTTGTATTAGCGCCATCTAGCCTGATATCAAGCTCCCATTTCTTCATCCTAGGTTGGATGAAATGTAACGATTGCTCATTAAGAAAACTGATGAGTTCTTAATTGTTCACTGAAGAAGACCAATGAAAAGTATTGATTCTAGCGTGATTATTGGGTCGAGCACAAGTTTCGGTTCAGTTTTCGTTCATCATATGTTTAGCAGCAACGGTACAGACAGACAGACAAACAAATAATACTATCCTTGGTCAATGTACCATCTTGTACATCTGACAGCACGTTCCTGTTGACATTTTATATTGCAGAAGCTTCATTGCGGCACCAGTTCTATATATATCCTCTTATATGTGTTTAATTTCTAGTACTTATGTGAATTCAAAGTGCTACCTTGAATATTACATTGCGGCACCATCTGCATCTTTTAATGCACATTGAAAATATTTCATTTTAATTGGTCTTCTATCAGACCTCCTAACGGAAAATTATCAGTCATAAAATTGTACTCTTTAACAAAAGTTACTAGGTCTTCTGATGACAATCCATGGAATGAAGGCAACATATTATACAAATGGCCTTTAAGTTCGAAATTTCTTACCGCATCAGGTAATGCTAAGCATGATGGTGTTGCATTCAGCATGGGACGACCATAATCATTTATGGTTCTTTGATTTACTACTACTTCCATATTTCGATCAGCTGGTTCCTCCCTCTTTGATTTACTACTACCTTTTTTTTCCAGTATATCAATCAATATATAACACAACTATCATACAAGCTTGAGATTGCTCAATTGCTCAAAAGTCATTCCTGCCGTATTATTCTCTATAAAGCATGCACTTGATTTGTTAACAGGGAAATCTACTGATTAGGAATATAATAAGAAAGTAAAAAAGTTCATCTTTTCTTTTTAGACCATTCCAAAAAATAAAACTATGTACTTTCTAATCTTTAGTTTTTTTTTTAATGTTGCATATATCGTTTTACCTTTGATTTGATTCTCACCTTAAGTTCTGGGTCTCACTCTCACATAAGTATCAGTAAAAGATATAGACAATCTTAATATTTAAAATATAGTCAATTATCTTTTTTAGTCTATGCATCTGGTCAAAAAGACACCTTTTCAAAATGGCAGGAGTGAGTTAAAAATCTCTTTCTATTATTAAGGTCATCTAAAGAGAGGAAAATAATTAAATATTTTTACTAGCAAGTATATTTCTGGTTGATAGTTATGTGAGTTTCGCTTTTAAGCAATAATAAATGAGTATATAGCTACAAGTGTTAAAATTGTTAATTCACATGAAGTAATGAGTCAGCATATTTTTAAGATTCCATAGTATGATATTACAAGCTCGAGTATGTTGTTTTCTTAAAAACTTTAATGTTATTGCCGTTGTTTGATTAAGTTGGTGATGATTTGGAATGACCATTCATTATTAGAAAAGGGTGAATTTAATATGATCATGCAGATATTAAAGTAAATTTTATCTAACAGCACTAAATTATAGCTTGTACTAATAACTTGAGGCTAATATCATACCTCCTTTTGAATTTTATGAGTCATTTATTTTAATTAATTAATGACTTATCAGATTAGAACAATGCATTAATATTTGTTTCTAGAGAAAGAAGTGAGCATCTTCTAAACTTTTACTCTATAAAGACCAACTCTTTTACGCCTAAAATCTCACCCACTATAGTTTTCATCAATCTTTTTCTCTAGTTATACACATCATGGAAAACAATGGGTTCAGGTCCGGTACTTGCGTCGAATCCGTGGATGTGGGCAATACTGATAAGCGAGGGTTGGGTCCTTTACTTAATTTCTCAGATGTGAGGAATGCAGAAAGGCAAGAATTTTCTTGCAAATTCTGCCCAAAGAAGTTCTCAATTTCGCAAGCATTGGGTGGCAACCAAAATGGTCACAAATATGAGCGATCGGAACTAAAAGTAACAAAGAAAATGGCAAGGCTTATCATGGATGGCCCGAACCCATGGCGAGACAGTTCCAGTAATCCTTTCCACCTATGGCTAGCCAAGGTTTATTTCCCTAGTTCAAGAAGAAGGGACTCGAGGATGATATGGGAGATCCCACGCAACTAGACTTAACATTGAAGTTGTAATTTGTTTATGGAGTATTTATTGTTTTTTTGTCCAAGTTATTTTGTTTGTTCTTTTGTGATTGAAAGCAATTGAAATCAAACTAACACCAAAGGTTGGGATACATGATTTGAAACCCACTAACAATTCGTCATTTATAAATTTACCTCAATTAAATACTCTCTTCCTTGCACAAAATGAATATACGATTCTTTTTTAGTTCATTCCCAAAATAAAAAAAATTGTCCACTTTTTAATATTTCATTTTTTGAAAATTTCCTTAACAATTTTTATCCTTGAATTGGTTTTTACTCTAATGATAACACCAGTTTTATATGGGTATCTTTTAAAAAAATAATGTCATAATATATAAATATATAAATATATAAATAAATAAATAAATAAATAAATATATATATATATATATATATATATATATATATATATATATATATATATATATATAAGTGTGTTATCTATTCTTTTTAATCTATATATCAAGTGAGACATGGCAGTCTTTTGGAAACCGGCAGCAATAACAACTTTACCCAAATAAGAACTAATTAGTGATGATCCTAAAGCATCTTATCATATTTTTCGGGTCATGCACCCCATCGCCATACATACCCATGTGTTAAGATATTTTACCATTTTTGCTCCTTTAGTGCTTTGTTGTTTTTAGATATGTCATTTGTTGTATTTTTTTCTTAAATAAAATCAATATAGTCTCCTAATCTTAAGTTATGCTATAATAAATATGTGACTTAGATACTATTATTTTAAATTTATTCTTAAAGAAATGATCCCAAGGGTGATATTGTTGGTGTCTCAAAGGGAAGTCTATAATGTAAATGAAATATAGTTTATAGTTTTCAATCTATTTAGTTTAATCTTTTTTGTTTTCTCGTGATTATATTTGGCGATGATAGATTGTCTTTTCCTTCCTTGGTCGCTATGTTGACTACACAAGGGCTTTTTCTAACGGTAAAGTTACTTCATCCAATCCCAGACCATTGTCATGTTTGACCCGGTATAAAAATTAAGAAAAAACAATCAACTCTATCTACTATAAATATTAAGATTATGTGTATTTTTCAAATATATTCATATAAGAGTGGGGTCATCACTTAAAGTGAGAATCAAATAAAGTCTAAAAATTTTAAAAGTAACATCCGATATGGAAAAGATTAAGAAAGGAAGATTTTTTTAAATGTCATATTTTATTTTATTTTATTTATTTATTTATTTTTATTTTTGGAAAATGGGGATGACAAACTAGAAGGATTTATTAAAATTAAAAAAAAAAGAAACTAGAGGGGGACAACTAGTTTTGCCCTTATAAGTGGGAAGACGAAGGAGCCTGACCTTGAACGAAAAATTAAGCATAAAAACAAGCTTAATGAAACACTATTTAAAAAAAAGTTTGTAACAGATAAACCTACCATATGCTAATACAAAAAAATCCACCCTAACCCATATGAAAAGTATATTTGCCCAAAATATCATTCCGACATCCTTAAGAGCGCTACGTGGTAATTTGATCAAAGTCCACAAAACACCTTCTGTCACGATTATGAAGACCCGAACCCTTAGATGTTTAACATGTCAACTATATATGTTTATCATTGTTGAGCCCAAAATTTCCACGAATTTTCCCTTGAATTTCCTTTTATTTTGTGCTATTTTTAAGTTAATTATGTCTTGAAAATATTATTATTTGTGTATTTGTGTTTAATTTAGGTTTCCATGGATAATCAAGTATTTATATGGTGTTTAGCACGAAGGTCGAGGAAATTCTACGCTGCAAAGTTTAATTGCAAGTTTAAATATGTCAAGTGTTCCAAGGTTAAGTAGGGCTAACGGAGGACTTAATTGAGAAGTCTGGAGGGGGAAGGATTGCGGCGCCACTCCAGGAAGCCTAGGGGCACCAGAGTAAGTCTGAAAAGTCAGGGGGACGCCGGCACATTTCCAGAACCTGTTGCCCTATTGAGTTGTCGAGCATTCAGCCCTGCCACGTCACCAACCTAGCCCAGTAACCCCTCCTTCACACCCAGACCCATGTCCCTTGCTGGACCCAGTTCTGCCAAGCCCATCATCGCTCCACCTTCCCGCCATCCAGCCCGTTCCCCTCTCACATTCCAGACCACTTTCCATCATGGGCAACCCGCGCTACTTCCCTAGAGACCCACCAACCCAAGTCGCGACCCAGCAGCCCTTTCCTTCCCTTTATTGCCCCTCAATATCCTTTGTTATCCCTATCTGCCCCTGCATCCAATTGCTTCTCCTTTTAATCTCCCAGCCAGCCCACATGAAAAAAGAATCCCCATTACGGGCTGTAAGTCCTAAATGGGGCACCAGCCCCATTTTCACCAAAATTTTCTCCATACCTCCATGGCTTCATCACCTTTAAAGGTTTGGAGCATTTTGAAGTCCCAAAGAAGCATTTGCAAGATATTTCAACCCGAGATTTGGGCACTATTTGATTTAACTCTTCTTATCTTCAATTCAATTAGCTTTTCACGAATTGCACTTTGCACCCTTCCTTCAAATATTCACTAAAAGCCTTGTAAATCCCATAATTTCACCTAAAACCCACCCCGAAACTCACAAAACAGCTCAAAAACACATAGTAGTAGCCAAAAGCCTCGTGGAATTGCTATTTCTAAGCTATAAAAGTACCCAATAGATGCGTATAAAACACATCTATCAATTACTTAGGGTTGATTCTACGCAGTTTCTGTTTCACTGGCTTGACATCAGGGTATGCCAGGATTATGTGCTCAACTATGGTTGGATCTGTAACACCCCACTCCTTGGTTAGCTCGGTTGGCGTGTCATGCTCGCATTTCTTCCTTTGTTGTTTATATGAATGGTTTGTGAGATTTTATAGATGTGTATGAGAGATCACATTAAGACCAAAATACTATTAAGAGATGCCCTATAGTTGTTGACTTGCTAAAGTCACAAGTCGTAACTCGACGATAGTCGGCATGCGACGCGATTGAGAGTTTGCTTGCGTATTATGTTCGTGAACTCGGTTTGGTCCTAGACATTTACATGATGACTAATTAACATGTTTAGATGTATTATACATCAATTTGGAGGTGTTCCTTAAGTCTATTGATGATTTGGAATCTTTGGAAATAGCATTCGTCTCTATCGCGTAGTTCGAGGTTGAGTCGCGTAATCGTCTCTTCTTTGGAGTTCTTATTCTCCTAGTTGTTATTTAACTTTCTAGAAGTATTCAAGCTTCTTCATTAGCCTTTAGACTTGCTTTAAGTCTCCTTTCATTGCTCGTTCGATTGCTAGTTCATTCGTCGTTTCGGTTGCACGATGTTGCACCTTGCTCCGGTTTCGCTCCGAGTTGTTTCGGGAGTTGTTTGTGGGTGTTCTATGGGAGATCTAGACCCACTTTGGATGGGGTTTGAACCTTGTTTGATTTGGTTATGTGTTTGGGGTCATTTGGGGTTGAATTCTAAGCCATTTTTTCTCTAGAAGGCTTGCGGCCACAAGGGGGAAGGACCTTGCCCCCGCAAGGTCAACAGAAAAACTTACCAAATGCTGAAGAGGAGCATGCGCTCGCATGGGTATGGGACCATGCAACCGCATGGTCCCCCGATACTCCTTTCCCCTGTTTTGTGAATTAAAGAGAAATACATATCCTACCCTCATTAAACCCCCTCTAAACCCTTCCTAACCTCCCATACTTAGTCCTAATCATGTCCTAACATTATTGGGGAGTTAATTAAAGTTGGATTAGTGGTTGATTACATCTAATCTTCACTAATTGGTTCATGGAAATTCCTATTGTGCCCTCTTTATTTTTGGGGGTATAAATACCCAAACCCATTTGGGAATTCAGCAAATCCTCCTTCATTTCTCCTTCTTCACAATACTTATTAGAGAGAGAGAGAGAGTGTGTGTGTTCTTGGGGGCTTTGAGCCCTAGCTTCTTCTTCCTTCGATCCACGAAGATCCAACCGTCGGATTGGCTTCAAATTTTGGATTCGTGAAGCCCTCGACGAGTAGAACAACTTCACCGATCGGATTTTGATTCTTTGGAGTTTTCATTCAAGCTAGGTAAGTTACTTTCTTTTGATTTTGGTTCATTGGCTTGTGGGTCACCCGGACTCCGCCCGCGCCCCGCGCGCCCTTGGATAGGGCTGCGTGTACGTGCGGATGCGAGACACCACTCCCTTTTTTAGTGGAAGACGAGATCAAAAGTGCGAGAGGAGTGCTGTCTAAAATAGCGCATTGGAATGCGCCTCGGTTGACTTGAGTGGATTTTTGATCCAATATGGGAACTTTGGGTTTCCCACATCAAGTTATCCCTTTTTTAGGGGATACCAGGATATGCGAAGGCATCACCCTTTCATTCCCATTCTCCCTTTTTTAGGGGAAAACAGAAAAGTGTAAAAAAGGATGTTGCGGCGGCCCCACTATGGATTTTATAAAAATAGCCTTATGGCTCATTTCGGAACACTATGGGAGCTTTGGGTTTCCCGCATCAAGTTATCCCTTTTTAGGGGATACCACGATATGGGAATACACCACCCTTTCATTCTCATTTTTCTTTTTTAGGGGAAAACAGAAAAGTGCAAGAAAGAGGTGCTGCGAGGCCTCACTGGATCCAAAACGTTTTAGAGGCGCCATCTTTATTTTAAGGCAAAATAAAGCAAAACCAAAAAAATAAAAATAAACCAGAGAAAAAGAAAACGGGTTCGGAGGCTAAGGGGAATGATGAATATCTTTGCATTACCTCAAACACTTCTGGAAGTAAGTGTATATTGGAAAAATTGTCATCTCTATCTTCTGGATTGTATAGTACAATCATAAGAATATTTGAATCATATTTTACAGTAGACCTGAAGTTTACTGAAACATTTAAAGCTTGGCATGATCGATTGGGGCATCCAGGATCAATAATGATGCGGAGAATTATTGAGAATTCCAGTGGTCATCCATTGAAAAACCAGAAGATTTTTCAATCTAATGAACTCCATTGTGATGCTTGTTCTCAAGGAAAGTTGATAATTAGACCATCACCAACTAAAGTTGGATATGAATCACCATCGTTTTTGGAATAAATTCAGGGTGATATATGTGGACTTATCCATCCACCAAGTGGACCATTCCAATACTTTATGGTATTAATTGATGCTTCTAGCAAATGGTCGCACGTATGTCTATTATCAACTCGCAATACGGCATTTGCCAAATTCCTTGCACAAATAATCAAACTGAGAGCACAATTCCCAGATTATATGATCAAGAAAGTTAGACTTGATAATGCTGGTGAATTTACATCTCAAGCATTCATTGATTATTGTATGGCAATAGGGATTAATGTTGAACATCCAGTAGCTCATGTTCATACGCAAAATGGTTTGGCTGAATCGTTGATCAAACGTATTCAACTCATTACCAGACCATTAATGATGAGAACAAAGCTCCCTACTTCTGTATGGGGTCATGATGTTTTACATGTAGCCACACTGATTCGCCTCAGGCCAAGTGCATATCACAAGTACTCCCCAATACAGTTGGCATTCGGGCGAGAGCCGAATCTATCCCATCTAAGAGTTTTTGGTTGTGCGGTATATGTATCAATTGCTCCACCACAACGCACAAAGATGGGACCACAAAGGAGATTGGGAGTATATGTTGGGTATGAATCCCCTTCTATAATAAAATATCTTGAACCAAAAACGGGTGACGTTTTTACGGCACGCTTTGCCGATTGTCATTTTAATGAGGACAAGTTTCCACCTTTAGTTGAAGAGGGGAAACAAGTGGGAAGAGAGATCAAATGGTGCACATCATCGTTACTGCACCTTGACCCTCCCACAAAGCAACGTGAACTGGAAGTTCAAAAGATCATACATTTACAAAATGTAGCAAATCAATTGCCAGATGCATTTATAGATACAAAGAGAATGACAAAGTCACATGTAGCTGCTATAAATGCTCCTGCCCGAATTGAAATACCAAAAGGGGTACCAAATGATAAAATGGCAAATGAATCTAAGACACGCCTGAAGCGTGGACGACCCATTGGTTCAAAGGATAAAAATCCTCACAAAAAGAAAGTGATTGAAAATCCCCAATCACATGAAAGTGTTCCAGAAGAAACACATTATCGTGAAATTGTTCCAGAAGAAACACATGATCATGCAAATCAAGTAAGCCCTCCAGGCAACGATAACCATGAGATTTCCATTAATTACATGTGTAATGGGAAAATATGGAGATAAAATGGAGAATATTGATGATATATTCTCTTATTCGGTATCCCAAGAAATTAATGACGGGACTGAAGATCCCGAACCAAAATCTGTATCTGAATGTCAAAAGAGGCATGACAAGATCAAATGGATAGATGCCATGAAGGCTTGAATTAAATTCGTTGAATAAACGAAAAGTATTTGGATCTATTGTTCTCACACCTGAAGCTATGAAACCCATTGGATACAGATGGATTTTTGTTCGAAAGCGAAATGAGAAATATGAGATTGTGAGATACAAGGCTCGCCTTGTTGCACAAGGTTTTTCCCAAAGGCCTGGGATTGATTATGAAGAAACGTATTCTCCTGTAATGGATGCTATTACGTTCAGATATCTAATCAGCTTATCGATTTCGAAAAATCTAGATATGCATCTCATGGATGTTGTAACGGCTTATTTATACGGGTCATTAGATGCCGATATCTATATGAGAATTCCTGATGGAATCAAGGTGCCTGAAGCACTGAGCTCAAAGCCCAAAGAATTATGTGCAATTAAACTACAACGATCACTGTATGGATTAAAGCAATCCGGTCGCATGTGGTATAATTGCTTAAGTGAGCATTTAGTGAAAGACTGATATGTAAATGATCAATTATGTCCGTGTGTCTTTATAAAGAATACGACAGTTGGATTTGCAATTATCACTATCTATGTAGATGATCTGAATATCATTGGAACTCCCAAAGAAATCCAAGAAGCAGTTGATTACCTAAAGGGAGAATTTGAAATGAAAGATCTTGGGCAGACCAAATACTGTCTTGGTTTACAAATAGAACACTTGCATAGTAGAAAATTTGTACACCAATCAAATTACACAAAAAGAGTTTTGAAGCGCTTTTATATGGATAAGGCAAACCCTCTCACTAGCCCCATGATTAATAAATCGCTGAATGTTGAAAAAGATCCATTTCGTCCTTGTGAAGAGAATGAAGAGATACTTGGTCCTGAAGTACCATACTTAAGTGCTATTGGAGCTCGCATGTACCTTGCTAATTGTACCAGACCGGATATAGCATTTTCTACAAATCTATTGGCAAGATATAGTTCATCTCCATCACGGAGACACTGGAATGGTATCAAGCACATATTTCGTTATCTTCAAAGGACGATCGATTTGGGATTATTTTATCCCCAAGGATGAAAGGATGAAATGGTTGGTTTTTGCAGATGTGGGTTATATGTCTGATCCTCATAAGGCCAGATCACAGGCCGGCTATGTCTTCATGATGGGTGGTACTGCAATTTCCTGGCGTTCTAAAAAGCAAACGCTAGTTGCTACATCGTCAAATCATGCTGAGATGATCGCACTTCATGAAGCCAGTCGAGAGTGTGTATGGCTTCAATCTATGACTCAGCATATTCAAAATGTCAGTGGACAACCTGCCAACAAAGACCCGACAATATTATTTGAAGACAATGTCGCATGTGTCGCCCAAAGTAAAGAGGGATACATCAAAAGTGATGGGTCCAAACATATCCCCCCAAAGCTCTTTTTATACACTCAGGAACTTGAAAAGAAGAAAGAGGTCAGCATCCAATATGTTCGATCAAGTGATAATGCTACAGATTTATTTACGAAGGCACTTCCCACTACAACCTTCAGAAAGCATGTTCACAATATTGGGATGCGAAATCTACGAGATTTACAAAGGTGATTTCTCTTGACCCTTATCAGTTCAAGGGGGAGCATATATGGATGTACGCTTTTTCCCTTTATCATGGTTTTGTCCCACTAGGTTTTCCATGAAAAGGTTTTTAACGAGACAGCCCATGCACACAATTCAGATTTAAGTTGTGTACGTTTTTCCTTATGTCCAATTTTTTCCCTACTGGGTTTTTCGACTTAAAGATTTTAACGAGATACACTTAGCCAATTTACAATGCTATGTTCAAAGGGGAGTGTTATGAAAGTCAAAAGCCTAAGTATAGGCATGTGAACATTGCATTGAATGATGCAATAGTCATTGCAAGGTTTTCGTTATTTGTGTGTTGCTCGGTTATAAATACCGAGCAGCCTGTAGTTATATTTCACTACGTATCCTTCACTCTGAATAAATCTCTCTCCCTCTCCCCCCCTCTCTCTCTCTCTCTCTCTCTCTCTCTCTCTCTTTTTTCTCATACACTCTTTGTTCTAATTTGTGGTTACTTTATAACAGGGGCTGCTTTGTTAAGTTATTAATTTGGATTTGTGTAAAGCATGAATGTGGTTCTAATTGTGATTAGGAGTAATTCTTGTGAAGGAACTCATTGCAATTGTTAACTTTAAAGAATTTTTCATGTTAGGGTTAAAATCTGAATAATTTTGGGGCTGCCCTCTACACTTAATAAATTGGGTTTGTTTATAGCATTAAAAGTGTTCTAAACATGACTTGAAACAACTAATGTTCATGGACTTGTTGGAATTGGAAACTTCAATGAGATGACTAGTTTAGGATTTCACCAATTAGGAAGAAACCTCACAGATTCAGTCCTAATTTTGGGCTGTTTTCCAAAACATACTGGTACTAATATACTTTATGGAATTACCTAAAAATATTATATGTTTTTCATGTGTATATTAAGTAATTCTCTGTAAATTTTCATAAATTTTCGAGTTCGGGAAGTATTTTTAATGAATCATGAACCATGGCTGCGACAGTGAGTCTGAACAAGGGGAACTGGTTATTAACATGATCTTCATGTGATCATAAATTGATGAATACAAATCCAATTGAAGTGTTTTAAAATGGAAACATATAGTTTCAAGAGTCTAGTTTCATACTAATCAATAATCCCCTCATTTGGAGTTGTGAGAGATTCATGGTTGAATTTACAAGTTGACGAAGCAGAATGAGTCACAACAGAGAACCAGATTTCTAACATGAACTTGAGGTGACTGTATCCTGAAGAATACAAGTCCAAATGGAGTGATTTAAAGTTCTAAATTATATTTCCAAGAGTATAGTTTCTTAATATATAAAATTCATGAAATTTTGAGTTGTGAGGAATTAATAGTCAAATTTATAAGTTGACTGAGCAGAACAATCATAACAGAAAAACAGATTATTAGCTTGATCTTGATATGATCATAGATTGATGAATACAAGTCCGAATGAAGTGATTTAAAAGGCTAAGTTATAATTTAAAGAGGCTAATTTCTGAATATGTAAGATTCAGTACATTTAGTGTTGGGAGGAACTTTTAATGCAATTAACAAGATTGTTGCGCAGAGTGATTTGTAATATTTGAACTTGTTAAGGATAGTTTTGTTTAATTCATGGACTAATATGGATTATGGACGATATGATGAATTATCATTCTAGGATGCATTTATTATTTATAATCTAAATTATTTAATGATCCTAGACTAACATAGTAGTCTTGGACAATGTGTGATTTAGTATTTGTTAAGTTAAGAACTTAACTCGGATTTATGCTAGAAATAAACATCTATGCTTATTAGATATTATGACTTATGAAAGCATAATTGTGATACTTGTTAAGGATTGATGCTCCATACTTGATGAATACGTCTTATAAAACATATAGTGTTTCTTGCCTTCATGCATGTTCTACTATTGGGTTGTTAATTTGCATTGAAATTTGGATTTCACTAATAGGTGGGATTATGAACTTGAATTGAACTAGGGCTTGATTTGATAATTAATCAACTTAGGCTTCTATCTTCTACTTGACTTATTGATACATGAACTAAGGTTCCTAAATGGAACGAGAACCTAGGTATTCCTTAAACAAGAACATAGAAGGGCTAGAAATGCATATAGCATTTATACCCTATTTGGATGAAACTGTAGTAGTTAAGGAACAATTGAACCTTACGAGGATCGTGGTGAGATCCTATGATAATTATATTCAATTTGACTAGATTACTACCTTTTGGAACTTGGATTGAATTGAGTGGACAACTTGACACTTCTGATTTAGAGACTCAAATGAGCTCCTATTGTGGTTTTGTGATTATTGTAACAATGTGCATAATCGTATGAGTTTAGTAGATCTGTATATCTACTTGAGAATTTGCAAGTAAACATCTACTTGTGCATTGCATATAAGTCTAGCTGGCATTACTTGAGTTTTTACGTTGATGGTGGGACGATGCATTGTCTTCACGAATTATGGGATTCGTGATTGCAATGTATCACTGTATCGGATTCCGTTCACACACCCCTCCACTGCTTGCTACAGTGGGGAAGTAGCCCTCTTTGTCGTAACCAAAAAAGCGCATTGGCTAGTGTTATTTTTCCCAAGTAGAGAGCTCGAACCCGAGAAGAGAGCTCGGTACTTTGATACCCAATCACGGGTGTCACTAGCACAATATGATTAACAGTTGTGATTGCAGGAGCGACACAACGACATTGATTCGGTACCTTCTCTATCCTTTATGTAGCTTACTATGGGCACTTATGTGATAACAAAGTGTTAGTTGAACATGAGATCTTATTAACCATGTTTGTATTGGCTGATGTTATATGAAAAACTTGATGTGTATATATATATATATATATATATATATATATATATATATATATGCACACTTATACATGATGATTACATGAGAGATTTGATATGTATATATAGAGATATTCATACTTATATAGGTGTATATATATTAATATGCACCCTTACACGTGATGATTCTATGAGTAACTTGACTAGTATATATACAACAATATATACTTGCATATGATGTTTTATGGGAACTACCTTCTAATTCATTTGATTTGTGTTTGAACAGGGAATTACACCCTGGTTCATTCAGACGGTTTAGTAAGGAAGAAGAAATGATTATCTTGTGGAGTATCTAAGCAATACGACGCCTCTTCAAGGGTTTTCTGTCATTTGTAAAATGACACCATGATTTCTTTGATGTTACATAATTATATGTTACATATCTCTTGTAGTAGCGTACTAGGTCATTATGACTCATTCTGTACTTTGTTTTCTAGTTGCAGTAATTGGTAGCCGCGTTGAGGCCGAATAGATCATGATCAGAAAAAGCGCAAATGATCGATAGATCGAGATTAGATCGTGTGGTTTGTGTGTGTAGCAGCCGACTTCCCCGAGTAGCAGCTTGTGGAGTCCTATTTCTTTTAGCATCGTCACTTATATTATGTACTTTGCTATTCTTGTGAGAACGATTTTGTAAAGTTATCTAGACTTTACGGTCGGGTAGATACTTGGGTATTTGTATTGGTTCTTTCTTGGGCCGACGTGTTGTGTCGTGCCTTGTTCGTGGTTTTCATATTTATTTCAGTTGTCCCCCAGGCACGAAGTAGCTTTGGGGCATTTCTTTATTCTATCTGTTATAGTTGTTGGTTGACCCCGGTATGCTTTAGCCGTTGGGTAATTGATATATTAGGTTGTTCCTTTGTTGAAACGTCGGCCTGGAGTGCCAATGGTTTGTTCAGCGTCTGCAATGTTGCGGTACGCGAGTTTAGTTTTTCCCCTTTGTGAGATAATGCCTCTCTTAGGTTCTTTGGCCTTGGTTTCGAGCTTCATAGCTTGGGACTTCATTTCTTTATTGCTTCCGCAAACTCGATTTTTGAAATCCCGTATTTTAGTACGGCTTTATGTTCATGTTTAGAGCTTGTTAGCTCGACTATTCGACTCGCACTACTGTTTAACAAGTGCTTGTCTTCTTCTTATGTTAGTTTCAGCAGCACGACCTTGGGATTTCTTTTTGAAATCCGGGTCGGGTCCTGACATTCTATGCTTAGTGGCTAATTGGGCTACGTACCAGTTAGCGTGGAAACTGTCTATAGAACTTTACCTTAGAATTGTTTTTAGACTTCACAGGTTCAGCGGAAGACTTCGGCTAAAGGCTTCACCGGAAGACTTCAAGCAGCCCCCAGCGGCAGACCTTATTTGCATCGAATCTGTGACGACCCGACCCGGATCTCAATACGAGATCCCAAGGTCGTGCCATCAGGATAACTAAGAGACAGACAAGCACCTGCTAAGCATAATGGTGTGAGTCAAAAGATGAGCCAACAAGCTCAAGACAGGAATATCAAGCCATATCGGTGATACAGGAAATCAAAACCAAAACCTGCGGAAGCAAAAACTATAATGGGACCCGAGCTAACAAGCTCCTAAATATAAACAACCAAAGAGATAGTAAATCTCTCGGCCCAAAAATTCGACGCGCGTGACGCAACATTGGACACGCACAACAAACCATCGGCAACCAAGGCCGGCAACTACCAAAATCCCAACCTGATAAACAACACTCAACGGCTATAACATGCCGGAGGAACAATTCACTATAACCATATAAATGCTGCTAAACCACCAACCAAACCTCACGACTAAAACTATCGGAGGTAGGAACAACAATATACCACAACTAGGATAAACGAGCCGCACATGCTCGAAACGACAAAGGAAATAAATACTAAGGGTACAAATGCTCGGCAATAAAACCGGCTCCCAAATACACAACCATAAAAATAATACTACAATCTACCCAAGTAAAGTCTACATAACTTTACATTCGAGCCTCACAAATAATAACAACATAATAATTAAATAACTCCAAGCTTTTGACTTGGAAGACCACCTGCTAAAAGTCGTTAATCCGGCCATTACTAACGGGATCACTGCACACACTAGGGAAAACAATCACACGGAGTGAGTCATAATGACCCAGTAAGTTTCTAAATGCAACATGTGGCATATTATGACATGGCATGGCATAAATGCACAATCATATAAAATCATGGTATCATGCTAGTATACCATCATGAAACATGTACTTAATTTTTAAAGCACATAAACTCACATAAATCAAGTAGCATTTTATCTTTCATATAAATGCTCATTAATAAACATGCGTAACAGTAAACGTAATCGAACCGTTATAATCAAATCCGGTTCAAAACCCAACCAACTTACCATGATATCAAATCTCAAACCATGATTCGGCTCAATTCCCAATCAATCATACCTCGGGTTTCTCCCCAAATAATCTCAACTCATCGCTTCCCTTAATGAGTACTGCTACATTCATCCAGCCTCCTGATGAGAAATGAGAGCTCGATGTCGCTAGATGGCATAACTCGAGATCACATCCCACTATTGGCCAAATAGTGAGGAGAAAAAGGACCCAATGCAACGATTCGTAGCGATTGTTCCCAAAGGCTATGAATCGTCCCCATTGCCGACACAACAACCCAAACCCGCCACCGAATTTAAACCAAACCATCAAGTAGATATTTACTTGCATAAACCAATGAGACCAAATTCATAATTATCGGACTCATTAAATCATGTAGGACATAATGCTCTACAACAACTCATAAACCATGCATATAATTGCACATAAACAAATAGGGCATAATGCTCCACAAAATCCCATAATCCATGCACATATTTGCATATAACCACGTAGGACATAATGCTCTACGAAATCTCATAAACCATGCATATAATTGCATAAAATCAAGTAGGACATAATGCTCTACCAAACATCATGAACAATGCATATATTTGCATATAACCATTGTGTTCAACTAACTTACAAGTTTAGTTTAAAAATAACATATTGAGGTATTCATTATTCCTCAATTCATTAACCCATTCAAGCATAGCTTATCAGCTTAATAAAATATAATGTGAGGTCTTCCTAAATCCTCAACTCAAATCAAACCAAGACTACTACGCTAGTCTCAAAATATTCACAATTCAAGACTTATTATTTAGTCTTTATTTTAAGTACACCGGACTCAATCATAGTCCTAATCGTCATATATGATCGATAACACCAACGCCATACTTAAAACATCATGACTACCCCGTAGTCACTTCGCACAAGTGTTTTCATATGTACGCAACAAAAATCCTTGAGAAGAGGATTTTCTCTTAATCTTCTCTTAAATAATCTCGTGACCTTATGCGGGTCTCAATTATCTCATGCTCTAACAAGCATGCTTAAACACATATTTCTAATAAATCTTCATACCATGAATGTCTCCATTGGACACAAACCAAAGACCCGGTGTGCACAAACACAACCCAAGCAAACCCAAACATTGTAGGGTTTCAACCCAAGGCTCTTTATCATTTTATTGGCCTTATTACGACTCCGTTGAGTCTTACTAACACATTTCATTCTTTATGTGTTTTATAAATTCACACCGTAATAATTTCTTAAAGTTTACAACCAAATCTCCTTAGTCATTTGGGCTTAATTCCCAAGACTAAAAAACCCACAAAACACATCACAATCACTAACCATTTAAAGTTTGGAACTTATGTTCTTCGCTCCATTAACTAAACGAAATCCAATCATCGTAGGATTTCAACCCAAGCTCAATTAGCACATAATCAAACTTATAATGACTCCATCGAGTCCAATCTACCCTTTCTAAAATTTTAGGGCATAGAAGCTATGGTTCTCAATTCTCCCTATATTCATAACTATCAACAATAGCCATCATCCCGGGTTCGTTTAACTCACATAAACCCGACAAAACCTTCACTAATATAACATAGAATAAATTCATCATTTTGAGCACAATTTCATTTAGCTCATCTTACCAATCATAATTCCAAATTCATGATTAAATCATACAACCTGGTTTAATATACTCTATTAAGCATATAAAACATAGTAATCAAGCTCACTTCATTAATTTAGCAAGCTAAACCAAATTTGGGCAAAACACCCTCCAAGTATCTTAACCAAACCAACATCAAAACTCATGGATAATCAACATACCCAAGTTCAATAGACTAATTAGAACATGAATTTCACATATTTCATGGTCTCACATAGGTCAATCCCATTCTAACATCAATTTGAAAACCTAGGGTTCATGCTTCTCTACAAACCCTAACAATGGCTTCCATTGACCTCACATAGCACAAATGATTGTTTCCCTAGGGTCAATGGAGCCCAAAAGCAAGAGAATTAAGGTAGAAACTTACCTCAACACAGCCCTTACAAACTGCCATACCCGAAATCAAAGAGGTGATGTTGATTTCCTCAACCTTCACTTCAATCTCTTGATGTAACTTGGGGAAGGAAGAACCCTAGCCATGGCCTCCCACGATCAAACCCTTCGAGCCCTAGAATCGCCCCCTTCACAGCCTCTCTCACGCCCTCAGAAGACGGAGGGAGAAGTAGTGAACAACAAAGAAGAGAGCTTTTCATTTTATATGGGGATTAGTTCCTCTTAATCACCCACTAATCAACCCCTAATCTCACTAATAATGATTAGGACTAGTTTTAAGTTAATAAGGTAGGTTTAGGTTTAATTTAAATTGGGTTTAATTGGCTGAATTTCGACACAAGACAAACAACAATTAAGACCCTTGCGGTCGCGGCTAAGTGATGCGGCGCATCACTTGTTCTCGGCATTCCAAGTTTTCTCGTTTCCTTGCTCGGTTTCGATCGTTCCCGCATGCATCCTCGAGCCTTAAAGCTTCGAAATGGCTCACAATTGAACCCTTAAAGTCCTCAAACATTAAACTAATCAATCCAAGTCTCAAACCAATTTAAATTAGGTCTAGACTCCCATAAACAACACCCGAAACAACCGGGCAAAACCGACGCAAGACGAACAACTTGCTATCTAAACGTCGAATGAGACCGCAAACCGACGTAATAACCCATGATTATAAGCACCTATAAGGGCTACAAAATAGGCCTGAATGCCTCTCAAATGATAAACAAAAGATAGGAGAAATAAGCTCCCGAAAGACGAGACGTTCGCTCGGCTCAATCTCAAACTACGCGATAAGGAGAATTGCTATTCTCGAGGCGTCAAAACTTCACGAGACTTATGGAATACATCCAATTAGAAGTCTAACACATCTAAACATGTTATTTAATCATCATGTAAATATCTAGGACCAAATCGAGGTCCAGAACACAAAACCCGAATAAACTCTCAATCGAGTCGCATTTCGACTATCGTCGGGTTACGACTTTTGACTTTAACAAGTCAACCACTATATGACATTTCTTAAAAGTGTTTTGGTCTTAATGTGATCTCTCATACACATTTAGACTCTCTTACAAACGAAACGAGCAATCAACGAAAGAGGAAATGCGAGCTTTGCACGCAATTCAAGCTAACCGGGAATCAGGATCTTACAGAATCAGCATGATGTGTCCAAGACTTCCGTATTTCAAAACTCAAGTGGATTTAAAATTTGAATTAAATCATCTGAAATCTTCTGCACGTTCCTTAAAAGCATGAAGACTTTCGCCTGAAGTAATCACACATACTGCATCTACAGCCCATTGCTCCCTTTGCTGTGAATAACTTTCACCATTCCTCGCCACAGATGTTGAAGAAGAAGTCCACAGATAGCATTCCAAGCATTTAATGCATTCAACCTAATAGTTGTTACCACCAACGATCTCAAGAATGCCCAAGCTATAAAAAAGCTTTAACACTGCTCGAGATCTTTACAACAACATCGAAGTATACACTGCTCAATAACAACAAGAGATCTCAACGCAATCAAACAACACTCGTTTCTTATTGTTGTTCCTTCTACTATTCTTTGACCCAAATATTCAATAACTCCATCCCTAAACACAAGTCAAATATTTTGTACACTTAGATATTTTCGATAGTGGAAAATATAGTCCATTTTAATCCAAGATTGAAGCTTGGAATACGTAACCATCTCAAAATACATGTGTTTTAACACCTATATTATGTCACATCACGTTAACTTATTCCTTTAGCTAGAATGTGGAAAATATAGTCCACATTTTAATCCAAGAGTTTAATCTCAACTAGATTATGATATCACGCACGATTTTGCCAATATGGGGAGGCATGCTATGAATGTGCCTCAACTTTCATTTTTGTATCCTATCTTCCCTTTTTAGGGAAAAGTGCTAGCGCCCCACTATGGATTTTATTAAAATAGCCAATGCCTTCATTCCTATCTTCCTTTTAGTTAAAACGAATATCGAGGATTTGTTATTTTTTCAATAGAACTTTTGTACATCTTTTCCTTGTTTAGATATGGGAAGAAGACCTCATTCTTTCTTCCTCTCCAGAAACAAAAAGGATTATTTGATTAATCCAATACACTTGCTCGAAAAGCAAGCTATAAAGCCTTTTCGTGAAAGAAAACCATTTAATGCATTTATCCGAAAAGATTGATCTTCGCTTCTTAACGATCTTTGAAGTGCAATCCAAGTTCTGAAAATCGCCATTTCAAGATCGGATCAATAGAAACAACCATGGATCAATCGAACACTTTTGAAGACTGATTCAATAGTTCAATAGTCCTTAGATCTAGAAGTCCTCAAGAAGTCTTTCAACATATATTGTTTTATTCTTCTTGTTGTTTACTTCTTAACTATACTTCACTATTAAATATATCATTTAACAGAATCTTCCCCTAGACCCAAACACAAGTCAATATTTTGTACACGATCCATTAGGATATTCTTTGTAATTGATCTAAGTGGAAAATCCATTTTAATACTCATTATAGTGTGAACCATCCCAAAATACTTGTGTTATTTCCTCCTATTATTAAATTGTTTATTTCATCTTTCACAGTAACTTAAGTAATCGTCTGCTAATGTTTACTATCTGGCGGAGTCCTTATCTTAGATTCGAACAATTTCAAGGTCTTTTTGATTCTATTGCAAGTAACTTCAAGGAACTTACTTAAAAGTTTTAAAGTGTTAATAAGCTATTCAACCCCCCTTCTAGCTTATTATTATCGAAGCCTTACTCTTCGAAAACAAGTTTTTCCAAGATTAAACTTTGAGATACGACATAATGGCACAAACAAATGCCGATCATAACTCCATCACATATGGCATGTGTCAACATGTACCAATGAAGGCAATTTGTGACGACCCGACTCGATCCCAAGACGAAATCCCAAGGTCGTGCCGAAAGCAAATAACAACACACAAGTAGCAAATAATGGGTAGGGCCATAACGGCGATACACCGACAACTCAAAACACATGCGGAAGCGAAATAAAATAAAACAAGGGCGCCCGAGCTAACAAGCTCAAACTAAAACAACCAAAGAGATGATTAATCTCTCGGTCCAAAAATTCGATTCGCGTGCGCAACATTGGGCACGTAGGACAAACTCCCCGTTATGCAATTCAATAATAAGCATAATATAAACCAAGTCATCGGCGAAACTACGGCGGAACCCAACATTAAACTAAGTCTAAGACTCTAGTCTAACAACTCAACGGCTAAAAACACGGAGAACAAACATAATACTTTAACTAGCAATGTAGCATGCTAAACATATTCACCAATACCAAGCGACTAAAACCAGTCGGCTACCAACAACATAAGTACTAACCATTATAAGTACTAACAACCGAAAACATGGAAGTTTAACTACCAATATACATCAAGCACGACTTCTACTTGTCGGCTACCAAAATAATAAGCTAACAACATAATTACAACATTACAATTCACATAAAGGTTTGCTACCCAATAATGAAGTTTACATAACTTCATCTTCCCAACGACCTCACCAAACAAAACAAACATCTAAGTAGCAACCTTGCCAAAAGAATCTTTGTCAACGCAATCTTCTGATTTACTTGGATCCGCACGCTCGGCTCGGATCTAGGGAAAACAACCAACAAATAAAAGTAAGTCACAAAGACTTAGTAAGTTACTAACCATAACTTCCTACCATGGCATAATGCTCAATCATAAAATATGTCATGCTATCGTCATGAAATAACCTTATATAAAATCATGTTATGGCATCCATGCTCAACATTAATAAAACATGTTATCATTGTAGTATAACATCTCAATAAAATCCATGTCAAGGCATATAAGCTTAACAACAATAATCCCTGCTTTCAACATAATGCCATATCCGAATAATATTCATGATAAAGCATATTATCTTAACAACAGTAATTCATGCTATTGTTATAACATAGCCTTCCCATAATATTCATGTCAAGGCATACCAAACTTAACAATAATGACTTATACCTTTGGCATAAAACAACATTCCAATAATACTCATGTGATAGCATATATGCTTAACAACATTAATCAATATGTTATCTATTAAGTATAACATGTAAGAAACCAAAACAAACATCATGTCATATCCAATTCACCAAGCACGTTATTCACTTAAGCACTTGTGAAACAATTCATGTATAAGGGATATGATACCATTACCCAAATTCTTCCGCGTGTCGCCTCCCGCAAAAACACGTGCAAAACCTTTATGTGCCCTCGATATCCCTCTCGTAGATATCGACGTCCCCGAGACGCTCCGCCGAGTTCCATAGTTATCAAAGTCATGTGTATTACTACAACTAAGATAAACTACTTCCCCACCGTGGCCATCGATGGAGGGGTGTGTGCAAACCCCACGGCGATCCATCGCGATCACGAATCTCACAATTCGTGAAGACGATGTATCGCCCCACCAAAACTCAACCAAACCGACTCAGTGGACTCAAAACCCAAGCACAAGTAATATATACTCATATGCTCAAAACAAGTAGGTAAACACTCTACTATCAAACTAGTCATGCAATTCATCCACAACTAGCATAAACATCACAACCGAGAATCTTATAAGTTCTCATAATCAAGTGTGCTTCACACACTTCAAAACTTCTTGGAGGCTCAACCTCCATGAATTCTACCCAAAATTCCGTAGGACTTAAGATTATAGTTCCTAGGATTCATTCTAACCCAAAGGTTAACTCCGTTGAGTTCAATCTAAGTTTTCCGAAAATTCAAGGAATAGAAGCTTAGGCTTCATCATTCCCATAAGTTCATAACTGTCGCCAAAACCATAACCCCAATATTCAATAAACTATCATAAACCCCACAATTTACTTAACAATGCAACTTAGAATAAATTGGTCATCTTGTGCATAAATTCATTCAAGTCACCATACCAATCATAATCTTCAAATCATGATTAAATTATACAACATGGTTTAATATACTCTCTTAAACATGTATAATTCAATAACTAGGCTTACAACCATGATTAACAAGCCAAAACACAATTTGGGGAAAATCCCCTTCCAAGCATCTTTGTCATTTAAGCTCAATACACATAACCGATTCATATAGCAAAGTTTAATATACTCTATTAAGCATATAAAACATAGTAATCAAGCTCACATCATCTATTTGCAAGCTAGAACAAAATTAGGGCAAAGCACCCTCCAAGTATCTCAACCAAATCCACATCAATACTCATGGATAATCAACACAACTAAGTTCAATAGACTCCACTAAACATGTATAACACAATAATTAGGCTTACCATCATGTTTAACAAGCCCAAACACAATTTGGGGAAAATCCCCTTCCAAGTATCTTTGTCATTCAAGCTCAATACATATGAACAATTCATATAGCAAAGTTTAATAGACTAATTGGCATATGAATTCCATAAAAATCAAGTCTCACATAGGTTCACCCATCTCTAACAATAATTTGAAACCTAGGGTTCATGAATTTCTACAAACCCTAACAATGGCATCCATTGACCTCACATAGCATAAATGGTTGTTTCCCTAGGGTCAATGGAGCCCAAAAATCAAAGGAAGAGAGGTAGAAACTTACCAAAAACTCAGCCCTAAAACCGAAATGAATTCCAAGAGGGGTGTCTTCTTCAACTCTTCTTCAAACTTGTAGGTAGAATGGGGAAGAAGACCCTAGCAATGGACACCAAGCTCAGCCCTTCAAGACCCAAAATCCTCCTCTCAAGCTCTCTCTCAAGCTCTGTTGAGTTTGCGAAAAGAAAAGGCTGAAGTCGTTTGATGGCCGAACAACAAGAGAGAGATTTTGGGGTTTTATATATGGGGGATTAAATCCTCTAATCAAGCCACTAATTAACCTCTAATCTCTTAATAGGTGTTTAGGATTAGTATTAGGCTAAGTAGATGGGTTTAGGTTAGGTTTAGATTGGGTTTAAGTGGCTAAAATTCGACAAGGAGTGTAAAAAGAGGCAAAATCCCATTCTGCCCAGGACCCTTGCGGTCGCATGGGCATTTGGTAATGCGAGCGCATCACCCAGCTTTCAGCATTCCAAGGTCTTTTGCTCCCTTGCTCGATCCCGGACTCTCCCGCATGCATTCTCGAGTCCTAATGCTTCGAAATGGCTCACAATTGAACCCTTAAAGTCCTCAAACATTAAACTAGTCCATCCAAGTCCCAAACCAATTTTAAAGCAGGTCTAGACTCCCAAAAACAACACCCAAAACAACCCGGGGCAAAACCGACGCAAGACGTAACAACTTGCTATCTAAACGTCGAATGAAACCACAAACCGACGGGTAATAACCCATGATTGTAAACACTTATTAGGGCTACAAAATAGGCCTAAATGCCTCTCAGATGATGAACAACAGATAGGGGAGATAGGCTCCCGAAAGATGAGACGTTCGCCCGGCTCAATCTCAAACTACGCGAAAAGGAGAATTGCTATTCTCGAGGCGTCAAAACTTCACGAGACTTATGGAATGCATCCAATTAGAAGTCTAACACATCTAAACATGTTATTTAATCATCATGTAAAGATCTGGGACCAAATCGAGGTCAGAAACACAAAACCCGCATAAACTCTCAATCGCGTCGCATTTCGACTATCGTCGGGTTACGACTTTTGACTTTAACAAGTCAACCACTAAATGACATCTCCTAAAAGTGTTTTAGTCTTAATGTGGTCTCTCATACACATTTAGACTCTCTCACAACCAAACGAGCGATCAACCAAAGAAGAGATGCGAGCATTGCACGCAATTCAAGCTAACCGGGAATCGGGATCTTACATCCTCTCCCCCTTAAAAAGAATTCGTCCCGAATTCTAGACTGTATCTCAAACCAATGCTAGGTCATCACCTCAACATGGAATACCCAGACACCACTACGGTGTCTCACAATCCTGAGTAAACACTCGATGCTCAAAACCATAAACCTAGACTCAGTCTCCGAGTCTACCATCACAATAACCAAACCAAGTATATGAGGAACAAACTACCGTGATCCCAAACTCGGGTTTCAAAACCTCTCAATAGGCACAACCACATAAAACTCTTTAGATTGGAAATAATATGACTCATATTCGAGTCGCGAAAACACATATGAACAGTACTAACCAATCTTGTACACAAACCCCAAAGTTTAACATGATAACAAGTTTAAGCATACCATAAACATTCAGTTACCGAAACTATTTGTCCCGGGCACATCATCAATCAAGGAACACAAACTTTACTCTTGAAAGTCGAAAACCCATCTTGGTTCATCGTGAACTCGCATCTTATCCCCACTCGAACCACAAACCTAGACTCGCCTCCGAGTCTACTATCTTACAAATCAACCAAGGAGGCAAAACCAAACTACCAAAAATCCCACATTCACAAGTTCGAAAATTTTCAATAACCATAATACCAAGCACTTTAGGCTGAAAATATCTTGACTCATACTTGAGTCACATAGCACTCACAATTTCCATGTCTAATTAATTAAGCATGTGAATTCCAAATATATCATTGAAGCGTATCCAAGGACTTTATAAATATAAGTCTCCCGAAACTATTTGCTTCGGAGCTACAACATGGAATATAAATACAAGAATTCTAAATCATGAGATGTAAAAATGGCCGATAGAGCAATTCACAATTTAAGGAAGAGTGTTCCACAACACACTTCTAAAACAAGTAAGTTAACATTCATGATCATGCAAGTCATGCTCGCAACTTCCAAATCATAGACAATGCACATAATAGCATCATGTGAAAATTTATTCCATTTATTTTCCTTTTCTTCTGGTAAGAGGTTTAGTCAATTTCTAACCTGCTTACTACCAATCCTAGTCCACCAACGAACCTCTTTTGATCACCAATTTAGGGTACCGGCTAAATTGGATTTCAAAAGCTTTCGCAAGGATGCGAAGGGTTATGAGAAAAATCTTAAGCATCCTTTACTACGCCTCACATAATCATGCAACTGTGTAATCATGGCATATCCATAAGGCATGAGAATCAAGATTTTATCATGCTATACTTCAAACAATTTACATTGCTTACTAATGCATATAAGCATGTTCATGCTCAAATACAACTATTTCCGTTAGACATATTTATTATTCTTATAAACCATGTCTTTTCTTTTTAACAAAATGCATCTACCATGCATGTTCGCATATAAAGATCATATATTAATTCTCCTTTTAAGATAACACACGCACCGGTACAAGTTATGTCTATACTTCATAATCACAAATATATCTTACTCATAATTTAATCATCAACGAAATGATAAAATTCCTATCATTTGCAGTGTCGCATGTACACATGTATATCATGCAAGTACGATACAAAATAACCAAGTATCATCATACCTCTTCTCATATACTCCATGTAATTCCCACGAGTCATGTAATGCATAAAACTCGTGTAACTCATAACCATGCATATCGGTTAATCAAACAACTAATATAGCGCATGAGATTTCGAAACTATTCATACATGTTTATATCACAAAACCGAGAAGAAGTACGCATAAGAATTCCCTCGTGATAATTTTCTAGACAAGGACAACTCTAACAAATAACAAGGTTCGTATATTCACTATACTCGCCTAACAATACTTCCGTAGTAACTCCAGAGTAAAGAGGTATCATTCACTCTAATACTCACAACCGTCAAAACTCTGTAAAGTCTTTCATTACCTTAGTCCAAAATCTCGTATTCGTTAAAACACACACGAAATACTCTCGCGCGGCAACGACACCCTATTAGTCGCGATTTAACGGTATACTTGCTCGTAATAACCGAAATCCATCTCAAAACCACTAAGTATAAATCGTGTGACTCAAGTGCATCCTACTCACATAAAAATCACACAACAAAGTATAATTATTTTACTGTACACATATCTCCATAGAACATACAAATTTAACACACCACTAGTATTTACCACTAGTAGCATTATCACATATTCAATATTCACATATGTATAATCATCGCCATCCATATAGGCTTACATAACCGTATTACTTTACTGCAATCGACTGTCTATCGACAATTCAAGATTCAACCCAAAACCATAAACCAATCCCATACCGGGACATCCTCCTCAATAATATCCATAAATCGAGGAAAACAAAAATAATTCAATCTCAACACACAATGCAATGTATGTATTAATGCATATGAGCTACCGATACAACGTGCACTCATAATAGCGATAATAGCAACCATAATATCCGTATAATGAATTACCTCCTATCCAAGGTAGGTCTCAAAACTCCGCAGTGGCCAACCGCCACGTACGCATACAACCTCAAACCCTAGCTCGTCTAGAACCATTTCACTAAGGGTCACTAGACTGCTTATTAGTGCTCTTAAAGTCATTAATCCTCAATTTAAGGCAATCCATTCTAATGTGATCACCACCATAAGCTAAACACTTGTCTATATTGCTCCAACACCTGCACTTGGTGTCCCATTTCTCAAACGAAACTTATACAACAATTTATCACCTCTTCATCTATGATTTTAGGTAAAAGCATCACTCCGCTTACTAGTCTCACGGATTTGCCTACGCAGCTTCAGAGGTACCTACCATCCTCTAACCACATCATCAACCTTAATATTCCCCGAGGTCCTCTCTCTCAAAGTGCTCCTTAACATTTAACTTTTTCTCGTAAGTATAAACCACAGCCTCTCGAAAATCCGCAAGCTGTATCAGAATAAATTACCTGTAACACCTCATTCTTAATCCTTAACTCTTTCACAATTTATGGAGTCTTCCTAGTCTCATTCGGTACTAAGTACTCTTACTCTAATGAGCTAATTTTATGAAAATCCATAAATATTGAATCACAATATCATAATATTTGCCACCAATTCTCCGGGGATTCCCAATCATGGATACCACTAGTACCACCTTATATTTATCAACATTGGCACTTCTACTAGTGCTAACATCCATTCTAGTTCAAACATCTTAACATGCTATAACTCTCGACGTTAAGATATAACAAATCACACAAACCAACCCCCAAGCCAAGGAACCTATCCCTACTGAAAGCTAAATTTATAATCATAGCTCGATATTAATCGTGACGATCCGACCCGATCCCAAGACGAAATCCCAAGGTCGTGCCGAAAAGCAAATAACAACACACAAGTAGCAAATAATGGGTAGGGCCATAACGGCGATACACCGACAACTCAAAACACATGCGAAGCGAAATAAAATAAAACAAGGGCGCCCGAGCTAACAAGCTCAAACTAAAAACAACCAAAGAGATGATTAATCTCTCGGTCCAAAAATTCGATTCGCGTGTCGCAACATTGGGCACGTAGGACAAACTCCCTGTTATGCAATTCAATAATAAGCATAATATAAACCAAGTCATCGGCGAAACTACGGCCGAACCCAACATTAAACTAAGTCTAAGACTCTAGCCTAACAACTCAACGGCTAAAACACGCCGAGAACAAACATAATACTTTAACTAGCAATGTAGCATGCTAAACATGATCACCAAATAACCAAGCACGACTAAAACCCGTCGGCTACCAACAACATAAGTACCAATAATTATAAGTACTAACAATAACAAAATATATGGGGTATAACTACTAATATACATCTAAGCACGACTTCTACTTGTCGGCTACCAAAAGAATAAGCTAACAACATAATTACAACATTACAAACACATACAAGGTTTGCTACCCAATTAATGAAGTTTATATAACTTCATCTTCCCAACGACCTCACCAAAACAAAACAAACATCTAAGTAGCAACCTTGCCAAAAGAATCTTTGTCAACGCAATCTTCGATTTACTTGATCCGCACGCTCGGCTCGGATCTAGGGAAAACAACCAACAAATAAAGGTAAGTCACAAAGACTTAGTAAGTTACTAACCATAACTTCCTACCATGGCATAATGCTCAATCATAAAATACATCATGCTATCGTCCATGAAATAACCTTATATAAAATCATGTTATGGCATCCATGCTCAACATTAATAAAACATGTTATCATTGTAGTATAACATCTCAATAAAATCCATGTCAAGGCATTTATATGCTTAACGATCATAATTTTGTTATTGGTATAACATAGCCTTCCAATGATTTACATGTCAAGGCATATAAACTTAACAACAATAATCCTCGCTTTCAACATAATGCCATATCCGAATAATATTCATGATAAAGCATATTATCTTAACAACAGTAATTCATGCTATTGTTATAACATAGCCTTCCCATAATATTCATGTCAAGGCATACCAAAGCTCAACAATAATGACTTATACCTTTGGCATAAAACAACATTCCAATAATATTCATGTGATAGCATATATGCTTAACAACATTAATCAATATGTTATCTATTAAGTATAACATGTAAGAAACCAAAACAAACATCATGTCATATCCAATTCACCAAGCACGTTATTCACTTAAGCACTTGTGAAACAATTCATGTATAAGGGATATGATACCATTACCCAAATTCCTCCGCGTGTCGCTCCCGCAAAAAACACGTGCAAAACCTTTATGTGCCCTCGATATCCTCTCGTAGATATCGACGCCCCCGAGACGCCTCCGCCGAAGTTCCATAGTTATCAAAGTCATGTGTATTACTACAACTAAGATAAACTACTTCCCCACCGTGGCCATCGATGGAGGGGTGTGCAAACCCAAGACGGCGATCCATCGCGATCACGAATCTCACAATTCGTGAAGACGATGTATCGCCCCACCAAAACTCAACCAAACCGACTCACCTGACTCAAAACCCAAGCACAAGTAATATATACTCATATGCTCAAAACAAGTAGGTAAACACTCTACTATCAAACTAGTCATGCAATTCATCCACAACTAGCATAAACATCACAACCGAGAATCATATAAGTTTCATAATCAAGTGTGCTTCACACACTTCAAAACTTCTTGGAGGCTCGACCTCCATGAATTCTACCCAAAATTCCGTAGGACTTAAAATTATAGTTCCTAGGATTCATACTAACCCAAAGGTTAACTCCGTTGAGTTCAATCTAAGTTTTCCGAAAATTCAAGGAATAGAAGCTTAGGCTTCATCATTCCCATAAGTTCATAACTATCGCCAAAAAACCACAATCCCAATGTTCAATATACTCATATAAACTCAACAAACTAATAACAATGCAACTTAGAATAAATTAGCTTACCTGCATAATTTCATCCAAGTCACCATACCAATCATAAACCTTCAAATCATGTTAAATTATACAACATGGTTTAATATACTCTCTTAAAC
>CM028383.1:94827758-94861094 GCA_013146195.2 Codonopsis lanceolata
ACAAGGTGGCATCGGTGGCTTTGTGAGAATGTCGGCCAATTGATGTTGATTGGGCGTTTTCGGTGATGTTACCTTTCTCCATGATCTTTGAGGAAGTGATAACGGATATCGTGTGCTTTGTCTTGAGTGCATCACTAGATTTTTGGAGATTCTTCGTGTGTTGTCACACATAATTGGAAAATTTGCAGTCTTGATGTTGTAGTCCACTAGTTTTGCTTCATCCATAGAAGTTGAGAGCAACATCTGGCAGCGGCAATGTATTACGCCTGCGTGGTGGAGTTTGCAGCGATTCTTGTTTGTGCATGACCATGAGACAAGTCTATTTCAAAAATTGACAAGTCCCAATGTGCTTCTTACGCTTCACTTTGCGGTGCTGCATAATACTGCATCCCGAGTATCCAACTAGATCGAAGTTGTTGCGTTTGGAATACCATATGCCTAGATTAGTTGTTGTTGAAACATATCGATGTCGTTTGGCGGCGACAATGTGATTCCTTTGGATACTTTGAAAATCTTGCACAAACACAAACAACAAACATAATGTAGGGTTCTTGGCGATAAGGTAAAAGTGAACCTTTGAAACCTCGGTGCTTGGTTATGTTATCTTGCTTTCCCTTTTCATCTTTATCAAGATGGAAGTCGGTGAGCATTGGAGTCTCAAATCCTTTATTGAATCAAGACCAAATTTCTTGATAAGTTCCTTTGCATATTTGGTTTGGTGATGAAGATTAGTGGAGAGAATCATTGAATCGGCGTCTAGAAAGTAGGTAAGTTCTCCCATCATACTCATCTCGAACTTGCTTTGCATCGGCTTCTCGAATCTCTTACGAGGCTTTGGTTAGTTGATCAAAGATGATGTCGTCCACATAAATTTGTACCGAAGAGAATGACCTTTGTGCTTGAGGATGAGCAGTAGTGTTATTCTTTCTCTCGAATCCTTGTTCTATTAGGAACTTGGATAGAGTTTCATACCAAGCTCAGGGAGCTTGCTTTGAGCCATAGAGAGCTTTCTTGAGTCGGTGGACATAATCCGGTTTGTCTTGAATGACAAATCACGGAGGTTGTTCACGTATCTGTTTCTTAAAGATCACCATTAGGAAAGGCACTCTTGCATCCATCTAATACACTTTGAAGTCCATGAGCGAGGCATAGGCTAGAAAGAAGTCGATTGCCTCTAATCTAGCAACAGGAGCAAATGTTTCATCGAAGTCAATCACTTTTTCCGCGGTAGCCTTGAGCAACAGTCTAGCTTTGTTTACGGTGACGTTCCCATCTTAAATCTCTTTTGTTTCGAAAACCGATTTGGTGCCGATAGCGGATGGTCGGTTGGCCTTTGAACTAAGCTCCACGCTTTGCATCTTTCAAGCGGGTTCGGCTCTTCTTGCGTAGCTTCAATCGATTATGATCTCCAATAGCTTCATCAATCTTCTTTGGCTCGATTTACGTCACGAATGCCAATACAAACATAGTCTCATCTCGAACTTTATTCCAAATGCGAACTCTGAGTTGAGATCACCAATGATTTGAGAAATAGGATGATCTCTTGTTTCAATAATGGTTGGAGGAATATACGTTGCAGTGGGTTCTTCTTAAGAATTATGGAGAGGGTTGAGAAGGAGATTCACCAAAATCAGTTCGAGAAGAGATAGGATCTTGAAACCTTCATTTTTACGGTGAACAAGAAGAGATAAGTGATCTACAAGGTGTTTGGGGTAAGGCAGAAGATGGGTTACAGGTCAGAGAAGAGTTGGAATGGTATCGGCGAGTTGAAGTCTGTGGTGAAGGGTTGGCGATGCTGGAAAGTGCTAGTTGCGGGATTACGAAGAGGTGGAAGTAGATCTTTGTATTTGTATATGTCTCATCATTATCGAATCATTAGCAACATTGAAGCCTTTCTAGGCTCTAACAAGTCATATTCATCAAAAGAAACATCTTGGATTCTAGATTTTCAAATGAGTTTTTCTTGAAAATGCGAAATGCTTTTGAATGTTTGGAATACCCAGAAAAATTCCTTCGATCGATTTTTCAAATTTTCCTCTATATTCTTTTCCATTATGAAGAATAAAACACTTGCAGCCGAAAATTTTAAAAAATCCTATGTTTGGGGCTCTCCCTCTCCATATTTCATACGGAGTTTTGTTATGAAACTTGTTTACAGGGGATACATTGGGTAAAACATGCGAGTTGTGACACGCCAGTATTTTGGAAGTTTTGCTTAGCCGACATTGTTCTTCTTTGCTTCAATCGGTGTTTGTTCTTCGTTCGGCTACCATTTTGTTGAGGTTACGGCGAAGTTGTGGCCGATCTCGTGGTCATCACAGTATCTTTCTACACCGTTGTTCTTGAATTTGGTGCCATTGTCTGATCTTATGTCACTGATGTCTTCAAGATTTTGAGTTTGAAGTCTTACGAAAAAGGTCACTAGATCATATGTCTCATCTTTTTAAGTCATTGTTTCAATCTAGGTGAACCTAGAGTGAGTCGTCGACTACTACAAGTGTATACTTGTCTCGAAAATCTTGTAGTGATCGGTCCAAAGATCCATATGCAGTTGAAGAGGTACGTTTGTTGACAAGACATGCTTTCTTTTGAAGAAGACTTAGAAAGTTTTCTAGTTGAAGCTTTACTTACGTCATGATCAAACGGAACAGAGTAGGTAGACCTTTAGCAAGCCCATCTTTGGAGGCTTGGAGAGGTGCTTGAAGTTGAGGTGGTGAGACACTTGTGCCATAGCCAACTATTGTCACGAGCGTTGTTAGCAACTAGGCAAAGGTTTGAGAATCTCCACAGAAGATTTAAGTCAGCGACATAGGCGTTTCCTTGTCTATTGTCGGTCGGTGTGTAAGCAGGATTCACGATCTTTGATGAGGCACTTGATTGGAGTTGAATTGGCATATTAATCCTTTGTCGCTGAGGTGGATATGCTCGAAGATTGTGCTTTAGCCACACTTGGGAGACTTTGTAGATGGAGAGACTTCTACAGTGATTGAGCCATATCGATTGTTTTTCCTCTTGCATTGTCTCAGAAATAGTGGGTCCTTTGACTTCAACTATATCGTAAGTAGACTTGTTTCTGTCATGTTTTGGCGACCCTTGTCCGGTACGACCGTATGTCTTTGTTTTCTCGAATCTATAGCCATGTTGATTCTTATGTTAGATTTATATCTGCTCGGACATTACATTAGTTTTATACTCTGCTGGCTAATCTGGCCGCGTGACGATTAGCGTGGCAACTATGTATAGAACTTTGCCTTGTATAGTTTTTATAGGACTCTCACGTTCACTGGAAGACCTCTTCACGCCTTCACGGAAGACCTCGCTTAAAGCTTAAGAACGATGCATCTTGTGTCCACCGGTCTCTTATGACGTGTCCAATCCAAATATGACTCATCGATTAATTCAAACTTATTCTACATCTTTATTTGAATTAATCCAAGACATTCCCCGACATGTCAAGTCCGCCGAAAGCAACTTTCCTCAAAAAAGGGAAGACTTTTCACCCCGAACAAAGAAAGTGAGAAAGCGGCATCGTCTCCTAGTTTCGCAACAACTCGGATCCGACACCTAAATCACCCACCTTGAAGGTCTCGTAAATCATTCCCTCGCCTAGATATCTTGAAAGACAAAAATCCTTGATCGACGTACCCATGCATTTAATGCATTGATGAAAAGAGTTGTTGAAGTATTCGCCTTCTCCAACGGATCTTTGAAGTGCACCTCGCTATATATACTACCATTGAAGACTGGAACAAACAACATTGCTGAATCAATCGAACACTAAAAGGATTGCTCCGAAACTTCATAACTCCAAGTCCTTGACTCGGTGCAATCAAGAGATCCTCAGCATCTAGAAGTCTTCGCCAAACGACAACAAGAAGCTGCTCATCAACACTTATTGTTTTGTCTTCTTGTTGTTTACTTTCATTAACTATGCTTGACGCAATTAAATATCTGTATTTATGCTGAGATATTTAATTCCCTAGACCCCAAACACAAGTCAATATTTTGTACACGATCCATTAGGGATATTCTTTGTAATTGATCTAGTGGAAAACATAGTGCACAATTTAAATCCAAGGTTGGCTGCCTGGTGGTGGGCGTAGCACTCATTATAGTGTGAACCATCCCAAAATACTTGTGTTATTCCTCATCTTGTTTATCACGATATTTGAAGCTTTAATTACTTTGATTACCTTTTGGATCCCATACCACCCTAACCTTGAGAGAACTAGGTCTCTCGGATCTTGGAGTGAACCTTAGTATTCCCTGCAGGGCAAGATGGCTAGGCAATTGCAAAGAGTGACATAAATGGAAATTCTATAGAGAACCTGTCGATGGCTTTAGGCGAAGAGTGATTATGATTATCCTTTTTCCTAACATTCAATCTTCGTTCAGCTTGCTTGTTGATGGTAGACTTAATTGGTTTCTTTTGAATCTTCCTAGGTAGGTTACCACCAGACTTAGCTTTGGCTTGTCTGTTGATTACCCTTTTAGGAGGATTCGGTGAGAGTACACACCTTTAAGTTTACTTTCAACAGTCTGTACAAAGTGCCTTGCACTTTCATAGACAAACTTGATAGTCATCGGTAGAGATTTAGTAGGTCTCTTGCCGGCCAGTCTTTGCCTTAGCAGAGTTGTTGCCCAGCGGACTTTAGTTTCTCTACCGTTACTTCTTAGGTTTCTCATCCAAGCAAGCGATAATCTTGGCTTTTCCTTTCGAGCTTTGGGGTAGACATAAGGAACTTGAATAACCAGGCCTTGTTTCCCCTTGTTTCGAGCGTCTGTTTAGAGAAAGAGATATCATTAGCAGTCTCGGAGGATTCACCTTTCTCTATGGTGATGGGAATGTCATCTTGGGCTCATCGCTAAATCTATTCCGATTTATCTTTACATGATTTTTGGCTTGAAAGGATTTCTTGAGGCATCCATCCTTGGAGCTATTCCAGAGTCAATTGTCTTTTTGCAAGGCAATTTTCTCTAGGTCAAGTCCTTTGATGTGCTCGATTAGACATTCAATTTTGTCACAAAGGAATTTGTTTTCTCCTTTGAGTTTGATACTTTCTTGTTGTGACTATTGAGAGTTTGAATCTCACCGATTTGCCATCGGAGATTTCTCACAGTAAGTTTCTCAAAGTTCTTGGCAAGTTTTACATAGGCTACTCTAAAGAGTTGAACTCTTCAAGCATATCTTGATTATCCTTGAGAAGTTCTTCCTTCTTGAAGTCATCCTTTGTTGATCTCACTTTTATCCAAGGGACTAGGTAAGATTTCGACTTCATTTTCAGAGTCATGGGTGGGACTTGAATCATGAGCTATTAAGCATATGCTAGCTTGCTCACAATCATCCTCTTCTTCTTCTGAATCAGTCTCAAACCATGTAGCAACCTGTTTGTCTTCTATGTCTTCACCAACATACCTTTTGTTTTGAAATTTTTCTATAAGTAGGTTTTCGGTATGCTTCAAATTTTGGCTTTGGACATTTGGAGGCAAATGACCAGTTTTCTACAGCTTGTAACACAAGCTCTTCTTTAGATGAGCTTTCACCGCTTTTTCTCAAAAAGGTTGTTGGTGTGTGTTCTTCCTTCCATATTTTGCAAATTTTTGAAAACATTTTACAAACATAGCAAATTGTTCATCTGAGAGAAAATCGTTTTCACTGGAGGAAGTGGAAGGTTTGTTTTCAACAGTGGTTTCTTCTTGGACCATGGCTGGCAAGGACACAGTTCTGAACTATTTGTCCTGCTCTAGAGCTTGATTTACCTCCAGCTCATAAACCTTCAAACTTGCGTAGAGACTACGGAGAGTCATCTCGTTTAAGTTTTTGGATTCTTTCATAGCAGTGGTCTTAACATGCCATAAGCTACCCAGAGAGCCTAGAAACCTCATGTTCATTTCCTTTTTGTCATAGGTTTTACCAAAAGAAAAGCAACTATTAATTACCTCACTGAAGCGATCGTATGCTTGTCTCAAGGTTTCCTTTGGATCCTTTTTGAAGGAGTCAAACCTGCTGGATGTATGTGTATTTTACTTATCTTTGTGTCTTGGTCTCCTTCCAAGTATTCCACAAGAGCTTCCCACATCTCTTTTTGCAGTAGTACATCGATCACTTCTTTGGTATGTGCTTGTGTCTAGAGAGCTAGTAATGATATTGATTGCTTTACTATCAAGCTCTACCAGCTTTTTACGTAGCCCTCTGTCCATTCTCGATTCTTCTTTGGGAACTTCTGCAGGATTCCAGCGATGGAGGCTAGAAGGTTGGCCTTCATTGGTACATGTTGTCCTGCAATAACACATTTCCATAATCTGTTGTCAAATGAGTTCATAAAACGCATTACTTTATCCTTCCATACATCGAAATGGCCTTCGTCCAATATTGGGACGTGGTTCGCATTAGATGTAGGCAGCATGTAGTGTGTTTGTGCCATTGGATCGAATCTCTTAAGAGTTTAATCTCGGAAAAACTAGTTTTCAAAGAGTAAGGCTCTGATACCAATTGTGGGTCCCAACGGGTACAATAATAAGCTAGAAGGGGGGGGTTGAATAGCTTATTATACACTTAAAAACTTTTTAAGTTAGTTCTTTGAAAAGTACTTACAATCTATTGAAAAGATTGAAGTAGCGGAAGTCTATCAAAGAAGCTGGTTCAGGTCTGTCGATAAGGACTACCAGTAGACCTTAACAGGTTACTTAAGATTTGTTGTAAAGGATAACGATAAATAAAGTAATAAGCAGTTTAGTAAGTAGACAGACAAAAGGAATTAACACAAGTATTTTGGGATGGTTCACACTGTAAAGAGTGCTACGTCCAACACCAAGGCAGTCAACCTTGGATTTAAATAGTGCACTATGGTTTCCACTAGATCTATTACAAAGAATATTCTCAATGGATCGTGTACAAAATATTGACTTGTGTTTGGGGGTTAAGGAATCAAATATCTGTGTAAACAAGATATTTAATTCGTGCAGAAGAATAGTTTTGAATGAAAACAACAAGAAGTACAAAAGTAAATGTTGATGCACAGCTTCTTGTTGTTGACGAGGACTTCTTGATCTGTTTAGGATCTCTTGAATGCACTGAGTATTAAGACTAAGAGTTGTTGTAGATTTTCAGAGCAATTCATCAAAGTTGTTTCTTCAGTCTTTAATGGCAGCATTTATAGCATGGGCATTCTGGAGATCCGTTGGAGAAGACGAAGATTTAACAGCTCTATTAGGTTGAATGCATTAAATTCATGGGGCTGTCAATCAAGAATTTCGTCTTCACATATATCGAGCAGGGAATGAGTACTGAGATCTTCTAGAAGTTGGGCAATTTGGATGTCAAATCTGTGAGAGTTGTTATAGACAGTAGGTGACATGCCAGCTTCCTCGCCACCTTTCTTGTTCAGGTCAGCCGTGAAAAGTCTTCTGCTTTTCGGAAAGCTGCTTTCGGCGGGTCTGAGATGTCAGGGAATGTCTCAATTTAAATTCAAACTTGATAAGAATAAACTTAAATTGATCCAACAAAGATTTGCTTGACTGGACACGTCATGATTGACCGAGTGTAGACAGGGTCTGTCGTTGTATGTTGAACCAGGTCTTCCGGTGAAGCTTTGAAGAGGTCTTCCGCTGAACCTGTGAAGTCCTATAAAAACTATACTTGGCAAAGTTCTATACACAGTTGCCACGCTAATCGATACTCAGCCCAATTAGCTACTGATGTACAAAACTAGTGTAATGTATGAGCAGATATAAATCTAATTACAATAAGTATCAACATGGGCAATACTGATAAGTGAGGGTTGGGTCCTTTTCTTAATTTCTCATATGTGAGGAATGCAGAAAGGCATGAATTTTCTTGCAAATTCTGCCCAAAGAAGTTCTCAATTTCGCAAGCATTGGGTGGCAGCCAAAATGGTCACAAATATGAGCAATCGGAACTAAAAGTAACAATGAAAATAGGGTATGAGGTTTCTAATTTTATGTACCTAAGAAATACTCACTATCATCCATATGAAAATGAGAATCAGGGGGAATCATGGGGAACTCTTTCCCGATACACGCCTGCAGTTATGTTTACATGCCAACTCCAAGGGTTCATTCCTCTAGTAATCCCTATCATGTTTGGCTTGGCAAGGCTTATCATGGATGGCCCGAACCCATGGCGAGACAGTTCCAGTAATCCTTTCCACCTATGGCTAGCCAAGGTTTATTTCCCTAGTTCGAAGAAGAAGGGACTGGAGATTCTGAGGAGGATGTAGGAGATCCCACGCAACTAGACTTAACCTTGAAGTTGTAATTTGTTTATGGAGGATTTATTGTTTTTCTGTCCAAGTTATTTTGTTTGTTCTTTTGTAATTGAAAGCAATTGAAATCAAACTAACACCAGAGGTTGGGATACATGATTTGAAACCCACTAACAATTCATCATTTATAAATTTACCTCAATTAAATACTCTCTTCCTTGCACAAAATGAATATACGTTTCTTTTTTAGTTCATTCCCAAAAAAAAAATGTCCACTTTTTAATATTTCATTTTAAAAAAATTTCCTTGAAAATTTTTATCCTTGAATTGGTTTTCACTTTAATGATAACACCAGTTTTATATGGGTATCTTTCAAAAAAATAATGTCATAATATATAAATAATATATATATATATATATATATATATATATATATATATATATATATATATATATATATATATATATATATATATATATATATATATAAGTGAGTTATCTATTCTTTTTAATCTATATATCAAGTGAGACATGGCAATCTTTTGGAAACCGTCAGCAATAAAAACTTTACCCAAAGAAGAACTAATTAGTGATGATCCTAAAGCATCTTATCATATTTTTTTGGGTCATGCACCCCATCGCCATACATACCCATGTGTTAAGATATTTTACCATTTTTGCTCCTTTAGTGCTTTGTTGTTTTTAGATATGTCATTTGTTGTATTTCTTTCTTAAATAAAATCAATATAGTCTCCTAATCTTAAGTTATGCTATAATAAATATGTGACTTAGATACTATTATTTTAAATTTATTCTTAAAGAAATGATCCCAAGGGTGATATTGTTGGTGTCTCAAAGGGAAGTATATAATGTAAATGAAATATAGTTTATAGTTTTCAATCTATTTAGTTTAATCATTTTTGTTTTCTCATGATTATATTTGGCGATGATAGATTGTCTTTTCCTTCCTTGGTCGCTATGTTGACTATAGAAGGGCTTTTTCTAATGGTAAAGTTACTTCATCCAATCCCAGACCATTGTCATGTTTGACCCGGTATAAAAATTAGGAAAAAACAATCAACTCTATCTACTATAAATATTAAGATCATGTGTATTTTTCAAATATATTCTTATAAGAGTGGGGTCATCACTTAAAGTGAGAATCAAATAAAGTCTAAAATTTTTAAAAGTAACATCCGATATGGAAAAGATTAAGAAAGGAAGATTTTTTTAAATGTCATATTTAATTTTATTTTCTTTATTATTTTATTTTTATTTTTGGAAAATGGGGATGACACACTAGAAGGATTTATTAAAATAAAAAAAGAGAAAGAAACTAGAGGGGGAAAACTAATTTTGCCCTTATAAATGGGAAGATGGAGGAGCCTGACCTCGAACGAAAAAGCATAAAAACAAGTTTAATGAAACACTATTTTAAAAAAAACAAGTTTGTAACAGATAAACCTACCATATGCTAACACAAAAAAATCCACCCTAACCCCTATGAAAAGTATATTTGCCCAAAATATCATTCCGACATCCTTAAGAGCGCTACGTGGTAATTTGATCAAAGTCCACAAAACACCTTCTGTCACGATTATGAAGACACGAACCCTTACATGTTTAACATGTCAACTATATATGTTTATCATTGATGAGCCAAAATTTTCGCGAATTTTCCCTTGAACTTCCTTTTATTTTGTGTTATTTTTAAGTTAATTATGTCTTGAAAATATTATTATTTGTGTATTTGTGTTTAATTTAGGTTTCCATGGATAATCAAGTATTTATATGGTGTTTAGCACGAAGGTCGAGGAAATTCTACGCTGCAAAGAGGAGCATGCACTCACGTGGGTATGGGACCATGCAACCGCATGGTCCCCCGACACTCCTTTCCACTGTTTTGTGAATTAAAGAGAAATACATATCCTACCCTCATTAAACCCCCTCTAAACCCTTCCTAACCTCCCATACTTAGTCCTAATCATGTCCTAACATTATTGTGGAGTTAATTAAAGTTGGATTAGTGGTTGATTACATCTAATCTTCACTAATTGGTTCATGGAAATTCCTATTGTGCCCTCTTTATTTTTGGGGGTATAAATACCCAAACCCATTTGGGAATCCATCAAATCCTCCTTCATTTCTCCTTCTTCACAATACGTATTAGAGAGAGAGAAAGTGTTCATGGGAGCTTTGAGCCCTAGCTTTCTTCCTTCGATCTACGAAGATCCAACCGTCGGATTGCCTTCAAACTTCGGATTCATGAAGCCCTCGACGAGTAGAACAATTCACCGATCGGATTTTGATTCTTTGGAGTTTTCATTCAAGCTAGGTAAGTTTCTTTCTTTTGATTTTGGTTCATTGGCCCTAAGGAAAACAATCTATGTGCTATTTGTTCGCAATGAACACTTGGTATGCTATGCATGCCTATTTTGGGGATTTTTGGAAGTGTGAACTTGTTAATATCATGAATATGATGATTTGAATGATATTATGTGTTGTAAAAAATGGCTTATGATTTATGTTGAGCTTTTATGAATTTTAGGGCTTGAGATTCAAGCCCGAATTATTGGGGAAATTGTTGTAAATTGAAGTGGGTGTTAATGTTGAGATTGATGAAGTGTGTAAAGAATAAAATGTAGTATTAAGACTCGATGGAGTCAATTTAAGTTCAATAAAGTGTTAATGAACTTGGATTGAAATCCTACGACGTTTGGGTTTCGTTTGATTATGTTTGTGAGGACCCGAGTACCTTAATTTGTGTTCAATTATGACATCGATGTGTTAGAGACTTTGATGGTGAACATTAGGTGACGTTTTACCTAATTAGCAAGCCGTATTAAAGAGCTACTAGAAGCTCGAGATTTGAATAGTCAAGTGTGACTCTTGGAAATGTATTTAGAGCACGGAGCATTAGAGACCAACCTATGGTCTCGAGTACCATTTAGTAATAATTATTGAATGAATTCTCTCTAGGGAATTTGGTCGCGTGTACATGAAAACACTTGTGGGATTCGGACTACGGGGTAGTCTTGTCATTCATAAGAATGGTCTTGAGGATGTCGATTATATACGATGGTTAGGACTATGGTTGAGTCCGGTATGCTTTTATGTATAGACAAAATACTAAGTCTTGATTTACGGTTGTTCTTAGACTAAAATAATAGTCTTTGGTTTAATCTTGAGTAGAGGACTATAGTAGACCTCACATTATGAATTATTGAGCTTATATGTTATTCTTGATTCGGTGATGACTTGAAGATTCATGAGTACCTCAATATGTGGTTCTTAGACTAAACTTGTAAGTTAGTTGAACATGTTAAGTATATGCAAATATGTGCATTGTTTATGGGACTTTGTAGAGGATTATGACCTATTTGATTTGAGGAACCTGTTCTTAATGGACTTGGTCTCATTTGGTTTATGCAAGTAAATATCTACTTGAACGTTTTGGTTTGAGTCCAGTTGGCATCTTGGTCGTTGTGTTGGCAATGGGACGATTCATAGCCTTGGAAACAATCGCTATGAATTGCCGCATTAGGTCCTTTTCTCCTCACTATTTGGCCAATGGTGGGATGTGGTCTCGTGTTAGCGCCATCTAGCCTAATATCGAGCTCCCATTTCTCATCCTAGGTTGGATGAAAGTAACTAAGTACTCATTAAAGAAAACTGATGAGTTGTGATCATTTGAGGATTGAACCCATAATATGATCAATTGAGGGTTGGACCCATGGTTTGAATATTGAGGGCTGGGCCCGGATTCTAGTTTTACGTGTTTACTTATGAGCATTTATGTGAAAGACAATATGCTATGTGGTTTATGTGAGATTATGTGCTTTGATAACTAAGTACATGTTTATTGTTGGTATACTAGTATAATACCATGATTCTTATATATGCTTGTGCATTATGCTATGCCATGACATGATATGCCTTACAGTCGCATTTAGTAACTTATTGGGTCATTATGACCCACTCCATGTGTTTGTTTTCCTTAGTGTGTGCAGTGATCATGTTAGTACGCATGGCGACTTCGGATAGTGAATTCTAGTATGTGGTCTTCCGGGCAATAAGCTTGGAGTTATTATTATTATTGTTGTTATTTATTTGCGATACACGGATGTAAAGTTATGTAGACTTTACTTGGGTAGATTATACTAGTATTCTATTGTTGTATTGTTTGGGAGCCAACTAGTATGGTCAAGCTATTGTATCTTTTAGAATACATAGAACTAGAAGGACAAAAATTAGTAGCATGAGAGTTTAATCCACAAATAGAACACACTTCTTGAACTTGAGATCTACTTTGTAATATGGCTTCCATTTGTGTCTTCAACTGTTCTATTTGTGATTGAGTATCAGAATTATCTTGAACTTGGTACAAACTTCTATTTTTTCCTCTAGTACTTTTATGTTGAGAATTTGCACTTAACATCTCAAATAAATTTTCCAATTCAGCTGGTATCATTCTACTAATAGAACCACCGGCTACACTATCGAACATAGTTTGCAAATGAAATGAAAGAGCATGATAAAATTGAGTTACTAACACATCTTGAGATAAATTATGATGGGGACACATGATAAGTAAATGTTGATTCTTATGTTAAATTTATATCTGATCAGTACATTACATTAGTTTTATACTTCAGTGGCTAATCGGATGCTGACGATTAGCGTGGCAATGTATAGAACTTTGCCTTGTATAGTTTTTGTAGGACTCTTTTCGTGTTCAGCGGAAGACCCCTTCTCGCCTTTGAAGACACGCTCAAAGCTTAAGATCGGAAGACCTCGTGACCGGTGATTGCTTCTACGTGTCCTCTCCATAAAGCTAGCTGGATTAATTCAAACTTATTTCCATATATTATTTGAATTAATCCAAGTTATTCCGACATGTCAAGCCGAAAGCAACTTTCCGAAAAGGTGAATACTTTTTCGCTATGAAAGCAGCGTGCTGTCCCTACTGCTTACATCTCTTAGATCGACACCAAATCGCCCACCTTTTGAAGATCTCGAAATGATTATACTGCTCTAGATATACGTGAAGACGAAATTCCTTGATCGATGACCCCATGCATTTAATGCATTTATGAATAGAGTTGAAGTCTTCGTCCTCTCCAACGGATTCTTTTGAAATGCACTCGCTTTAAATCGCCATTGAAGGCTGGAACACGAGACAAGCATGCAGTAATCAATCGAACACTTAAAGAATTGCTCAATCTACACAACTCCAAGTCTTTCACTCGGTGCATTCAATAGATCCTCAACAGATCTAGAAGTCCTTGTCAACAACAAGAAGGCGCTCTTCAACATTTATTGTTTATTCTTCTTGTTGTTTACTTCCATTAACTATATTACTTGCATCTAATTAAATATCTTGTATTTACGATATTTAATTCCCTAGACAAACACAAGTCAATATTTTGTACACGATCCATTAGGGATATTCTTTGTAATTGATCTAAGTGGAAAACATAGTGCACAATTTAAATCCAAGGTTATTTGCCTTGGTGGTGGACGTAGCACTCATTATAGTGTGAACCATCTCAAAATACTTGTGTTATTTCCTTACGTTTGTCTATTTATTGATCTGCCTAGTTTCATTGTTCATATTATCCATTTCAAATTGAGAACTTAAGTAATGTCTGTAAAAGGTCTACCGGTAGTCCTTATCGGACACGGAACAATCTTCTTGAAGGTCTTCCGCTACTTGATTCTTTTCATAGATTGCAAGTAACTTTCAAGGAACTTACTTAAAAGTTTTAAAGTGTTAATAAGCTATTCAACCCCCCCCCCTTCTAGCTTATTATTGTGCTCATTGGGACCCACAATTGGTATCGAGCCTTACTCTTTAAAAACAAGTTTTTCCAAGATTAAACTCTTGAGAGATACGACATAATGGCACAAACACACTATATGCTGCCTACATCTAATGCTAACCACGTCCCAATATTGGACGAAGGTCATTTTGATGTATGGAAGGATAAAGTAATGAGATTCATGAACTCTATTGACAACAGTTATGGAAATGTGTCACACTGCAGTCAACATGTACCAATGAAGGCAAATCTTCTAGCCTCCATCGGGAACCCCGCGAAGTTCCAAAAGAAGAATCGGAATGGACGAGAGGGCGATAGAAAGGCTGGTTGAACTTGACAAGAAAGAAATCAACATAATCACCAGCTCTCTAGATACAAGCACATACCAGCAAGTGATTCGATGTACAACTGCTAAAGAGATGTGGGAAGCTCTTGTAGAATACTTGGAAGGAGACCAAGACACAAGAGACAACAGAAAATATACATACATCCAGCAGTTTGATTCTTTCAAAAAGGATCCTAAGGAAACCTTGAGACAAGCATACGATCGATTCGGTGAGGTAATAAATAGTTGCTTTTCTCTTGGTAAAACGTATGACAAAAGGAAATGAACATGAGGTTTCTAGGCTCTCTAGGTAGCTTATGGCATGTGAAGACCACGGCTATGAAAGAATCTAAAAACTTAAGCGAGATGACTCTTCGTAGTCTCTACATAAGTTTAAAGGTTTATGAACTTGAAGTTAATCAAGCTCTAGAGCAAGACAAATAGTTCGAGCGTGTCTCTGCCAGCCATGGTCCAAGAAGAAATCATTGTTGAAAACAAACCTTCTACTTCTTCCAGTGAAAATGATTTTTTATCCGATGAACAATTTGCTATGTTTGTTAAACGTTTTCAAAAATTTGCAAAATATGGAAGGAAGAACACTCACCAACAACCTTTCAGGAAGATTGGTGAAAGCTCATCTAAGGAAGAGCTTGTGTGTTATAACTGTAGGAAACACAGTCATTTTGCCTCAAAATGTCCTAAGCCAAAATTTGAAGCATACCGAAAACCCTCGTTTAGAAAATTTCAAAAACAAAAAGGTATGTTGGTGAAGACATAGAAGATAAACAGGTTGCTACATGGTTTGAAGCGATTCGAGAAGAGGAGGAAGAGGATTGTGAGCAAGCTAACATATGCTTAATAGCTCATGATTCATGTCCTACCTATGACTCGAAAATGAAGTTGTAGTTTCACCAAGTCCTTTGGACAAAAATGAAACCAACGATGATAGCTTCGGTAAGGAAGAACTTCTCAAGGATAATCGGGATATGCTTGAAGAATTTAATTCCTTTAGAGTAGCCTATGTTAAGCGGCCAAGAAGCGTGAGAAACTTACGGTTGAGAAATCTTTGATGGCGGTGAGATTCAAACCCTCAATAGCTGTCAACAAGATAATATCAAACTGATGGAAGAAAACAAATTTCTTCATGACAAAATTGATTGTCTGACTGAGCACATCAAAGGACTAGACCTAGAGAAAATTGCCTTGCAAAAGACAATTGACTCTGGAATAGCTCAAGGACGCATTGAAGAAATCCTTTCAAGCCAAAAATCTAGCAATGATAAAGCAGGCATAGGATATTCAGATGTGTCTCTTCCGACAATCTCTTACGTCAAAGAGAAAGGAGAATCCTCAGAAGCGCTAATGATATATCTTTCTCTAAAGCAGACATTTGGAAATATAGGGAAACAAGGCATTGGTTACTCAAGTGTTCCTTATGTTTACCCTAAAGCTCGAAAGGAAAAGCCAAAATGAATGATTCAAATGAGAAATGCGAGAAGGTAACGGTAGAAAGTGAAGTCTACAGCAATGACTATGCCAAGGCAAAGTCTGGCGGCGGTAGACTAAACCTCTCTAGGTAACTATCAAGTTTGTCTATGAAGCAGAACAAAGCTGCTTTACTGTTGAAGGTAAACTTAAAGGTATTCTACCGAATCCTTCTGAAAGGTATCCAACGAGAAAAGCTAAAGCTAAGTGCATTTGGTAACCTACCTAGGAAGAGTCGAAAGAAACCAATTAAGTCTACCGTCAACAAGCAAAGCGAACCGAAAATGAATGTCAAGAAAAGGAATGATCATAAGCACTCTTCGGTTGAAGACTCTAACAGTTCTCTATGGTCTTTCCATTTATGTCATTCTTGCCATTGCTTAGGCCATCGGCACCAGAATGCTGCTAAGGTTCACCCAAGATCGAGAGACCTAGTTCTCTCAAGGTCAGCGGTATGGGTTGCAAAGGTTGCTAATCCTTAGGACCCAAATAAAGGGTACCTTGTTTTGCTTTAACTCTTTTCAGAATGCTTCATGGCTATAGAATCGAGAAATCAAAGACATCGGTACCTAGGCGATGGGTGTTCAAGGCACATGGAGGAGCAGTCTTCTTACAAATATAGCGAAGCAAAAGGACCCACGATTATCTTCGGAGACAATGCAAGAGGAAAGACAATTGGATATGGCTCAATTACTAGAGGAAGTCTCTCCATCAACAAAGTTTCTCTAGTAAGCGGTTTAAAGCACAATCTTACGAGCATATCACAGTGCGACAAAGGACTTCTATGCCAATTCAATTCCAACCGTGCTTCATCAAAGGCAGGTGAATCGTGCTCTACAATCTTGGCAATAGACAAGGAAAGCGTCTATGTCGTGGACTTAAATCTTCTAGGGAGATTCTCAAACACGTGTCTAGTAGCCAACAATGTTCGTGAAAACAGTGGCTATGGCACAAGCGTCTCGATCACCTCAACTTCAAGTACCTCTAAGCTCTCCAAAAATGGGCTTGTCGAGGTCTACCTACGGTGTCTGCCGATCATGACAGAAGTTGTAAAGCTTGTCAACTAGGAAAACTTTCCAAGTCTTCCTTCAAAAGAAAGTCTGTTTTATCAACAAAGCAGACCTCTTCAACTACGCATATGGATCTCTTTGGACCTATAACAACGATCGGTATTTCGGGAGACAAGTACACACTTGTAGTAGTTGATGACTACTCAAGATTCACTTGGATTGAAACTATGACATCTAAAGATGAAAGCGTATGATCTAGTCAGCACTTTTAGAAGACTTCAAACTCAAAAGCTTGAAGACATTTGTGACATAAGATCGGACAACGGCACCGAATTCAAAAACAATGGTGTAGAAAATCTGCGATGACCATGGGATCGGCCACAACTTCTCTGCGCGGTACTCCTCAACAAAATGGTGTAGGCGAGCGGAAGAACGAGAACAACGATTGAAGCGGCTAGAACAATCTTTGCGAAGCTAAACTTCAAGTATTTTTGGGCGGCGATCAACAACGCTTGCTTTACCCAAAATAGATCCACAGTAAACAAGTTTCATAATAAAACTCCATATGAAATATGGAGAGGAAGATCCCAAACATTGGATTTCTTAAAATCTTTTGTAAATGTTTTATTCTTTACAATGGAAAAGAATATAGAGGAAAATTTGATGCAAAATCGAGACGAAGGAATTTTTACGGGATATTCCAAACATTCAAAAGCATTTCGCATTTTCGGTAAATCTAATTTAAAAATCTTAGAATACATGCATGTTTCTTTTGATGAATATGACTTGTTAGAGCCTAGAAAGGCTCGAGCGTTGCTAATGATTCGATAATGATGAGGCAGTACAAATAAACATCTACTTCAAATTCTCATCGAAAGCGGCAAGCTGCGGATCCCGATACCGATAACTCTTCACGGTAGAAGCGAGACCTCTACCGATACCGATAACAACTCATCGATGACCTGAACCCATCTCTTTGTTTTACCCCAAGCACCTTCTGAATCTCTCATCCTTCTTGTTCACGAGAAAATGAAAGTTTTGAAGACTCTATTTCTTCGAACAGATTTTGGTGAATCTCCTTCTCAACCAACTCGAGAATTCTTAAGGGAAGAATCCACGAAGTGATCTTCCTCCAACCATTATTGAAGCAAGAGATCATCCCATTTCCCAAATCATTGGTGATCTCAATACAGTTAAAGTTAAATGCGAGAAATAAGGTTCGAGAAGAAACTTTGTTTGCTTATGCATTTGTATCGAACTTCGAACCAAAGAAGATTGATGAAGCCATCGAGAAGATCATAAGCGGATTGAAGCTATGCAAGAAGAGCTGAACCGGTTTGAAAGATGTAAGGTGTGGAGCTTAGTTCAAAGACCGACCGATCATCCGGTCATCGGCACCAAGTGGGTTTCGAAATAAAAGAGATGAAGATGGAAATGTCACGAGAAACAAAGCTAGATTGGTTGCTCGGGGCTGCAGAAGCGGGAAGAAGGAATTGACTTTGATGAAACATTTGCTCTGTTGCTAGACTAGAAGCAATCGAGAATCTTTCTAGCTTATGCCTCGTTCATGGACTTCAAAGTGTATCGGATGGATGTAAAGAGTGCCTTTACGAGCGGCGATCTTCAAGAAAGCGTATCGTGGAACAACCTCGAGGATTTGTCATCTCGACAAAGCTGGACCACGTCTACCGACTCAAGAAAGCTCTCTGACTGAAGCAAGCTCCTCGAGCTTGGTATGAAACTCTATCCAAGTTCCTAATTGAACAAGGATTCGTGAGAGGAAGAATAGACACTACCTTATTCATCCTCAAGCACAAAGGCCATTCTCTTACGGTACAAATCTATGTGGGCGACATCATCTTTGGATCAACTAACCAAAGCTTGTGCAAAAGATTCGAGAAGCGATGCAAAGCAAGTTCGAGATGAGCATGATGGGTGAACTTACCTATTTTCTAGGGCTGCGAGATACAACGGACTTGAGATGGAATCTTCATCGACCAAACCAAATATGCAAAGGAACTAATCAAGAAGTTTGGTCTTGATTCGACCAAAGGATTTGAAACTCCAATGTCTACCGCCATCTTGACAAAGATGAAAAGGGAAAGCAAGAGAACATGACCAAGTATCGAGGAATCATAGGTTCACTTCTTTACCTTCTTGCTAGTAGACGACATTATGTTTCTTTGTTTGTGTTTGTGCTAGATTTGAGCGAGATCAAAGGAGTCACATTTGCTTACAAGCGTATCATCGGATATGTTTCAAAAACAACAAATCTAGGCATACGGTATTCAAAATCCAACAACTTCAATCTAGTTGGATACTCGGATCACGATTATGCGGCATGTAAAGTGGCGAGAAGAAGCACCGGTGGGACTTGTCAATTTCTTGGAAGCAGACTTGTCTCATGGTCTTGCAAGAAACAAGGATCGTGGCAAACTCAACCACGAAGCGAGAATATATTGCGGCAGCATTTCTGCTCTCAAGCTGCTATGGATGAAGCAACAACTAGTGGACTACAACATAAAGGCGCAGCGCCCAATCATGTGTGATAACACATCGGCTATCTCGTCTCCAAAAATCGATTGATGCATTCAAAGACAAAGCACATTGACATTCGTTATCATTTTCTCAAAGATCATGTGGAAAAAGGTAACATCGGTTTGGAATATGTTCCAAGCGAGCATCAATTAGCGGAACATTCTCACAAAACCCTGGATGCCACCGGGTTTGCTTATTTAAGGAGAAATCTTGGTATGATTGATCCTCTTGCTTAAAGTTAATATTTTGTTAAATATTTCTTTCATACCGGTAGACCAGTATTAGACTAATCGGTAGCGTAAGTTCTTCTTTAGGAAGACTTAAAGGTTAGTACTCTTACTTAGTCTATTTACGCTAAAGAGGTTTCAAAGAAATAAAAGGGGTTCGGGGCGAAATTTGGTACTTAAGAAAATATCTTAAGTTCAGCTCTTTCAAAAGCGATATTTTCTCGCCTTTAAATAGTCCTCGAACCGTCATTTCCAAACTTTACGAAAACCCTTTGAACAGAAACTCTCTCTCTCTCTGAGTAACTACTTTCTGCAAATTCTCGTTCTTCTTCTTGTTTCTTCTTCTCATCCTCAAACAATGGTACGTTTATCTCTACTCTACTCGAAATTTTCTATGTACTGTTCTGCATTTCAGTATCATCTTAAAATCCTTTTGGAATTCAAACCGTCATTTTCGAGTTTGAACAATGATTCGCCATTATTGTTCTTACATACTTGAATACTAACAGTCGTTTTTGTTTATTCATTGTTCATTCTTATGAAAACTTACATTATGCATTCTCGAGTATGGTTTCTCTAAACATTCTAGGGTTTCAAATTTTTGCTTGAAAATTTCAATTTATTTTGGAAAACTTTGAAATTCCTACTTGTTTAGATGTCTAGATGAAAAGCCTAACTTTTATTCTGTTTTTCTTTCAGGCAAGAACCTCAAAATCCAAGCGCGACAGTGGGAAGGCTTATGACCCTGAAAATGTCATTCCTCCCAGTTCAAATATCAATCTTCCAGGATATCCCATCTATCCTGCCGCTCACGACATCATTGTCGCTTTGGATCCCAAGCTATACATTCCGGGCATGTGCATTGACCTTCTGTCAATCAACTCCATTGCTGCCGGTGTAAAAGCTTGCGAGGATATGGACGCCTCCGGGATTATGCCCCTCTTACGCCTCAAGCGACAAAAATTACGGTATCTTCTGGCGGAAGAATTTTATCAACGAATGGAGCTCATGCACGCACCCCGCTCTTCGTGGGTGGATTCGAGGCGTCCCGTCTCGTCACCGCCAAAACCATATCCACCATCATTGGCGTGCATTACGGAGGAGCTACTTCAGCAACCACGGCTGAGGCTTTACATGCCTGGGAAGCCATGAGGGGAGTAGACACTCTCCGGGAGCCTCAAGGGAAAATGCTCCGAAACTTGTTCCCTCTTGATGTCTACTGCACCAGCCACCTTCTAGACAAGGGACTTCTATTCAAGAGTGGAGCACATGATATGTTTACTGGCCAACAGATCAATCGACGGTGCGGTATTTTCTGACTTCGTCTCAACTGGGGGCTCATCATCTTCGACGAGCTAAAGCGTGGGTGGAGAAAGCAAAGAGCAACCCCACTTGCAAGCGCCCCTTCGTCAGGCTTATCAATGCCCTCTTAAGGGATGATGCAGCCATCAACTCTTCTTTGAAAGAAGATGAGTTGTATCACGGTGGCCAAGGACAAACAACTCACGACCTCGTTTTTCGGTAAATACGAATACGAGAACAAGCGCCGGATCGAGAAAGGTCTACCGCCGGTCTCTCTTGACAAAGTGGCCAAGCTGCACCTATCTTGGTCACCGTTTCAATATGGAAGCACATGTAGGCTGCAAGCAAGACCTTCAAAAGGCCTGCCAAGTTTGATGAACAAGTGGCCACGGGCATCCATCTCAAAGCCAAAGGTGGCGATGAGGCGAGGCTGGCGATAAGGTCCAAATTAGCGACCAAAGGCAAAGCCAAGAAGACAAGGCCGGAAGTGGCACCTCCAGGCGAAGAGGAGCGAGGCCAAATGGATAAGCCAAGAGCCAGGGAGATGAAGGAAGGCCGAGAAGAAGAAGAAGGCACCGAGGCCAATCTAGCCTATTACCGGCCTGACCCCGTCACGACCCACCCCTTCACCACCTCTCTATCCCTCGAGGAGCTCTAAAATGAGGAGGAGCCCCAGGAACCCCAACTCCTCCTCCTCCCTCACCTTTTAACTACTCACGACCCATCCACACCTTCCTCACCACCCAATCCCCCCTTCTCAACCACACCACGGCCCTTAGACCTGCTGCCAAGTTCCTCTTCTAGAAACCAAATTCCTATTCTATTCTACCGCCCTTCTTTACGGTTCTCTAGAACCGTTCCCCAATCCTCCCACATCGGTGACAATTCGACACGCGATATGGGCCAACTTCCCCACCAACCCCGCCTCCACCTTCCCTATACCTATATCCTCTTCCAAAAACCATCCCCACCCAAGACTCATCTTCTTCTATCTCGAACTCCCCTCCCCAAACGCCCTTGGGCTGCGGACTCTGCCTCTGAGCACCATTCACATTGGCCAAGCTTCACTTCCAATCGGCCACCAATCTTTGAAGTTTTGTCGACTAGATGCCATCTACCGGCGGCTAGGCGAACTTCAAGCATATCTACGCTGGCGAAGCGACCCGCTGCGGCCAAGGCGTTAGCGATCGAGCGCAAATCATCTTCGGCAATTTCAAGAGGATGTGCGGACTCGCTTTGGACGAATGCGGCGCGACTTCACCGATGTCAAGATCAATATAGACAGCTCAAGCGAGATGAAGGGTCGTATCATAGGTTCCATTTCTCTACGAGCTATTCACGCCATCACTCTCCATCTCGGCCACGATCGTACTCTATTATGGAACTCAACAACCTCGCTCGCAACTACGCTCATGACATTATGAATGCCAGCAGGGATCGTGATCGGCCATCACGGAGGAGAAACAAATGAGATCTATCAACAGAATCTTGATGGAAGAAACGGCCGTCTTCGTGAAGAAGCTGGACTACCGTTCTCGTTCCACCGGACCTCAGCGATGCGAATCGAATACCAAAGAAGATTGGAAGAGCTAGAGCGAGAAAGAAAAAAGGAGGCTGAAAGCAAAGGGAAAAGACCTTGGTAGCTTTTGTATCTTTTTCTTCCCTTTCCTTTGTATTTATCTTATTTTTTGAAAACTCGTTGTATGTAAACATCTTGTTTATAAATACTGAGATGATTACTGCTTTTTCAAAAATTATGGTGTTTAAATTCTTGCTACTTTATTGATTACCTATATTAGAATTTAAGCATTGCTAATCGTGTCTTTGCTCTTTGACTCTCTTATCACTGTATGCACTTAGATTAGTCCCTTGCATCTGAGGTGTTATTCTGTTTAATAGAGGCATGTCTACCGACTACTTAATATATAAAATCTCTCGGGCATGCTATTATCTATTAAATAGTTTGTTTTAAAACCCTCATTTGTAGTAATGATGATCGAGATATAAATAGGAGGAGATTGTTGATTCTTATGTTAAATTTATATCGATCGGTACATTACATTAGTTTTATACTTTGGCTAATCGGGCTGCGTATCGATTAGCGTGGCAACGTGTATAGAACTTTGCCTTGTATAGTTTTTGTAGGACTCTTTTCAAGATCGGCGGAAGACCCTTCTCGGCTTCACTTGGGAAGACACAGCTTCAAAGCTTAAGATCGGAAGACCTCGTGTCGGTGATGCGCTTCTACGTGTCCTCTCGTGCATAAAGCTAGCTGGATTAATTCAAACTTATTTCCATATATTATTTATATTAATCCAAGTTATTCCACGACATATCAAGCGACCGAAAGCAACTTTCAGCGAGGAATACTTTTATACTGAGCAATGAAAGCGAGCGGTGTCCCCTACTTTACGCTACATCTCTTAGATCGACACCAAATCGCCCACCACCTTTTGAAGATCTCGAGAAATGATTATCTGCTCTAGATATCGTGAAGGCGAAATTCCTTGTGACCCCATGCATTTAATGCATTTATGAATAAAGGCTGTTGAAGTCTTCGTCCTCTCCAACGGATTCTTTTGAAATGCATGCTTTAAATCGCCATTGAAGGCTGGAGCAAAGAGAACAAGCTGCAGAATCAATCGAACACTTAAAAGAATTGCTCTGAATCTACACAACTCCAAGTCTTTCAGCTCAGTGCATTCAATAGATCCTCAACAGATCTAGAAGTCCTTGTCAACAACAAGAAGCTGCTCTTCAACATTTATTGTTTTATTCTTCTTGTTGTTTACTTCCATTAACTATATACTTGCAATTAAATATCTTGTATTCTGAGATATTTAATTCCCTAGACAAACACAAGTCAATATTTTGGACACGATCCATTAGGGATATTCTTTGTAATTGATCTAAGTGGAAAACATAGTGCACAATTTAAATCCAAGGTTATTGCCTTGGTGGTGGGCGTAGCACTCATTATAGGTGTGAACCATCTCAAATTACTTGTGTTATTTCCTTACGTTTGTCTATTTATTGAAGCTGCTTAGTTTCTTTGTTCATATTATCCATTTATTGAGACAAAACTTAAGTAATACGTAAAAGGTCTACAGGTAGTCCTTATCGGCGGACCTGGAACAATCTTCTTGAAGGTCTTCCGCTACTTGATTCTTTTCATAGACTGCAAGTAACTTTCAAGGAACTTACTTTAAAAGTTTTTAAGTGTTAATAAGCTATTCAACCCCCCCCTTCTAGCTTATTATTGTGCTCATTGGGACCACTCCGTTCTTAATAACTTCAACAATTCTTCGTTAACTTTTACCCACCCAAACTAGGCCCTTGAGGAACCTTATCTGGCCCGACGAAGCGGCTAGTTTACCTCCCATAGCTTTTTGACGATGCCAAGTGTACTTCACGGCCCGACACGGACTCAATGCCACGGAATCCCAAGGTCGTGCCTGGAATGTTTCAAAAACTTATTAACCATTCTACGTGAGACGGATCCCAAGCGAAGCATCCCAAGGTGCGAGTCAAAAGATGACCATCAAGCTCGAGCAGAGGAATGTAGGGCCATAGCGGGGGATACACGGATAATAAAACACAACTGCGGAAGCAAATATAATAAAACAGTGGCGCCCGAGCTAACAAGCTCAAACTAAAACAACCAAGAGAGGCGATTAATCTCTCGGTCCAAAAATTCGACGCGTGACGCAACATTGGCACGTAGCAACAAACTCCCATCGCAATTCAATAATAAGCATAATATAAACCTAAGTCATCGGCGAATCAACAAAAACCAACATTAAACTAAGTCTAGACTCTACAACCACTCAACGGCTAAACACATGCCGGAGAACAAACATTATTAACTAGCAATATAGATGCTAAACATTTTAACAATAAACCAAGCACGACTAAACCCGTCGGCTACCAACAACATAAGTACCAATAATTATAGTACTAACAATAACATAATATATAGAACTTACATAGCTAAAATCGGAAAGAAGTATAACTACCAATATACATCTAGCTCGACTTCAACTTGGTCGGCTACCAAAAATAAGCTAACAATTACAAATACAACATACGGGTTTGCTACCCAATTCATGAAGTTTATATAACTTCATCTTCCCAACGACCTCACCAAAAACAAAACAAACATCTAAGTAGCAACCTTGCCAAAAGAATCTTTGTCAACGCAATCTTCGATTTACTTGGATCCACGCTCGGCTCGGATCTAGGGAAAACAACCAACAGATAAAAGTAAGTCACAAAGACTTAGTAAGTTACTAACCATAACTTCCTATCATGGCATAATGCTCAATCATAAATCACATCATGCTATCGTCATGAAATAACCTTATATAAAGTCATGCTATGGCATCCATGCTCAACATTAAATAACCATGTTATCATTATAGTATAACATCTCTCTAAAATCCATATCAAGGCATTTTATGCTCAACGATCATAACTCATGTTATCGGTATAACATAACCTTCCAATGACTTACATGTCAAGGTATATAAACTTAACAACAATAATTCACGCTTTTAACATAGTGCCATATCCGAATGATATTCATGATAAAGCATATTAGCTTAACAACGATAATTTATGTTATTATTATAACATAGTCTTCCCATAATATTCATGTCAAGGCATACAAACTTTAACAATAATGATTTATACCTTTGGCATAAAACCACATTCCAATAATATTCATGTGATAGCATATATGCTTAACAACATTAATCAATATGTTATCTATTAAGTATAACATGTAAGAAACCAAAACAAACATCATGTCATATCCAATTCACCAAGCACGTTATTCACTTAAGCACTTGTGAAACAATTCATGTATAAGGGATATGATACCATTACCCAAATTCTTCTGCGCGTGTCGCTCCTGCAAAAACACGTGCAAAACCTTTATGTGCCCTCGATATCCCTCTCGTAGATATCGGCGTCCCAAGCGATCTCGCTCGAGTTCCATAGTTATCAAAGTCATGTGTATTACTACAACTAAGATAAACTACTTCCCCACCGTGGCCATCGATGGAGGGTGTGTGCAAACCCGACACGGCGATCCATCGCGATCACGAATCTCACAATTCGTGAAGGCGATGTATCGTCCCACCAAAACTCAACCAAACCGACTCAATTTGGACTCAAAACCCAAGCACAAGTAATATATACTCATATGCTCAAAACAAGTAGGTAAACACTCTACTATCAAACTAGTCATGCAATTCATCCACAACTAGCATAAACATCACAACAGAGAATCATATAAGTTCTCATAATCAAGTGTGCTTCACACACCTTAAACTTCTTGGAGGCTCAACCTCCATGAATTCTACCCAAAATTCCGTAGGACTTAAGATTATAGTTCCTAGGATTCATTCTAACCCAAAGGTTAACTCCGTTGAGTTCAATCTAAGTTTTCGAAAATTCAAGGAATAGAAGCTTAGGCTTCATCATTCCCATAAGTTCATAGCGTCGCCAAAACCATAACCCCAATATTCAATAAACTATCATAAACCCCACAATTTACTTAACAATGCAACTTAGAATAAATTGGCAATCTTGTGCATAAATTCATTCAAGTCACCATACCAATCATAATCTTCAAATCATGATTAAATTATACAACATGGTTTAATATACTCTCTTAAACATGTATAATTCAATAACTAGGCTTACAACCATGATCAACAAGCCAAAACACAATTTGGGAAAATCCTTCCAAGCATCTTTGTCATTTAAGCTCAATACACATAACCGATTCATATAGCAAAGTTTAATATACTCTATTAAGCATATAAAACATATTATTCAAGCTCACATCAATAGATTGCAAGTTAAACCAAAATTAGGGCAAGGCACCCTCCAAGTATCTCAATCAAACCAACATCAATACTCATAGAAAATCGACATAACCGAATTCAATAGACTCCACTAAACATGTATAACACAATAATTAGGCTTATCATCATGTTTAACAAGCCAAACACAATTTGGGGAAAATCCTTCCAAGTATCTTTGTCATTCAAGCTCAATACATATGAACAATTCATATAGCAAAGTTTAATAGACTAATTGGCATATGAATTCCATATAAAACAAGTCTCACATAGGTTCACCCATCTTCTAACAAGAATTTGAAACCTAGGGTTCATGCATCTTCTATAAACCCTAACAATGGCTTCCATTGACCTCAAATAGCACAATTGGTTGTTTCCCTAGGGTCAATGGAGCCCAAAAGAGAAGAGGTAGAAACTTACTTGTGTTCAGCCCCCTTCTAGGTTGAATCCCGAAATCCATCATGGTGGGGGTTGTTCTCTTCAATCCCTTTTTCAAAACTATGGTGTACCTTGAGAAATGAAGCTCCCAAGCTATGTCCTTCAAGATGGAACCCTCAAGAACCCTAGAATTTGACCTCTCAAGCTCTCAAATGTGCCTCCCACGTTTTTGAGGAGTGAGAGCGAGAAAGGCGGCACTGGAGGCTGAATCGTGGTGATAGAATGAGAGAGAGAGAGAAATCAGATTTGGGGTTTAAATAGGGGGGATTAAATCCTCTAATCAATCCACTAATCAACCCCTAATAACTCTAATAGGTGTTTAGGACTAGTTTAGGTTTAGTAGGAGGGTTAAGGTGTGGTTTAAAATGGGTTAAATGGGTCAAAAATTCGAACAGTGTGAAGAAAGATGCAAAATCCCGTAATGCAGGATACAGGGGACCCTGCGGTCGCATGGGCATTTGAAGACCATGCGGCGCTTCCTCCGTCCCATTCCTTTTTCGGCCTTTGTTCTTCCACCTTTCGATCCGGACTCTCCCATGCATTCTCGAGTCCTTCAAGCCAAAAATGGTCTACAATTCAACCTTAATGTCCTCCAATCTATAACCAAAGGAATCAAGTCTCAAACCTTAACAAAACATGGCCAAGAACTCGAGGCGGAACTCTCCTCGACGACAACCGAAAAGTCAAGCGGAGAAGGGTTATCGCTAGAATCAAACTAGCAACCAAACCGTCGATGCAACTAGCATCTAACCAACATCCAAGGCATGTAAATGATGTTTTAAATGCCCTCTAACAATTATCCATGAAGTTACAACATAAATCTCAAACAGAGATTCAAAGCACCTCGCGAAAGAAGAATGCATACGTGCATCTCAAGCGGCGTCAACGCTCATGCTATTGACTCTAAACATAAACGGGTGCTAAAGGAACATGTTTATAATGATTATAAGTGTATGAGTTCATGCATAACACAAGCATGAAACATTTCGGGTTTTACATTCTCCCTACTTTAAGGAATTTAGCCCCTAAATTCTTACCGTAGTCATCAAACAAATGAGGATACTTCTCACGCATCTACCACTCGGTCTCCCAAGTTGCTTCCTCGATCTCATGATTCTTCAAAGAACTTTCACTAATGGAATTTCCTTGCTCCTCAAAACTTGCTCTTTTGGTGTCAAGTATCTTCACCTTTTCAACATAAGACAAGTCCTTTGAAAAGTAATCTCCTCATACTCAAGAACACGGGAATCATCCTTAAGATATTTCGAAGCATAGAACATGAAATACATTATGGATCTCCGACAAAACGGCGGTAAAGCCACACTATATGCCAAACTCCAACTGCTCGAGAATCTCAAAAGGTCCAACGAACCTCGGTGATAATTTCCCTTTCTTCCCAAATCTCTTGGTACCCCTTCTAGGCAATACCTTAAAATACAAAGTCTCCAACTTTACGAAACTCCAAATCTCCCTAAAAATCAATCGTACAAACCCGTAACATATCTTCCGGATATGAATTGTTCCTCGGACTAACGTGCATGAGGGTGAAAAATTTGTGCTAAGTTCAACTTGGTCCTCATAGCTTCTTGTAAAGCTTTGCCAAAACCTCGATGTAAATCTCGGATCGTGCGAAACAATACTAACTGGAACCCGTGCAATCTAACAATCTCTGCACATACTATGCGCTTCATGACTCAATGAATAAGTAGCATTCGAATAAAATGAGCCGACTTCGTGAGCCGATCAACAACAACCAAAGCGACATCAAAACCTCTACAGTGCGGAAACAAAATCCATCGTAACATGTTCCCATTCCACTCAGGATATCCAACGGTTGTAACAACCCAGCGGTCTTTGGTGTTCCGCCTTCACTGGCGACAAGTAGACACCTCGACACAAAATCCGCTATACGTAAGCTTCATGCCATTCCACCAAAATTGTTTCTTCAAATCCTTATATATTATCATACTCCGGATGGATAACATACTTTACACAGTGGGCTTCACCCAACACAAGTTGCTTCACCTCATCAATTGAGGGAACACAAACTCTACTCAAACCATACACCTAGACTCGGTCTCAGGTCTACTATCTTAAAACTAACCAAGTAGGGAAAATCAAACGCCAAGAATCCGCATACACAAATTCGAAATTTTCAATGACCATAATACCAAGCACTTTAGGTTGAAAATATCTTGACTCATACTTGAGTCACATGCACTCACAATTTCCATGTCTAATTAATTAAGCATGTGAATTCCAAATATATCATTGAAGCGTATCCAAGGACTTTATAAATATAAGTCTCCAAACTATTTGCCGGAGCTACAACATGGAATATAAATGCAAGAATTCTAAATCATGAGATGTAAAAATGGCCGATAGAGCAATTCATACAAGTAACTTCAAATCATAGACAATGCACATAAAAGCACATAATAGCATCATGTGAAATTTATTCCATTTATTTTCCTTTTCTTTTTTGGTAAGAGGTTTAGTCAATTTCTAACCTTTACACTACCAATCCTAGTCCACCAACGAACCTCTTTTGATCACCAATTTAGGTGCCGGCTAAATTGGATTTCAAAAACTTTCGTTGCAAGGATGCAAAGGGTTATGAGAAAAATCTTAAGCATCCTTTACTAGTCTCACATAATCATGCAACAGCGTAATCATGGCATATTCATAAGGCATGAGAATCAAGATTTTATCATGCTATACTTCAAACAACTTACATTGCTTACTAATGCATAGAAGCATGTTCATACTTCATAATCACAAATATATTTCACTCATAATTTAATCATCAACGAAATGATAAAAATTTTATCATTAGTAGTGTCGCATGTACACATATATATCATGCAAGTACGATATAAAATAACCAAATATCATCCTACATCATCTCATATACTCCATGTAATTCCCACGATTCATGTAATGCATAAAACTCATGTAACTCATAACCATGCATACGACACGATCAAGCAATTACTATGTTGTGTTAAATTACTAATCCAATCGTATATTCTCATAAAGTTCCATCGTGCTAATTTTACGTACAATGGTAATTCTAACAAATAACAAGGTTCGTATATTCACTATACTCGCCTAACAATACTTTCGTAGTAACTCCAAAGAAAAGAGGTAACATTCACTCTAGTACCCATAGTCAAAACTACGAAAAATCTTTCATTACCTTAGTCCCAAATCTCGTATTCAAAACACACGAAATACTCGGCGACGACACCCCATTAGTCGTGATTTAGCGGTATACTTGTTCGTAATAACCGTAATCACCTCGAGAACCACTAAGTATCAATCGTGCGATTCAAGCGCATCCTACTCGCATAAAAATCACACAACAAAGTATAATTATTTTACTTTTACACATCTCTATAGAGTATACAAATTTAACGCACCACTAGTATTTACCACTAGTAGTATTATCACATATTCAATATTCACATATATACATCGTCATCCATATAGCTTACATAATTGTATTACTATCTACAGTCATTTGTCTACCGACAAATCAAAATTTCAACCAAAACCGTAAACCAATCCCATACCGGGACATCCTCCTCAATAATATCCATAAATCGAGGAAAGCAAAAATAATTAAATCTCAACACACAATGCAATGTATGTATTAATGCATATGAGCTACCGATACAACGTGCACTCATAATAGCGATAATAGCAACCATAATATCCGTATAATGAATTACCTCTATCAAGGTAGGTCTCAAAACTCATAATGGCCGCCACGCATGCATACTTGCCTCAAACCCTAGCTCGAGTCTATAACCATTTCACTAAGGGTCACTAGGCTGCTTATGCTCTTAAAGTCATTAATCCTCAATTTAAGGCAATCCATTCTAATGTGATCACCACCATAAGCTAAACACTTGTCTATATTGCTCCAACACCTACACTTGGTGTCCCATTTCTCAAACGAAATTTATATAACAATTTATCACCTCTTCATCTATGATTTTAGGTAAAAGCATTACTCACTTATTAGTCTCACGGTTTGCCTACGGTTCGGGAGGTACCAAGCTACCCTCTAACCACATCATCAACCTTAATATTCCACGAGGTCCTCTCTCGGTGCGCTTCTAATATTCAACTTTTTCTCATAGTATAAACCACGGCCTCTCGAAATCCATAAGGCGTATCGAATAATATTTTGTAATACCCCATCCTTAATCCTTAACTCTTTCACAATTTATGGAGTCTTCAGGTCTCATTCGGCACTAAGTTGCTACTCTAATCTTTAACTGTGATCTTCATTTAGATATTAAATCACAATATCATCATATACGCCACCAATTCTCCGTTGGATTCTCAATCATTGATATTACTAGTACCATCTTATATTTATCAACATTGGCACCTCTACTAGTGCTAACATCCATTCTAGTTCAAACATCTTAACATACTATAACTCTCGGCGTTAAGATACAACAAATCACACAAAACCAACCCCGAGCCAAGGAACCTATCAGGTGAAAGCTAAATTTATAATCATAGCTCGATACCAAGCTTGACGACTGACCGGATCCCAAGGCGAAATCCCAAGGTCGTGCCGCCTAAAATGAATAACAACACACAAGCGGCAAATAATGGGTAGGGCCATAACGGCGATACACCGACAACTCAAAACACATGCGGAAGCAAAATATAATAATAGAACAGTGGCGCCCGAGCTAACAACAGCTCAAACTAAAACAACCAAGAGATGATTAATCTCTCGGTCAAAAACTGGCTTCGCGTGCCGCAACATTGGGCGTAGAGACAAACTCCCTGTTATGCAATTCAATAATAAGCATAATATAAACCAAGTCATCGGCGAAACTACGGCCGGAACCCAACATTAAACTAAGATTCAGGGCTCACAACTCAACGGCTAAACACATGCCGGAGAACAAACATATTATTAACTAGCAATATAGCATGCTAAACATTTTCGCCAATAAACCAAGCACGACTAAACCCGTCGGCTACCAACAACATAAGTACCAATAATTATAGTACTAACAATAACAAAATATATGGGAGTATAACTACCAATATACATCTAACCACGACTTCTCTTGTCGGCTACCAAGCGAATAAGCTAACAACATAAATACAACATTACAAACACATACAGGTTTGCTACCCAATTTATGAAGTTTATATAACTTCATCTTCCCAACGACCTCACCAAAAACAAAACAAACATCTAAGTAGCAACCTTGCCAAAAGAATCTTTGTCAACGCAATCTTCGATTTACTTGGATCCATGCGCTCGGCTCGGATCTAGGGAAAACAACCAACAAATAAAGTAAGTCACAAAGACTTAGTAAGTTACTAACCATAACTTCCTATCATGGCATAATGCTCAATCATAAATCACATCATGCTATCGTCATGAAATAACCTTATATAAAGTCATGCTATGGCATCCATGCTCAACATTAAATAACCATGTTATCATTATAGTATAACATCTCTCCAAAATCCATATCAAGGCATTTTATGCTCAACGATCATAACTCATGTTATCGGTATAACATAACCTTCCAATGACTTACATGTCAAGGTATATAAACTTAACAACAATAATTCACCTTTTAACATAGTGCCATATCGAATGATATTCATGATAAAGCATATTAGCTTAACAACGGTAATTTATGTTATTATTATAACATAGTCTTCCCATAATATTCATGTCAAGGCATACAAACTTTACAATAATGATTTATACTTTTGGCATAAAACCCGTTCCAATATGTTATCTATTAAGTATAACATGTAAGAAACCAAAACAAACATCATATCATATCCAATTCACCAAGCACGTTATTCACTTAAGCACTTGTGAAACAATTCATGTATAAGGGATATGATACCATTACTAAATTCACTCGGCGTGTCGCTCACGCAAAAAACACGTGCAAAACCTTTATGTTGCCCTCGATATCCCTCTCGTAGATATCGGCGTCCCAGGCGATCTCGCTCGAGTTCCATAGTTATCAAAGTCATGTGTATTACTACAACTAAGATAAACTACTTCCCCCACGTGGCCATCGATGGAGGG
>CM028383.1:94861194-94923432 GCA_013146195.2 Codonopsis lanceolata
CGTCCCCAGGTCACGAATGTTAATTCGGAATCGAGGGGGCAACAGCTTCGTTCCTGAGGCCTAACCCATCTCGAGATACAGGCGCCACAAAATTGGCTCTCGGCCAGACTAGAAACTCAGGGATGGCTTTCATGAGGGGGAGGAGGAAGCCAATGGCGGGAGCGTGGGAAGAGACGGAAGAAGTCTTGAGATCGACCCTGCTTGGTGTTCTTTAGGGTTATTACCCCTTGGAAGTAATCGGGTGCTCTAGGCCTCCTTTTCGAGAATCGGAGCCAATTGATCTCTTTCGAGAAAGAGTGCTCGGTGGTCGTAGTCCTCGAGGAGACCTCGGTTCAGTTGAGAACCGGGGAGCCGAGATGATTTTTGCTCCTTTCGAGAAAAGGGGGCCTTAGGTAAGGATTCGGAGCTGGCGGTATTCGCACCATGGCGGCAACGGACCTCGCCTTGAACTCGATCTTCCTTTGCCTCGGTATGTCTTTGCCTTGTCAACACAAAGAAAGGCTGGTTAGACACCATCGAGATATTTTACATAAGATTCATAATCACAATAAAGAATAAATAGGCATCTTGAAGTCAAGTCAGGTGTACAATCCCAGGCGCATAGCTTCGCACTGTTTGGGGAACTTGTGACCATGACAAGTCCCAAAGGATGAGGTGGATCGAGGCGTTATGACAATCGAAAGGATCCGCCCTCACGGTATTCACATTCGACCGAGCCTTGGCTTCGTCATCTGCGATTGACTTCCGATCAACCAACCCTTGTTGACCTGCTTTCGGTCACTCCCAGAGCTCCCAGCAACATAGCCATACACCTATCCTCCCCGTAAAAGTGGCGTATCGTCGTAACTTGGAGGTTTCATCACGTAAGGGGGCGGAGCAAAAGGCCGCCTTTCGGGATTCCACAACAATAATCCGTTTATCCCTTGTCAACCTTGTGGGAAATTCGATAAACAACTTCAATGCTCAGGCTTTTGATCGGCCAATAATCCTACCGTTTCTTGTCCTTAGTAAATTGAAAAAGCTTTCGGATATGGTCATCTCTGTTCAAACCAAACTAGCTGCGGATCGCTAAAAGCGTCAAATCGGCATCGTAGTGAGTTGTAGATCACAGACGGCATTGGCCTCCGCAGAACTTCGACGATAAAAGGGATCTAGTGGAAAAGCGCATCCGGCGAAAAGAAATCATAGAAAAAAGACCATTCTTTTGGTCTTGCTCCTCATCTGGCAGAGTCATCTCGGATTCGTAAGGGACACCTCGATAATCATCAGGAAATCCCGATTGAGTCGAACCAATTCCCGCCTCTGGCGAGTCCATGGACTCCCGGTGGCAAGCGAGCTCAAGTTAAAAAGTAATCCTCATTGCGAGGTCTCTGCCCTCGAGGTCGACCAGCCAACTTCCTCGTCGTTGGGCATCTCATCGAGCTACTTCGTCCACCTAGATCTGGTCGGTGGTCACATCATTACAACCACTTTCAAGGAAAGCGTGACTACTTGCTTCTTGGGTATTCCTCTCTACGAAATCAACACGTCGAGACCCGCGTTCTCTCGGAATCTCGGTGAATGATGCTCACGAGCACCATGGTCATAATCATAAGCTTCTTGCTCATGATCGAAGCTGTCATCAAAAAGTCGAGGAAAGACATCCTACGAGATCGAGCAATATGGATTAATCCCCGAGAAAACTTATGATTCTTGAAGATTTTTCCTTGATCTCCATGAACTACAGAGCCTAAGCGAAAGTCCTATGAATCTACCCGAGAAAACCATGAACACGAAGAACACGAAAAGACTAGAAAATTCAAAAGAACTTACATAGAAATAGAAAAGGATGAAGGTCGGATAAAACTTACTTGTGCGTTGAGCGGGGATCGGTTGCGAGGCAGAAATATTGCAATGATCGGAATGGCAAAAGATGAATTTCTTGTCAACTCAAGCGATACCACGGGAGAAACCAATAAGAAGAACACGATCTGAGAGAGTTTGAAGGTTAGAAGGCGATAAAAAAAAAAAGGGTTAGGGTTTCACCCACTTTTATAGAAGCGTGATTTTGGGGAAAAGGCGCCCAAATCCAGCGCCTCAAATTCAAACAAAGGCATTGAAGCACCGATCAAGCCCGCCATTAATGCCTCAGCTCACGCACCTGTCATGGCGAACTTCGGCGTCGCTTGAGAAAAGTCTTTTCGGTTTCCACGCAGCCGGCGATTGAATACACTAGCAGGTCACAAGCGGCCCCGCCACTGCGACCACAATTAAATCAAACAAGTGTATTGCTCCTGTAGAGCATAAATACTTTCGCGAGCGAGGGCCGGGGGGCGTGATGAGCTCGGCCCAAACTTTGGTCACGAGCCAAGCACGGGGGCAACACGTGGCAATCACGTGTGTGGCCGAGACCAGATAAGTGCAGAGCCGAGGGGTAGTCACGAATGACCATCATGCGTCCCATCCGAGGAATTTCTCTGTCACTCGGCGAGGGGCTTAGGCTGCCCGATTGAGCTCGTCTGGAGTCGAGATAACCTCGGTCGAGATTTCGATCATGATTCCTACTGATTCTGCGATCAATCGCGTTCGATATTACAGTCCTAAAATATCTCAAAGTGATCATAGCTTAACGGATCTTACTCGAGAAAAGGCTATATACTTCATAGAATCCCATTTGAAAGGTCGCATTTATTCAATATCTGAAACCTGTCATTTGCTTTCAACAAAGCTCAATGCTTACACGAGGGGGGTTTTGCGAGGCCACGCCTTGCATTCCATCTAGGTGTTTTCTTCTTTGCGCCAGGGTTTTCGAATTCTCACATTGATTAAGCAGTTAAGAGATATCCTACAACACATGAGGAGCGGCCCAAGACCAAATTGTGTAGCATCAAACCCCAATTCTCAACAACCCTAAAACAATAAATCAGCCAAGTTTAGAACTAAAAACAAAAAAAAATATTACTCCACCTACCTACTGCTCCTACAACCCACAGTTTAATATATCATCCCTAATCCCTTCTCATTATAAATTATGAGTCTCGAGACAGCCCCCTTCTTCTTCATATTTTTTTTCTTCTTTCTTCTATCCGTCTGACAGACCGGCAACGTAGGTGCCGACTTGGTCGATTAGGCGGCGACTAAAAAAGTCACGACGGTAAAGAGGGGCCTAGCGCCTAGGCGGGGCCTAGGCAGAACTAAACGGGGAGTTTCAGAACACTGTTAATATATAAGGGCAAACAAATGGTCAACCAACCTCTGTCAATATTGGGATAAGAAATTACTATAGAAGAAAGATATTGACAGAAGTTGGTTGGTTAATTTGGGTTTTTATGAAATGAAGAGAACGACATTATAATCAAATTAAAAATTAGTTGGTTAATTTAATTGTTATCAAACATTATTGATCAAATTAGATTTTCCTTATTTGTACGATGGTTAGAAATTTGATATTTTATCAAATTTAAATTATGGAACCTATGGGACCCACCCTAAGTAGATGTTCTGATTCCCTGTCCATTCAAATCCTCTCACTTCTCAACATCAACAAACCTCAATATTAATTGTTCTCACTAAGTAAATTGTTTTCTCTTTCTCTCTCACGTAGGCAAGGTTTTGTGTGTGTAAAGCCTTAAATGTAAAGATGAAAAGAACCGATGAAATACTGTGAACATAGATAGATACTCCCTCCGTCCCTGATTAATTGTTCTATTTGACCCGGCGCACAGTTTAAGAAAAAACAATTGACTTGATTATTTATATTGGTTTAATGTATAGTTTCCTTTAAAGCCCATGTGTATGTGGCCCATAATTAAAGTAGGGTGAAAAAAGTAAGGTAAAGTGGTAAAAATGATGTTCTAAAAGGAAAGTTTCAAAGTGGACAATTATTTTGGGACGGACGAAAAAGGAAAGGAGGACGATAATTTAGGGACGGAGGGAGTAGAAAACATCTGGGAAAAGTGAAAATCACAACAACTGGAACTTCAACCGAGAAAAGCATAGACAACAACGAAATTAAAATAGCTTCGGCTTCTACACTGCTGTAACGCCGAGGGGCACAGCTGCAGTTGGGACAGTATCGGTCTTTTTCTTAAAACAAGAAAAACAACAAACAAAAAAACAACACAACATCGAACAAACAACCGGACATTAGCCCCCGCATGTACTTATGCCTTCTATCTTTTTTGTCGTTAAGGTCGGTTTTTCTTTGGAACCGACTTCCTCAGTTGTCACAAACAATTTTGATATTATGATATATATTTGACTAATGTAAAAACGCTCCGGAAGAGCTGCCAAAGGTTCCCTTATAGACATGGTTGAACCCGTTGAAATCTAAGTTCTTTTCGACTTTCGCTCCTGACTCCCTCATCTTCACGATTTCTCCACAACCTTCTCCATCTTTTCCGGTCTCCGTAACCTACAAGTGGTACATTCAATGTTGAAATCCACCTTTACTGAAAGTAGGCATCGCAAGTCATAAATTGAAATCTACACAAAATATATCTAAACTTAGGCATCAACCAATGTTAATGACCCGTACCAGCGATGATTGTGACAGTAAGCGAAGTCTTTAGTTTACGAGATTCCACTGCCAATCAGGGTCGGTCCTGAACTTTTGGGGGCCCTGGACGAAAAGAAAAGAAAAGGCCCCCTAAAAATATATAAAATTCAATTTTTCGACGAATAATTTTTTTTTGACTTTTTATCGTTCATAGTATTGAAAATGTACATCACCTATAAATGTATAAGAAAAATAAACATTAAAATTTTATTGAACTACTATTTTGCATCGATTTAAACAATTTATGACAAAAATGATATACCCCATCAATCTTATTCTTTTTTGACTTCCGGATAGATATTTTCTTGATAACATGTTTGTACTAAAAATTCAAGTTAAAAAAAAAAGACACAATCACTAATAAAGTTAAGAACTAAAGAAACATAAGCAACAAAAATGAGTCAAATAGCAACAAGAAAAAAACTTGATTTTTGCTTGAAATGAAATAATTAGGCTATGGGAGATGGATGTGAGGAAATTAGCTTGGCAAAGAAGAGAGTAGACCTAAAATGAATAAAAAAGACACAATCATTAATAAAGTTAAGAACTAAAGAAACATAAGCAACAAAAATGAGTCAAATAGCAACAAGAAAAAAACTTGATTTTTACTTGAAATGTAATAATTAGGCTATGGGAGATGGATGGGAGGAAATTAGCTTGGCAAAGAAGAGAGTAGACCTAAAATGAATAAAAAAGAAGGCTTGGTTGAGACTTGAACTCATGACCCATGTATTCACATTACCCAATAGTTACCATTAAGCCAAAAAGACAACCATGCATTTAAGTTACGTGGTATATAATATATTTTTAAAACATGGCTGGCCTTCTTTTAAAATTAGGCCATAAAATTTTGGACCCCGCCGACCGGCATGTTGCTTCTTCGGGGCCGGCCTGCCTGCTGCCAATGACAAGATTTTTTGGTTCTTCCCTTTTCTAATCAACCCTTTTCTCAATAAACAAGTTAAAAAAAATATGAAGAACGCCCGACCTGATCCCGTCCCGACATTTCCCGATCCCGACAAATCCCGATCCCGATTTTGTCGGGATTTTTCCCATCCCGAAATATTTCGGGACGATATTCGGGATAATTATCAATCCCGTCGGGATTCCCGACCCGTCCCGACTATCAATCCCGTCGGGATTCTCGAATCCCGACCCGTCCCGACTAATTTTTTATTATTTTATTATTTATATTTTTTTTATATTTTTTTTATATTTTTTATATTTTTTATATTTTTTATATTTTTTATATTTTTTATATTTTTTATAAATATTGTGAATGTTAAACAATGTTTATTTTTTGTTTTCTAAAATTACTTAATGATGTTTGTTAAATTTATTTTCATAAGTAATATTGTGGTTTTTTTTTGTCTATCACTTTCTTTACAGATTTCTTCCACTGTTGAGGGTGCATTTTGTTCATAATGACATATTCAACAATATTCACCATTAAGTAAATATTCAAGCATACTTTATAAATATACAGTTTGAAATCTTAATTATGATGAAGACATTTTAAAACTATTTTAGTGTCAGAAAATATTGTTCATAAATTTTATAGTCGGGATTAGGATTTTTTATCCCGACCGTTGTCGAGATCGATTTGTCTATCTCGATTCGTCGGCCCCGACACTTATCGCAATCGGGATCGAAAAAAATTAAAATCCCGAAATTTATCGAGATGGGATCGGGATGAAGGGTATCGGGACGGATCCCGTCCCATTCCACCCCTAATATAAAGTAAACTAAAATGCACGAAAAATACCACACAAGTACAGCGTGTGCACAGAAGAGACTGGCCTTTCTTTTGTCTTTGGTGTATCATTGAGGGTAGTTTTGAAGGAGTTAATAGGGATGGGGGTATCCGAGGAGCTGAATGCCTGCTGAAAACTTCCAATCATACATCATCCTTCCCCAAATAATCGCCTGCTGAAAACTTCCAATCATACATCATCCTTCCCCAAATAATCGTAATTTTTATTCAATTGAGAGAGAAAAAAGTCAGCGATTTCTCTGAAAAGGAAAAGGAAAGGGAAAGAAAAATTCGGTTCAACATTAAAAAACATTTGTTTAAAACGATTTTACCATTGGAGAAAATTGAAAAGTCAATGATAAAAAAATAAGTTTGTTTCTTTTCATATGACTTATAAAAAATTGTAAAAAAATCTTATAAGCTCCCAATATAGATAAATATTTTTGCACCACATATACTACTCGACCCTCTATATATACTACTCAACCATTTCATCTTTCCTTATCCCATCTCCTTCTTCAACTCTCTCTCATTTCAATTGTTATCTCATCACCTTGTTCAACTCTCATTTCCATCATGAGCAGAAACTACAACAATGATTGCAATCCCAATCGTGGTGATGAAGAAGAAGCATCGAACCCAAACAAACCAGAGAAGATTGTAGAGAAAACAGTGAAGTGAGGGAGGCAGGAGCGAAGGTCGAAAAGAACTTACCCCGCATACCCCACCCTACTTATGCCTTCTATCTTTATGGTCGCTAAGGTCGGCTTTGTTTTGGAACCGGGTCCACAGTTGTCGTAAACGGTTTTGAAATTATGATGTATACTTGACTGATGTGAAAGCGTTCCAGAAGAGCTGTCAAAGTTTTCCTTGCAGATATGGCTGAACCCGTTGAAATCTAAGTTTTTTTCGACCTTCGCTCCTGCCTCCCTCATCTTCACAGCCTTCTCCATCTTCTCAAGTTTGTTTTGGTCCGGCGCTTCAATTTAATGGTTCTGTTTGTGATCGAGAAACTATGCTGAGATGAGAGCCAAAAAGCATATGTGGTCCAAAGCCTCTTCTGCTGCACCGCGTATCTATTTTATACTAACAAGTTTGCAAAATGTGGAACATTGAATGTCCAACTTCAAGGCTATAGAGACCGAAGAAGGTGGAGAAGGCTGTGAAGAAACCATGAAGGCGAGGGAGTCAGGAGCGAAGGTCGAAGAGAACTTAGATTTCAACGAGTTCAGCCATGTCTGTAAGGGAAACTTTGACAGTTTTTTCGGAATGTTTTCACATCAGTTAAATATACATCATAATTTCAAAACCGTTTAACGAAATTATAGAAGTCGGTTCCAAAGCAAAGCGGATCTTAGCGACCAAAAAGATGGAAGGCATCAGTAGGGTGGGGCATGCGAGGGAAATGTCCGGTTGTTTGTTCGATGTTGTGTTGGTTCTTTTGTTTGTTGTTTTTGTTGTTTTAGGAAAAAGACGGGTACTGCCCCAACCGCAGCTGTGCCCCTTGGCTCCAAAGCAGTGTAGAAGCCATAGTTATTTTACTTTAGTTGTTGTATGTGCTTTTCTCAGTTGAAGTTCCCGTTGTTGTGATTTTCACTTTACATTTATGCCAAAGCTATTGTAGAAACTTATAAAGTTTAGGAATACTGGCATAGCCTTTCCATTGAATGAATCACCTATTTATAGGGAGATTTACAATTAGGGTTACACTAGGATTACACTTGGAGTAGGATACAAGTAACCTATACAAGGAAGGTAACAAATTAGGAAAGAACTCTACAAGGTTATTACCACTAATTACTAATTACAAATCAACAAGAATAATTAAAAGATATTATTCTCTAACATGCCCCCGCAAGATGGACGTCCGAGAGGAGAGACCAATCTTGTGTAGTAATTGATGAAATCGTTGGCGAGCAAGAGGCTTGGTCAAGGCATCAACCAGTTGATCGGCCGAGGAGACATGGCAAACTCGCATAAGCCCATCCTGAACTTGTTGCCGAATGAAATGAAAGTCCAGAGCCACATGTTTCATGCGAGTATGAAAAACCGGGTTAGAGCGGAGACTCGTAGCGCCCACATTGTCACAGTAAATGACTGGTTGAGTCGAGGAGGCGAGACCGAGTTCGCTAAGAAGAGATACAATCCACGACTCGCGGTGGCGCCCACTGCCGTATTCGGCTTCGATCGAGGAGCGAGCTACTGATCTTGTTTCTTGGAGCTCCAAGAGATCGGATTGCTGCCAAGATAGACAATGTAGGCACTGGTGGATGTGTAGTCATCCTTGTTGCAAATCCAGTCTGCATAAGTAAAGGCATGGAGAGCAGGAGGAGACTGGCGATGAAGGAGGATGCCCGCATCAATTGTGCCACAGAGATACTGAAGAACTCGTTTGACCGCATTCCAGTGCTCAGTGGTCGGCCTATGCATGAGCTGGGAGAGTTTGTTGTGAGGCAACATCGAGGCCAGTGAGGGACAAATATTGAAGACCCGACCATTGCTCGAAATTGCCTGATCCGGAGGAAGCATCTGGTGTGAAGTGTCAAGGTAGGTGAGGTAGCAAGAGGCGTAGCTACTGGGCGAGCATCGGTCATTCATGTGCGAGCAAGAAGATCAGCTATATACCCACGCTGGGAGAGCAGAAGACCACTTGGGCGCTTAACCACTTCAACCCCAAGAAAGTAGCGAAGATCACCAAGGTCCTTGAGAGAAAAACGATTGGCGAACATAGAGATGAAAGTCTGAACAACAGCGGGCTGGTTTCCAGTAACAATGATGTCATCCACATACACAAAGGAGATAGATGATGGTGCCCTTGCGACGGCGATGAACAACGATGTGTCGGCCACCGAGTTTTTGAAGCCGGAGGCAAGAAGAAACCGACGCACTCATTATACCATGCTCGGGGAGCCTCGCTTGAGGCCATAAATAGCCTCGCTGGCCGACACACATGGTGAGGTTTGTCCTTATTCTGTGAACCCAGGCCGAGCCATGAATACCTCCTCGGACAAAGGGTTGCCTTGAAGAAAGGCATTGTTCACATCCGGTTGGCGAAGATCCCATCCTTGACAAATGGCCAAGAAGAGAACAAGACGAGCTGACGGTTTAACCACCTGATGAAGTCTCGTGGTAGTCAACCCCGTCGCCGATGAAACCCTCGCCACTAAGCGAGCTTTATAGCGATCAACGGTACCATCACTGTCTCTTGATTCGGTAGATCCACTTACGCCAACAATATTGCGAGCATCTCACGAAAGGGCGAGATCCCAAGTCATTCATGAGCAAGGGCATCAAACTCTTGACATGGCCCGACACCACTTCACATCCTTGAGAGCCTGAGTGACACATGTGGGTTCACTATCTATTACCAGCTGAGCCGAAAGACTCATTTTGATCTTCGGTTTGAAGATGTTGTTCTTGGAGCGAGTAACTATGGAGGAGGTGCCGCGCACGTGGAGGCTGAGCAGGGCTGGTTCAGCGGGCATGGGAACCAATGTAGCGGGCACAAGACTTGCAGGCACTGTGTGATCCTCGGGCACGGTACTGGTTGTCGAGGAGGGTTGAGCAACAGATGGCAATCCTCGAGCGTGGAGCCGGTGGCCGGAGGAGGGGGAGCGCCGGCCGGACAAGGAGCAAGCGTAGTGGTATCCTCGGCCACGATGGCGGGGGAGTTTGGGTTGTGGGCAAGCTGAGATCAACCAAATTCTGATTAGTGGCAGGAGCCACAGACAGAGGGGTATTGGAGCGGGTAGCAGACGGTTTGTATGAAGTAGAGAGCAGCTCGTGTGGAGGGAACCAGGGTTCACAGTCATAGATAGCCGGGCGAACAGAAGGGGTGTGCAAGGTGGACATGGGAAAGGCAGACTCAACAAACCGAACATGACGTGAAACGAAGAGCTTGGTGGTGCTCGGATCGTAACACAGATAGACACTCTGAGTGAGCGAGTAGCCTAGGAAGACACATGGAGTGGAACGAGCAACCAGTTTGTGGGCGGAGTAGGGGCGAAGCCAAGGATAACAAAGGCAACCAAAGGCACAGAGTTTGGAGTAGTTGGGCGGAGAGCCAAACAGTTTGTTGTAGGGAGATAGGTGAGCTAGGGTGGGTGTGGGTAGACGATTAATGAGGTAGGTGGCGGTTTGGAAGGCAAACGACCAGAAGGGCAGCGGAAGAGATGCACGAGAGAGGAGAGAGAGACTGGTCTCAACTATGTGCCGATGACGACGCTCCGAGAACCCATTATGTTTCGGGGTGTGAGGAGGCGAGGTGAGATGAGTGATTCCATGAGTGGACAAGTAAGCGGCCAAGCCAGTGTCCCGGGCAAGTCCCATGTACTCACCACCATTGTCTGAGTAGAGAGTGACAATGTGTCTTTTAAAATAATTTTCGACCAGGGCTTTGAAGCGAGGGAAGAGAGTGGCGACCTCGGACTTTCGGTGGCGGGTAGAGCCATATGTAGTGAGTGTAGTGATCAACAAATATGACATAGTATTTAAAGCCATCGTGAGACGGAATGGGAGAAGTCCAGACATCAGAGTAAATAATTTCAAGCGGGAAAGAAGACACTACGGTAGATTGTGAAAAAAGAATTTTGTGGCTTTTATTTCATAAACAATCATTACAATGTTTTTGTTTGATGCAAGTAGTGTCTAACGTAATGCCTAAATTAGATAGAATTTGACGCCGAATTAGTTCAGAGGGATGGCCCAACCGATGATGCCAGTCATGATGAGAGACTTTAGAACCGACACAAGCAGAAGGGCGAGCAGGAGGAGTTGTGGTCGGCCATTCATACACACCATCTTTAGATTGCTCGGTCAGCAAAATGCTCCCTGTCTGTAGATCCTTCACATGAAAAGAGGTTGGTAAGAACTCAATAGAAGTATGATTAGAGAGACAAAATTGAGATATGGAAATAAGGTTTTTTTCATGTCGGGAACAAAGAGAATATTATGCGGGGGGCAGGCAAAAGTGTGTGATGGTGTGTGAAGGAAGAGAAATCGGTTTGGAGATAGGAAGCCGGTACCATCACCAATAACCATTTCATCCGTGCCGTGTAGGAGGTGTGAAGGTGGAGATTGCCAAGGTCGCTGGTAACATGATGGGAGGCACCACTATCAAGAAGCCAGCCCGGAGTCCCTGTGTCCGTAGAGGTCGCTAGATTGGCCCGAGGTGCCCAACCACTTGTCGAGGAGGAAGGGGCAGCTTGGTTGTTGGTGGCAACCAGATGGTAGATCGGACAGCGAGCAACTGTGTGACCTTGTTGACGGCGCCTTGACACTTACCAAGATAGGGACGTTGGTGCTTAGGAGCGCGGATCTTTGAGCCTGTGAAGGATGCCGAGGTTAAGAAGAAGCCTGGCGAGCATGCGAAGAAGAGTGCCAAACAGTCGAGTTGTTGGTCCTCGGAGTAGCGGATTAGCGTGTGGATGGGAGAAGGCTGAGATTGGTTCAGAAGCAGCTCGCGGTTGATGAGTTTTTCATGAAGCTCATCGAAGGAGATGGGGGTATCACGGCCTTCAACAACATCCACTATGTGACGGTAGTCATCATCCAACCCAGGAGGAGGATCTCAATGAGGTCTTCGTGGTCAAGCGGTTTGCCCAGCCGCTAGTTCATCGGCCGACTTTTGACAGATCGCATGTAGTCGGTGATCGGTGATGAGTTCCTTGGTTTGCTCGCTTGAGGTAATCTTTGATCATTTAATGTGACCGCGAGTTGGGCGAGCATAGGTATGAGCAGGATGTCCCGGGCTTCATGAGCGATGGCGGCTTTGTTGGATCGAAAGAACTGGGGAGGCGCAGGGAAGCCAATAAGAGCCCCAAAAAGGAGTTTTTCTTGGCGAATCCATGGCTGGTAGTAAGGGTTTGGGGTGGGGACGTCCTTGGATGTTTGGGCATCCTTGGTAAAGACAGTGGAAGGCGAGCATGGGTGTGAACCGTCTACAAACTTGTAGAGGTCATAGCCAATGAGGGTGGCCTCAACTTGGAGTTTCCAAGCTATGTAATTGGTAGAGGTGAGTTTGGTGATGTTGTGGTGGGAGATATTGATGAGGTTGAAGGTTTGAGTGGGATCAAGTGGGTTTTTTACGGTGAGAGAGTGATTTCCGTTAGCCATTGTAGGGGGTGATTAGGGCGGTGGCTAGAGGAAAAGGAAGAGGGTTTTAGGAGCAGAGCTCTGATACCATGTAGAAACTGATAAAGTTTAGGAATAATAGCATAGCCTTTCCATTGAATGAATCACCTATTTATAGGGAGATTTACAATTAGGGTTACACTAGGATTACACTTTGAGTAGGATACAAGTAACCTATACAAGGAAGGTAACAAATTAGGAAAGAACTCTATAAGATAATTACCACTAATTACTAATTACAAATCAATAAGAATAATTAAAAGATATTATTCTCTAACAGCTATTTCATCAGTTCTATTCATCTTTACATTTAAGGCTTTACACACACAAAACCTTGTGTAAGTGAGAGAGAAAGAGAGAACAATTTACTTACCGAGATCAATTAATAATGGGGTTTGTTGACGTTCAGAGGTGAGAGGACTTGCATGGACAGTGAAGCAGCACATTTACTTAGGGTGGGTCCCATAGGTTCATGATTTAAATTTGTGGGAATATCACTTTTTGATGGTTGTATAAATTGGAGAAATTCAATTTGACCAATAATGTTTTATAACGATTAAATTAATCAATTAATTTTTAATTTAGTTGTAATGTCGTCCTCGTCGTTTTATAAAGATCAAATTAACAAACTATTTTTTGTCAATTTCTTCTTTTTATGGTAATTTCTTGGTCTGATATTGATAGAAGTTGGTTGGTTAATTTGATCGTTATGAAACGGCGAGGACGACATTGCAACCAAATTAAAAATTGGTTAGTTAATTTAGTCGTTATGAAATGTCGTTGGTCAAATTGAATTTCCCCAATTTGTATGGTGGTAAAAAATGTGGTATTCTCCAAATGATCTCATTTTCCATTTTTAAATTTATTTAACACTTTTTTATTATCAATGTCTATCACATTTTTACTAGGGAATTTCTTTTCTCTGTTATTACATAATTATATTTTTTATTATTTTCCGGTTATTAAAAATTATGCCATTTGTGAACTTGTTTTTATAACAGCACATGCACATGAGCTATTTAAGAGGGAAAGATTATAACTTTTGTAATTTACTAAAAAATATTAAATGTCAACTACTTAAATTATTGGTAAAAAACTGAAAAAGAACATTTGTTTAGAGATAACATACATGACTTCAAATCATCTATCTCACTCTCTGTCACATCTCCTGTCCCATTGAATCTCATCCCTACACGTTTCCTTATAAATAGAAGAAATGACTAAAATAACAAAGAAAGTGGTCGAGATTGATGAGATATGGAATGATGAGAGTGGGATGTGATTTGGAGCCAACATACATGGATTATATTGATTAACATTAACAATTTTTAGAGAGAGAAAGATGCCGTTCCCAAATTATTGGTGACCAGTTGTTTGCCCTTATATATTAATCCATTTATTAATGACAAATGATATTAAAATTAAAACATGTAATATTATTACGAGTTTTTATATTAGATGTTTTAGAGGGTTAAGTTGGTAATTATTTAGAATCTTTATATCATTATTTAAAATAAACATATTTGATCAAAATGTGTAGATATTTAAGTATATTTAATATAATAACACCAACACTAAAACTTGTATTCTCTCGGTTTTCAAATAATTAACTGTATTATAAATATTTGTAAAATGTGAGGATTTTATTTAATGTCCTTGATTATGTGGCCATAATTAAATTATTTTATTTATTGTCCTTGATTATGTGGTCATAATTAAATTATTAAAAAAATAAGAATAAAGTAATAAAAATATTTATTATAAATGATTTTAAGATAATTATTTTAGAACAGAGAGAGTATGTATATATTTAGAATGATTTTAAAATACCAATATAAAGTAAATTCAAATACACGAAAAATACCACACACATACAAGCCGTGTGCACAGAAGAGACTGCCCTTTCTTTTGTCTTTGGTGTATTAATGAGGGCAGCTTTAAGGAGTTACTTAGTTTAGTGTACATGTTTCATAAGAGCATTCCCGATGCTTAATTTCTTATCTCATCTTCTTAATTGGTCCTTACATACATATTTTTCTCTTTTTATTTCATTTAAAAATATATTTTTTTAATGTTAATCTTCTTATACATCTTTTTAGTTGGATCCTACTATCAGCTCATTAATTTTATACTTTAATCTTATTTTTATATTTCTCAAACATATAAATTTATTTAACTTTATTTAATATATTTAATATTTAAATATTTCATATAAATTAATTAAATTATAAATAAAGACATTAATTAATTTATAAATAATAAATTACACACAAATTAAATAATTTATAGTTTAATTAATAACCGTCATCGGAGTCTGACGTCTTAGATTTTTTATTGGTGTGAATAATATCTGTTTGCCTAAAATATGATACAGAATAATTTCTTAACACTTCCCAAACATGATCAAAATTAAAGTGCTGACATTTTTCTTAATGGTATACCGCCTTTGCATTTTTCATTAAAATATCATCGCTCCAACTATTGTGTTTAGCATTGACAAACCTATTATAGATTTCGTTGAAACTTCTCACCGATAGAACAAAAAAAACAAAAAACAAAACTTATGGAAAAAAAAGAGTCAAATTAACGGCTATTTTTTTAAAAAAGTAAAAAAAAAAAAAACCCTCCCCCCACAACAGATGGCAATCTTTTATTAAAAAAAAAAACAAAGCAAAACAATTTGGATACACAACGGTAACATACACAGTAACTAACCTTTAATTTAATAAAAAAATCTTTTTTTCCTCCACAATTCCAGACGGTGGGCCCCACCATCGAACCCCCTCACTTCCCTCTTCCGTGCGTGCACTACACGCGCCCAACATACCCTCTCTGTGCACCATACCACCTAGTCCAGCCTCCCTTCTTCCTCCATTAGCCTTCTCTTCCTAAATTGGAAGATAACACAATCTCTCTTCTTGTTTGCATTTTAAGAAGATGATCAAGGAAAACTCACGATTACAAAACTTCCTATTCTTATGAAAGAGAGGAGATATGAAGTTTGCAATGGTGGTGCTCTAATCCATTACTTCTTTACGAAACTCAAAGATTTCGAAAAAAATCTAGGATTCTAACCGTAACGAATTCGAAAAAGAATGAGAAATATATATAACAGCCGGTTTCACTTTCACCCCTTTTTAAATTATATATACACGACCAAAAGTAAAGAAAAATTAATGAAATTAAGAGCAAGAATCAATGCAATCTTTACTCTGTAAGAAAGGTGAAGAGCGCAATTTCTAAAATTACAAAACAATAAAATAAAGGGAAAAAAATTAAATTCCATTCATTTACGCTGGACTCGCCTATTGGTACTCCCTTCATTCCAGGACCAGCTTTGAGCACGTGTAACATGGGCTTTCGCACGAGGCCCCCAATTCAAGGGGTCTAATTTTTTTAGATGTATAAATTAGTTTTATTTAATATATATATATATATATATATATATATAAAGAAATGTGCAATTTTTGGAAAGTTTCCACCAAAATGAATTTTCTAAAACTGGAACATGATTTGTTAGCATGGAAATTCAAAATTTGCCTTGGAAATAGGTACTACTTAATATTTTTATTTTTAATTTAGTCACTACAACAAAAGGGGTCTTTTAGGACGCCCGTTTGCGTCCTTATATATACCTTTATAGGACGCTTTATTTGATAGGACGCAAATTTAGGCCTCCTATCTAAAGGGGTAGCAAAAGGTTAATAGGACTTTTAGGGGCGACTTAATAAAGTATACGTGTTAGGACGCCTTTATTCGTCCTATAAATAACGTCCTAATATTTCTTTAAAACAGTAACCTATTGTGTCCTAATATAATAGTTTAATAAGACGAGAAAAAGCGTCCTATTATATCATCTTGATAGGATGAAATGTGTTGTCCTAATAAATCATTTTAATAGGACGAAGTTTGTCGTCCTAATATAGCATCATGATAGGACGTAATTTGTCGTCCTAATACCAAACCGTGATACGACATGTTTAGGCGTCCCAATAGTATCATTTGATAGGACGCGATCGAGCTGACAGATTGATAGGACAGCCATGCCCCTACAATTTTTTGAAATTTCGCGTCCTAACAAGCATTTGCACTTCACATATTAGGACGATTTATGGCGTCCTAATTGAATTTTAAAAAATGTATATTACAAAATAATGCTTTAAAACTTTTTAAAAATATCATTATACTATTATAATAGACATCAATATTCATATACCACTAAAAAAACACTTAAAAAGAAAACTAAAACATTTCAAATTAACTCTTTAATATAAAAACATAATAATGTCATACAAATTCATCCTTAATCAATCTCAAAAACATAGTCTAATACTTAAACATCCATTAGCTAATATATGTTAAGCAAAAAAGAAAAAAAAAACATAACTACAAAGTTGAACCAAAAATCTAAACATATTACATAAACACTAAGAGCTAATAAAAATAATTGCTCCATTAAACCAAAAAAAGTAAATGTATTCACAAACAACTTAACGCATTTCATCGTCGGGCACCACCTACAATTTGACAACATGTGTATATATATTAGTATTATGGAAACCTTCACTTACAAAATACAACATAACCAAACACACTAAGATAACATACCGTAGTGAAATTGCAAGGCCATGCAACAATTGCTCCAATGGCATCTCCAATTGTCACAAATAATGCATAAGATCTAGCCAAACGTTCATTTCTTTTTACCGGTACTTCAATGTGTACTTTACACCAATTTGGTCCAATTTCTTGGCACCACTTCTCCGTCTTTGGGTCCAAGCTATGAACCCATCCTTTAGCTACAATCTCAGTAGGATCTGTTATATTCTTTAGGTAAATCTCAATTCTCTCATAAATGTCAATTAAAGAAATGCTTAAAACAAGAACAAGTATAGTTTAATTATCAAACAATAATGAATAAAAAACCACACATTTATTTTCCAATCTTCTTCACTAGAATGTATATAGACGCAAATCATAATACTCTAGAAGATAGAAAAAAAAAAAACAAATCAAATATTATAGTAACTTGTTAGAAAAAATGAATACTCACAAAAATAATTAAAACAATCGAATTTAGTTACCCGAATAGGTCGAGGTTGGTGGGCTGTCGTACGATGGTCTTTGGATGGTCGAGATTTTAGTTCTTGCATTTGCTCCTGCAAAATAGGGCATACTAAGCATATTAGCATGAAAGAAAATTTGTATAGATTACTATAGGTGAATAGTTAAGTAATGTTAATTAATGACTCAAATGAAAGGAAAGATAAAAAGAAAGTAGATTGAAACTATCACCTTCAACAGACAACAAATCGACACAAGAGATCACTTTGAGATAAAAGGAACAGTCCTGCATTTTTAATATGAAAGTCAAATTCTTCTCCTCAATCTCATTGAATAAGCTTTGTACATAGAAGGGGTAGTGTGCACTGTTCTAAAAGAGTTCAAGGCCTAATCATTCAAGGGTTTTTATCTTAAAACTAGGTTCCTTGTTACTTTGCCTATTTACATTACCAAAAATGAAATTCCTCTGTTTATGTAATATTTCCAGCCTTTTTCATGTGGCTCTTAATTATCAGTTAGATGAATAGAAAAGAAAAAACAATGCTTGTAGAAATATCTGCCAATGGAGTTCCTAAGGGGGCGTGGGTTTGTAATATAGAAAATGATAGGGATCCCAACTGCTAGTCCTATTTGCTGTACCAGTCTAGGTGGCTAGCGATCACATCGAGGTTCGATTTGAGCTAAACAGTTCCGATCTCTATCATTTTTTTTTATAAGTAACAGTTCCGATCTCTATCATTACTTTTGTAACATTACACAGTGGGAGTTAGAACTCTAGAATCAATAGAACTCGAAGATTGAGATGAAGTACGAGAATCTGTTCCTGATTTTTCAGTTCCAGAGTTCGGTTGTAACCTAAGCAAAAGTATGTTAAGAAGAATCTCAAGGAAAGAGATTGCTTGCAAATCGCAATAGATACCCAAATTTGCAGTTTCGCTCAGAAATGCAGAAACATTTTCCAAATTCAACTTCAGAAAGGCGAAGAAGGTTTAAAACAACGTTAGCCACGCTAAAGAAACGTAATATAGAAGCATAGTAACAACATCATCAATGGAATTGCTAGTTCCAACTTATTTGGGGCAGTTGATTACCTTATATATCTGTCAACCATTGCATGGAATTCTGTAGCAGAAATATATTGTTTTAAAATATATTGAGTTGGACTTTTAAAATATATATTAGGACTCATACTTGAGAAGAGCCAATTCATCTCAAATTCCACTAGACTGGAGAAGCACTGAACTTTGTCCAAATGCCAATTTTAATCTTAGCATATTGTTTCAAACTTGGACTCAGATCCAACAAGATTGGAGGCAAGCTGAGCTTAACACGAGCCGAGCCTAATTTTATCAAAGCTTGTCCTAGTTCGATAAAGAACCATTAAAGGTTTGGTTCAATGGTACTTGAATTGACTAGACAATGTAAACACGTGTAAATTAAACAGAGTCCATCCTTTCAACCTCATTTGAATTCTACCTGATAAAGAAAATGCATAAGGCTTCACCATGATATAACATCCTAGCTATTAGCAACGAGTCCTAATCTGCTCTTATCATAAAGATGTACACAATGTTCAATAAGACATGATTTGCTTATAGAAAATTTCTTCTCCAATGAAACCAAGATGTACACGATGTTACTAGACAAACTTAACAAATAGTTTAAATTCTCAAATACCATAACCTTACTATATCCTTGAAATACTCTCCATTACTATAACACCAATCAGTTAACCAATAAGAGAAGAAGATGAAAAAAGTAGAGATTTGAAATACATACAATTGCTTTCGAAGCTTCTTCATTTCGAGGCTCCATCTTTAGAATAAAACGCCATAAACAAGTCCATTCGAGATGGATAATATCCCAACTCTTTTTTCTATGCTCAAAACAAAAAACATAAATTCATTAGCACAACTTAGGTAAGATATAAGTACAAACAAAGTTGAGTGTTCGGGTTATTATACCCTTTCTTCACGAATTCGAGCGTAGCTCTTTTTACCCATTACTTGCACCATTTTCTTCTTTTCTCGATTTTCTTGATTTTTTTTGCTAATTATCTATAAAGTGAAAAAAAAAAACTAAGATTGAGAGTGTGAGAGATGCTCCTAGTGCTTGGAAGCCACCCAAAGATAGCGTGACTCTAAAAACTCCTACTAAGGTGCATCTTAGTTTTCAGCTACTTATTTGGATTTTTTAAGTGCTCTCTCATAAGCAAAGTTTTATTTCCTAAACAGGAATATGCGAATGGGGTGAAAAAGCATCCTGTAACAACCCCTTGTTCAGAAAAGGGAAGGTACCTGATTCAAATTATTCTGAATATCATAGAAACTTCAGACTTTTAATTGGCAGTTTTGTTTTATAAAAAACCTTCACTAATTCAAAAAAGTCTTATTGTTGGTTGTAGAACTTGCAGGCTTGAAACACCCATTCATCCAGCAGCCTCTGGGAGCAAAACGACAGGGCCCAAATGGCACATCCTATCTGCAGTGTAAGATCTTTAATCAATTGCAAAATCCTCCCCTATTCTTGGTCTTGTTTTTATCTACTCCTTTCGTCTTGAGGACAGAACAGCTGCAAAAGAAAACAGGTAAAGCATTGTTATATTTCTTTGCTTTCTTCATACTTGGTAAATGTCCGCATTTTCTTACTCTGGAATTCTCCATTTCAAAAGCTCGAAGAGAAATTCAATGACAAGGAGGTTCAAAAAGTGCAGCTGCAAACAAAGTTGAAGGTTGAATAACGATTATCTTTTAAATTTCATTAATCAAACATTGATTCCTGTTTGATTTGTCATCATCCATGCTTCTCAAGTCAACTCATACTTCTCCAAATTCATATGCAGAACACCCCCAAATAAATAAATTAATCAATTAATAATAATAATAATAATAATAATAATTCAACCAGAAATGGACAAGGAACCTGCTTATTACCATTTCAGTTTCTGCTATTCTTTTTTATCTTTCACGATTTGGAATGCTATCTTTAAAACATCTTTGAAGAATCTTTTCTTGGTGATCAAGCCTCTTGAAAACAAACTTCATAAACTGTATACAAGCTAACAAGCATTTTATGAGGTGTATCAACCAGATGATGTTTGTCTCCAAAATCACAGTTCTTATTGCTATATACATCATTCCCTCAATGCTTACATTCTTGCAGCTTCCACGGGCAACTATTACATCACGAACACTAGGAAAAAAGGCCCCCAGTACAGTGTAAGCCACAATTTCACATCATCCTCTACAATATTCATCCAAGAGCAACATAACATACAATTGTGAGACAAATCCAATGGACCTAAAGTTAAACTTAGGATCATGAAATTCCTATTGGGTCACAATTCAAATTTGACTGTAACAGAGCATATATGGGATATATGTATACTATCATACGAGATTTACAATCAAAACTAACTGAACACAATTTTTTTTACCAAGAATATAGCAAAAATGTCATGAATAACAGTTGGCACAAATTAAGTTCCACGTGAAACTTTTCATAGAGCCTATTTCATTGCTTAATCACCAGCAATTGTATGTTTTGAAAATTATGTTTTGAACATAATTGCTAATCAAGTGATAATGCCCCTTAGGAATGCCATTGGTCGTCAGTTTGGGTATCTATTCTTTTACAAGGGAAACATCAAGAATTTGGAGGAAAAAGTTAACAAATTGGAAAACTCCAGACACGATGCTGAATTTTTTTTTGAATGCTCAAAGCTACAACAATGAAGAAAGAGCATACTCTGGTGTTGGATGGCTGACGGATGTCGAAGAGGTCATAAAGGCTGCAAACGAAGTTGTGAAAGACAAAGATAAATTTAAAGGGTGGTGTGTGAATCTAAAGGACCGATACATCTCGTAGAAGGGCGAGAACAGAAAAGCTCTTTGATGAGGTTGCATGACTACAGTCTCCCAAAAGATCAAAATTTGTCCAAGATTCAAAGTGATTTTGCTGGCATGTTGGGTTTGACTAGTATTAAGGATGTGAATAATATTATTGCACTGGCTGATTTACTTCATAAAAGGCTAACCAATGGCAGCATAATTCTGGTAATACTAGATGTGTGTCTTTGTCTATTAGCTTTATTACAGTATTTTTGGTACTTAAAATTACTTATTGTAATCAAACTATAATTGGGGATTTTGCTGTACTATATATCTTGGAATAATCCTGCATCACTAACGACCAAACCCCATATCAAATATGATTCACATGGAATTCATTCACAATATGAGCAATTGCGTAACGATGCTTCCTCCGTTCCTAAATACTACTTCTACCATCAAAAGAACTAGGGCATATATAGTTTCACATATCTATCATTCACAATTGAGCAATTGTCTAACAAAAAACCTACGGCATATAATTGAGGATGAGAGAATTTTTAAAGGGGCATACCTTTCAATTGAACTGCTGTGAATTTCTCTGCAATCGTCAATTCAAAATTTTGGGGACGTAGGGAGAACTGTAGGCGGCGTGAGTAGGGAGAGGCGAACTGGAGGCGGCATGAGTAGGGAGATGGCTGAATAATAGCGGGAATGGTAATTTTTGTAGCGGGAAGGCTAAAAATAAAACCCGCCCATCTTAAAAATGAATTAACTTTCCATTTTTAGTCCGTTCCAAATAAAAGTATTCACATTTTAATATATATTTTTTATTTTAGGAAGTAATTTTCATATTTTACCATTATTTTCTTTTTACATTAGGCAAAAAGAAAACTGTGAATGGTAATTTTTGTAGCGCGAAGGCTAAAAATATGTGTAAAAATAAAATCCGCTCATCTTAAAAATTAATTAGCCTTCCATTTTTAGTCGGTTCCAAAGAAAAGTATTCTCGTTTTAATATTTTTTTAGGAAGTAATTTTCATATTTTACCCTTATTTTCTTTTTACATTAGGCAAAAACTTGGTAGGTAAGGCTTACGAATATTTTTTGTAAGACGGATCCTTCTGCTGGCCCACCGTGTATTGTTGGGTTGAGTTGTGCGAGGGTGGGGCTCCGTCTTATGAATTGAGATACATACGACCATCTTACAGGAGACTTACTCTTTACATTAAGGATGAGTCCAAATAACACTTAGGTTTTAAAAGAAAATACTTAACATATTAAAATATATAATTAATAGTCGATTAATGTTTTAAATCTAAAACTAAATCATGTTTATACACAAACATAGTAAATAAACCATTCAACGACTCCTATTACGACACATTTTGACTAGGAGATGTCAGTGTGGCCTATTTTTTTTATTTGATGAGACGCCAATTAATGAGGTACCTAATTAAATAATTTATTTCATCATTGATTTATGTATCTTGTTATGCCGGACTTTTTGCCCGTTTTTATGAAATGGCTCCCACGAGAACCGTAATAAATTATTTTACGAGACTTTACAAAATTATTTGATATTTTATAATATAACACAACAAATGCCTTAATAGGCCACTTTACGAGGTCTTCGGAAAAATCCCCGAACATGGAGTCGCGATATCTCAATTTTCTTGTAGTACATCATTAAAACTGATCGATTGAAAAAAACAATATGTGATTATGATTGAAATGGTTACAATGAGTATTCAATTAAGTAGTTGGCTTAAGCAGTGATTAACTTGAGATGACCCTTAATCTGAAATCTCTGTAGTTATTCGAAGTAGGCCTAGCAACTATAACCCGGAATACGTTAACCCACCTGACTTGACCCGAAAAGTACCCGAACCAACCTAACTCAAACCGTTAACGTTTTTTGGTCGAAACGAGAAAATGTTAAATGGAGGGGTTGGGTTAAATGAGGTTAAACCCGTTACAGCCCATTTTGACCTCTAGTTTTAATTCTATAAATGTTTGAATTGCTGGAATTTTTTTTTGGGTGACCCGCATTAACCCATTACCTGTTCTAACACGACTGATTTAACCGACCCATTTTAACTTGTTCGATATTCGGATTCTGACGGGTCTCGACCAGCTTCTTCAACCTGTTACCCGCCCCAAACCCAACTCAACACACTCAATTGTCAGACCTAGTTGCAACTAAGGTTAAAAATAAGAAGTAACGATCAAAGGTTACAATATCTAACCTTTTGCAATCGATATGCTAGCGGTAACAAAATATATATAAATTATTATATTTTATAAAAATATATGAGAATAATGAATAGTGATGGGCTTACGACCCACTAGAGAGATTTGTTTCACAAACCAGAAGAAAGAGCATTATAACCGAGTTTGAAATAGGCCTAGCTAGACATTGAATTAATTAATTTCCTCCATGGAAGCTAGCATTTTACTGAGTTTTTTTTTTTTTTTTTTTAGAGAAGCAGGGGCGGCACCCTGCGAGATTTTATTAATTAAAAATATTGCATTTGTTTTGTCAAACTACTTTCCTGACTTTTATTTAAGAGAAGTAGTTAAATTTTCCAACTTTTATTGACAAAATGTTGTTAAATTTTACGACACTTCATTATGTGTTGGAAATTTTCTAATGAATTGTAAAAATTGTTGAATATTTCCCGACATATGCACGATGCGTTGAATAGTTACCGATTCTTATGAGAAAATGTCAAAAAAATTCCCAACACTTTAAATTGGTAAAGCATTGCAAAGTTCTGACATTAAAACAAAACGCCGTCAATTTTCTGATAAATATGTTAGTTTATTTTCGACAAATATATGGAATTGTAGGGAATTGACTATGGTTATTTCAAACGTTAAGAAAAAAAGTGTCACCAAAACTAAGTTTTCTTTTATTAAGTGCATTTAGCCTTTTTATAGGACGCCTACTTAAAAAGTGTCATATTATCTCAATGGCTTAATGGGATGCTACTTAAAAAGGGTCCTATAACCCTTTATGATAATAGGGCCCAATAAGTAGGTGTCCTATTAGGTATTATGATAATAGGACCCTATAGAAAGACATCTTATTAGGTACACCCCTAATAGGTCCCAATGACTTATTGAGATGCCTATTTGAAAGGTGTCCTATTAGCCCTCATGGTAATAGGGCCACTAGAGTCTTGTGTCCTATTAAGTATCACCGTAATAGGACCCTACGGCTTAAGCGTCCTTTTAGGTCTTTTTATGGGATGCCATTGGAGGGCGTTCTATTAAGTCTTGTGATAATAGGACACAAAGAGTAACGCGTCCTGCTAGGCGGTATCATAATAGGACCATAATCGTTAGGCGTCCTATTGCAACCTTTATAGGATGACTTTTTAGAAGCGTCATATATAGGGCGTCCTATAATATCATTTTTGTTGTAGTGAGAATTATGAAAAACCTCTTCATTATTCTAAAGAAGATTAATTAGATGTTGTTTCTGCATTTATTACATTGTAATTAGTGGTTAGTGAATTTAAAAGTCATTGCAAGCCAAAGGATTAAATGAGTAATTAAATAAATGATAGTATTTGGAATTTATAAATCAGTATAAATAGTGAGATTCAGTTCATATGAACACTTGAGCAATCACATTAGAAAAACATTGCTTACCATCACAAAAAAAACTGCTCAAATTAGTTATCGACACAATCTTGATCTAGACACTAAATGACAAATTTGACGAAATAGACGAAATGTAAAGGCAATGTTTTAATTATTTGACTGCCCATTGCAAAATTATATTGATGTATGAAACGAATAGTTGTTATAAGAATCAAATAACAAAAGGAAGAAAATTGAGTATAGAATAGTTGTTAGAGACGTAGAAATTGAAATGTGGTTTGGTGGAGACGGTAGATTTTGGGATGGAGCATAGAAAGCTTGCTATGTTAAGCGTGAATAACTAAAGTAGTTTTTTTTTTTAAAGGTTTCTTATTAGTCTGGTTCATTTTGTTTTTCTTTTTAATTTTCAAATTGATTTTTTTAGCTAGGTTTAACTTTGTCATACATGGGCTTAAAGATCTGATAATTAATAATTTTGGTTTTATTTCTTTGACCCAAAATCACTTGAATTAGTATTACCCCCTCTAAAAGTGTAGGTGGTTCGGTTTGGTTTAATTTATGACAAAACCACAAACTGAACCACCCTCCTTTGATTCCGAAATTTTCAAATTGAACCATTCGGTTTGGTTTGTTTTTGTTCGATTGTTATACTTTAAAATTTTCTTTCTAATCAATTTAACGAACATTAAATATCACAATAAAAATAAGGCAAATAAGATTTTAATTTGTAATTAACATCAAACATTAAAAAAAAATGTTATATAATATCACACACACACACACACATATATATATATAATTATAATAATCTAGATTTGGTTTGATTTGATTTAGTAACTAATATATATATAACATGTTTCCTGTAAGACGACCTTACAGATCATAATTCGTAAAAGAGCACCACTCTCCACATCACATGAACCCACCAAAACAATGAATCGGTCTGACAAAATATATTCGTAAGACCGCCTTACCTATGTTTTTGTTATATATATGACTAGATTAATTAACTGCGTAGATATGCATATTAGATGAGACTCAGAATATAATAATATATGTTTTGTACATAATAAATAAATAAATAGGTGGTTTGGTTTTGTTCATTTTGGTTTGATCTCAAAAAATGCGAACCGAATTGGTCTGATGTTTAAATTCTGGAACCAAAACCAAACAATATTATATTAAAACTTAAAAGTAAACCAAACTGAATCATTCGGTTTGGTGGTTCGGCGGTTCTAAGACCAACTCCAACCCAAAAACCCCCAACTTGGGACAATTTCAGCACCAATTTGGGGTAGTCTAAGCACTATCTACTATTCCAACTTCAACCCTTCACACCAAATCTTAGAACAAAAAGAATATTTCTCACCATATTCTATTTTGATTTACTACTAACATTTTAAATTATCATTATTAAGATTACACAATTAATAATTTATTATATTTAATAATTTTATTTTTATAATATTATTTATATAATTAATAATATTTAAAAAATAGTAATTAAATATATTTTAAATTACAAACCATTTGATAAATACAAACGCATACATTATGATAACACAAACAATACATCTATTTAAAATCTTAAAAACAACAAAGAAAATAAGATATTGTGTTTCCAAATAATTTAGTATAAATATTTCTTTATTGATAATAAATACAAAATAATTTACCTAATAGACCAATTTATTATTATAATTTTATTGAATTTATAGTGTTTAATACTTTAAAATAAATTACATTATTAATATTGATTACATAGCTATTATTAGTTACTAGTACTCTTACTCATGCCGATGGCACGGCGCCAGTTTGAGAATTTATCAATAAATGAAGCAGATACTGTGGAAATGAACTACTAAAAATATTAATTAATAATTTGTATACGAAATTGCGGGCCAGAAAAAATGGGCCGGACAAAAATTAAATTGATTAAGTTAATTATGATAACAGTTAAAAAGAAAAAAACAAATATTTCAAATTACAAAACTTACGATTTTTTTTTAAAAAAATTAATTTGTATACGAAATTACGGGTTAGAAAAAAATTAAATTGATTAAGTTAATTACGATAACAATTAAAAAGAAAAAAAATACAAATACAAATTTTCGCGACCATAAAACTATAAAACTGTAAAACCGTAAAATATTAACTGTAAAACTGTAATTTCTCAGTAAAAGAGTAACTAATTTTCGCAAATGTAAAATAATAACTGTAAACTGTCTTGTAAAATGTAATATCTCAATAATTTTCGCATTAATAAAATAGGGATGGAAAGAAACGTGATAAAAACGGTTGAGATTGTGAGATTAAACGTGATAGAGAGACATTCTTTATATTTCATATATATCAATATTATATTGTGATGTATCCAAAAAAGTATCATACCGGGGGTGCCGAAGGTAGCGGTGGACGTGAGTCATTGAAGTTGTCGGCCGGCGGCTATGTTGTCATCGCTGGTGGATATCTGACTATATTATCTGTAAAATAAACATCATGAGTCGACGGGGAGGGCCCCAGCCAAAAGCCCTCCGGTGTGTTTATCAGTACACTATGTATGATATAAAGGGCGCGTAGCCCCAAGTGCGTGGTTCTCCCTTAGAAAAACAGATAGATAGATCCCCCACTCTATGAACTAAAGGAGAGTTATTTATACATGAGAGAATGGATTTAGCTCGTTGTGCATGTGTCTGGCCCAATCCTTCGAACATCATGCAAAATACAATGGGCCATTAAACGAGGCCCAAATGCTATTAAGGCGGATCCTAAATATGCACATTAGTAGCCCCCTACTCATTATTCTTCGAGATTCATCTCGAAGGTAAGGAGTACTATTCGCTCGTGATTCCCTTTAATTTTTTGGGATGGCCGGGGCTCAATTACTTTCACATTGTCAAACAAGATAACAAAAATGCAAGAATCAGTCACGACTTTAGTCATTTTTGACCGCCATTGTATATTTTAATTAACCAGTATGCTTTATAACTTGATTGTATCTTTATATAGCGAGCAGAACGCCACTAGGGCCAAGGTCAAGACCTAGTACTCGACTATGAGAGCAGAACTACCTTTGAAAAGCTAGCGAGCAGAAGCGCAGGTAGGCGCGATGTAAAATTCAAGCGCGAGTAAACTCGAGCGGGAGCCTTTTGGCGAGCAGAGACATATCACGCTCGTCAAAAAGATGAACACTTGGTCTTAGGTATAATCTAAGAACCACTCAAACACCAACCCTTTTTCACGAGTAGAAATAGCTCTTACTCGTGAAAAAGAGTATAATCGAGATAACATGCTCGAACACCAACCCTTTTTCATGAGCAGAGATACCTCTTTACAACTCTTCTATTGTAAGCACCTAGATCAGATTTTACACTTGAGGTATTCTTCTGTGTGATAGAGGCATGTCTACCGTTATAAAACTAAAAAAACTTTCTGACATGCTATTATCTATCATATAGTTGTTTATATATATATATATATATATATATATATATATATATATATATATATATATATATATATATATATTATATATTATTTATTTATTTATTTTTTTAGGGAAATAGGGGCGGCACCTGCAGAATTTATTAATAAAAGAAAAACATAAAGAAGAGAGGGGGACAACCAGCCTTACCCTTAAACTGGGGGGGGGGGACAAAGGAACCTGACCTCAAGAAAGGGAATACAAAAAGCCTGCTAGCAAAGAAAAACTAAACAAGCTAACCATGTTTCCTATAATTATAAAGGCCAGCGCGATCATGAAATAAAGCGAGACTGGCATCACGAGGGAGGTCAGAAGGAGAATTATAACTTTTGAAACCTTTGTGCTCATGGGCAGCCGCAGCAAGCTTATCAGCAACAGTGTTCTGTTCTCTAAACACATAGGTAATAGCATAGTCACCAAGGTAAGACAGACATTCCCGAAACTCATACTCATATTTCCAAGGAGCACTATTTTAATGGGATAAAACCATAACAGCAACCAGAGAATCTGATTCCACCAGCAAATGACTAATGTTAAGGTTCCGGCATAAACAAAGACCAACACACAACGCCTTAACTTCTGCTCCTGTGTTAGTACCAAACCCATAAAAAGCCGAAAAAGCCGTCACCAATAACCCTTGATAGTCACACAATATACCACCACCAGTATGATCATCGTGAGAGGCCGACCCATCCATATTGAGTTTATAAAAACCCATCAACGGATGGGACCAACAAACCCAACTGCCCTTCCTAAACACAGGATTGACAACAGGAAGACCAAGCCGATCCATGCCCAATCTAGCCATCGTGGAAAGAGAAGACTTGGGACTATAGACTGAAAGCATGTCACGCAGACTAGCTCTAATACGAGCAATAATCCTGATGGCGCAACACCTAGCCTTCCATATTTCCCAGCAAGAAAATAAGAAAATACCCAAGCAACAGGCTCCTAGCTGGTTACGAGTAGCACTGTCCTTGCACCAAGTCACGAAGAGATGTTCAAAAGAGACGTACAAACCAGTTTTATGGAAAATGCCTGCAAAGAAACCACAAACAGCTTTGGTGATGTCCGAAGAAAGGAACAAATGAGATAAGGATTCACAATCCGGCTCTGAACAACAATGACATTTAGAAACAATAGAGATTCTTTTGGGCTCCCGGGACCGGCCCGCGCGCCCTTGGTTATGGGTGCGCGTACGTTCGGATGCGGAACACCGCTTCTCTCGTTCCACCCTCCCTTTTTTAGGAGAAGACGAAATCAAAAGTGCGAGAGGAGTGCTGTCTAAGATAGCGCGTTGGAATGCGCCTCTGTTGCCTTTAGTGGATTTTTATTAAAAATAGCCTTATGGCCCGTTTCGGATCACTATGGGAGCTTTGGGTTTCCCGTATCAAGTTATCCCATTTTTTAGGGGATATCAGGATATGAGAATACATCACCCTTCCATTCCCATTTTCCTTTTTTTAGGGGAAAACGGAAAAGTGCAAAGAAGGAGTGTTGCGAGGCCCCACTGGATCCAAAAGGTTTAGAGTCGCCATCTTTATTTTAAGGCAAAAATAAAGCAAAACCAGAAAAAAGAAAATAAAACCAGAGATAGAAAACGGGTTCAAAGGCTAAGTTACGAGTTGGGAAGGTGCTAGGCACCCAACTCGCCCTTTCGGTCTCAAAATAGTTTTTGGCTAAAGTATGCTTATTGTTATATTTATTTAGCAAATAAATAAAGCATTAAAAGACAGGAAAATAAAGCAAATACATCCGTGGCTACATTATTTACGGACTTGCAGCCATTTCCTTACAATAATTACAAATGCATTTAAAAATATTTGGCCATTATAACGACCTCTTTTACATAATATTTCCTAATCTAATCCGGGCAGCACAGCGGCTTATATTGTCTACATTGAGCCGGATTTTAAATAACAACTTTATAAATAAATATAAAAAAGCGCCCTTAAAGGCTATTACCTTTTAGAGCGGAGTGTGCTCGCTCTGTCCTTCTCGGGAGAGGGAGACTTTTATTGCTGCTGCTGCTGTGATTTGGGCAGAGTGACGGCTTATTTATGGTAGTTTTGGCTCACTCACTCGGGCAGAATGACGGCTTAGTTTCGGTGGTTTTGGCTTATTTGGTTGGGCGGAATAACGGCTTATTTCGGGTGATTTCAGCCTATTTACTCGGGTAGAGTAACGGCTTACTTTATGGTTTTTGGCAGGGGAAACAAGGTGGATACCTAACTAAAGGGCTAGGGATCACTTTAATCGGTTGGATTTGTGTTTAGAGGAGGTTTGGCAGGGTTTTGAGGCTTTGGGTGGATCACTCACTGTCTTTGTTCTGTCAGCGTAACGAGAACGCAGAGAGCTTGCGGAGGAAAAATTGTGCTCTGAAGGTCGACCCCGAAGCTCTATTTATAGCTGGGGGTGGGGAGTCATCGGGAATTTAATTTTCTTCTTCCGCGCATCAGCCGATTGTACACATCGCCGAAGGAATTGCACTTTACGGAAACTCTACAGTACTGTTTGGAGGAAATGGGTGCCACCCACATGACCTTTCGGCGCCACTCCCACTTTGAGTGTGGGTGGCGCCAGCACTATGCATTGGTTTCATTTTTGACACTTTACCCCCTGCATTTCATTCTTTTGCGCATCATGCTTTGTCCTTTTGCATTTTCAACCCTATAACTTGACATTTGTTAATGTTTTAACATGTCTTGATATTTTATGTCATGTCACATATCTGGGGTACGAAATTGGGGTGTCTACAGAGCCCCTCAACGATGGAGTCTACGGGTAACCCAAGGCTTACTGAGTAGACGAAATTTAATAAACAATGCAAACGCTTATAATGCAAGCCTCCATAAACCAAGCCTCCATATCCTAGACTATTTTAGTCAGGTATAGCCGGTTATCATAGTTTTTAAGCAGATATGCAAATTAAATGCTCTAATGGTCGGACCTACTAGTGTAGGCTGCCTACGTATCCCTTAATAAAGGAAATCAGACCAAATGTAGTTCAAGACAAAACCTAAACTATCATTCGTGCAACGGTCGTGCCTACCGAAATAGGTTGCCTACGTATCCTTATACAAGGAATCAGACCGAGACGCAGTTCACTCAGCTGGGGACCAAATGCTGCGGTGCAAGTGTTGCGGAGCAAGTGCGGCAATGCTAAATGAGCAAGTGCATGCAAAGCCTTATCAAATGAGTGCTGCAAGGGTAAATATAACATGATGTGATGGTCGCGTCTACCGAAATAGACTGCCTACGTATCCTTAGCCAAGGAATCAGACCAATCGTAGTTCGCCTGCGGCTGTGTGGCATGAATTGTCTCCTCAGGAACTCAGCCTTCGTCGGAGGACAAGACCTTTCTCTCTGAATCCGGGGTTGCATGCCCCTTAAAAGAAAGTTTTCCAACACAACTAAAAATGCATGGAATGCATTGCCTCCTCGGGAACTCAGCCTTCGTCGGAGAACAAGACCTTTCCCTCTGAATCCGGGGTTACGTGCCCCTTAAAGGAAAGTTTTCCAAACATCATACAAATGCACTGCAAAAAAGGAAAATACCTTCCTTTTCTTACCCTTGTCGTGCCCATGCGGCAAATTGCTGCTGCTGTTGCTTTGCTGCTTCTTGCTGCTTTACGTTGTTCTTTGCTACTCTTTTTGCGCACTTTGTTGGGATTCTTCTTTTTGTCACAGCTCCTTTTTGAAAATCCTTTCCCCTGTCCCGCTATGTTTTCGGCTTTAGCTGGAAAATTTGTCTTGATGCTGCTGCATTTTTCTTTACTGCTCTTTCTAACTTTGGTTAGAAACTTCATTTTTCTTGTTGCCGCATCTTTTGGTACTTGCTGAAATCATCTTTTCTTTGCTGCTGTTTTCTTTTCGCTCCATTTTCTAGCTTCAGCCGAAAGTTTCTTCTTCTGCCGCTGCATTCTCTCTTTGTTGCATGCACTTAAAATTTTTCTTTTCTTTTCTTGTACATGCATTTCCCCTCTCCGATTTTTTTTTTTTCTTTTTTTTTCTCTCTTTTCTCTTCTTTATTTTGCATGCTCGCCATTTCTCTATATTTGCATGCTTATTATCTGTATTTTTTTCTCTTTTTTTCTTGTTTTTCAATATTCCTTTTTTTTTTTTTCAATATTCCTCTTTTTTTTTTGGATCTGCCTGGATATACTTCAGATCTACTAGATTTTGGCACTGTATGACACTTTTGAAGCATTCCTAACTTTATTAATAATGCTTATACATGTCCTATTTATGCCTAAATGATGCAATTAGGTAATGATGCATGAAATTTATGCAATTTATTCTTGCGATGCATGATTGAACTAGTGGTCATTATTTGACCCTACTATGCACGATTTGTACTATAAATGCAAATGAGGCTATATGATGCATGTTCTAGGCTAAAACATATTTTTGCATGCTATGTGTTCAAGAAACGGACTTTTCGGAATACAATTCAATTTTTCTGAACACATTTTCGGGCACATTTTTCGGATGAATATGAGACAAAACAGATATATTTTATGCCCTTAAAATTTATTTTTTATGCATGCTTATGCTGCAGGGACATAGTAAATGCCATGTGAATATTTATTTTCATGATTGATGACATTTTATTTTCTTTTTAGCGCAACCCTAATGCAGCTTATTGGATAATAAATGCAAATGCTGGATGCATGTACTACTTTATTTGATGCAAATGTGATGCCTAAAAATTATAGGATGCTTATTATGATGCATGGACATTCTTTATTCTATCATGCATGCAATAATGCAAAATGTAGTACATATCTTTAAAATGCAAAACACACTTTTATGATGCCTAGAATGCAAAAACGTTTATTTAGATGCAAAACAATACATAAAAAATTTTGTTTGCTTTTTTGTTTTTTAGTTTTTTTGTTTGTTTTGTTTTTGTTTTGTTTTTTTTATTGAAAACATGTACAAACATTTACAATGCAATATAATTTTATATGATGCAAAATAAATAAAAAAATGCAGACTCAAACGCACGCACAAAGCAAAGCTATACCGATACCTAATGGGTAATGGCACGCTGTATCTTCAAAACGGATTTTAAAGGAATATACCTTCGGGCTCGAGCAGGCTTTTCTTTTTTTTTTTTTTATGATATGCGGGGAGAGGAAAAGGCAGTCACCTCCTCCTGTTCTTGGCCATATAATTGTTACAAGGTTACACTTGGCATAAGGCTATTCTCATAGGCCGTGCATTTTTCTTCGCAATCAGACAGGGCAGTAGTGAATGGTCAGAACCCAAGTCGTTTGGCTGTTTCAGGACAACGGCAGTGCGGATAATGAATAGGATAATGACACTTCTGGTGCTTCTTATTCTGATGAGACTGAGCCCTTTCTGTATCTTGCAGAAAAAGTATACGGACCCAGCTGGGCAGACGCCGCAGGCACTGATAGACTGCTCCGGGGCTTAAGCTGCAAATGAAGGATAGTTTTGGGGGAAACAAGGGGGGTATAGGCAATAAATAGATATGTACATGCAATTAATGTATAACCTAAATTTCTTTAGCAATTATTCCTAAGTTGCACCTTAGGACCTGAAAATTTTATATTTTAGTGTTTTTGTTACGAGCTTCCTGTCGTGGTTTTTCTTCTTTTCCTTATGTCAGTCGAGCCCCCTTGCATACTGAAGACTGGAGGTAGGATGCTGAGGTTTCAAAGAGTGTTTTCTCTCCCCTTTTTCTCCTGATATATATATATTTTTTATTTGGCTCTAACTTTTGCCTAGGCTGCCCTTTCGGGTTTTCAACCTAGTGAGCCCTTATTTCTCATTTTTATTTTATTTTTTATTTTTTATTTTTTAATTTGCTCTAATTTTTGCCTAGGTCGCCCTTTCGGGTTTTCAGCCTAGCGAATTGGAGAGGGAAGCACTGGCCAGATAGGGTGGCTCAAGCATAGTACCTTTTAAGCTCGTTGAGATTGGAGGGCTGAACAAGGTCTTCTTTTTCCTGGTTTGTGAGGAGTATGACACCTCCTGACCGAATCTCTTTGACAATATACGACACATCGTGGAAGAGAGTGGCGGCAGCCTTTTGATAAGTAGCCCCAACATTTTTTTAGCCCAGACAGCAAGACATGATAGCAGTAGGTCTCCCAAAAAGGGTGGTGAATGAGGTCTTTTCTTGGTCCTCTACTGCCATTTTGATTTGACTATAGCCCAGCATGCCGTCGACGAAGGATCTGATTTCATGAGTAGCAACGACGTCTACCACAATATCAATATTGGGTAGAGGGAAGTCATCTTTTGGGCGACGCCTTGTTGAAGTCGCGAAAGTCTACGCAGATCCGGACCTTCCTCTTGGGCTTGGGAACGGTCACTATATTGGACAGCCAGATTGGGTATTTTACTACCCGAATGAAATTGACGTGCAGCTGCTTCATGATTTTTTTTTTAACTTGCAGTGACTATTCCGGCTTAATCCGGCGGAGCTTTTGCGTGATCTGCCGAGCATCTCGACATATGGGGATCCGATGTTCGACTTATCTGATCTGATACTGATATCTTCTGGTCTGATTTCTGCGCTTATTTCCCGTATCAACCGGCCAGTACTATCTCTGCCTTTCCAAATTTGGGGCCAGGTTTCTGAGGAAAATGAGTTTGAAGGTATTAGAAGGCTGACTGAAGGTTTTCTGGGTTTGTAGTACAGCGTGCCTTTATTAGTACATTGTATTTACTATTTATTTGTTCTCTACAATTGACCGGATAAGCACCTGCTTTATTTTGACAGTCTCAGGACTTTCCCTGGAACAGTGGATTCTTTCTCCAGAATATAGGACCAACGTATTCCACCTGCCTTTCGACTCCAGATCGGACTGGACTGATCCCAGGTGAAGGGCCTATACTCTTTCCAGGATCCACCATTCGAAATGGTTTAGGTCGAGCATCAAACAATAATAAATCATCCCCGGTTTATTTATTATTATTTTTTTGTTGTGCAATTTATTTTCATCATTTTTTTATTTTAACTTGCGCATTTTTTTACATATATATATATATATATATATATATATATATATATATATATATATATATATATATATATATATACATGTTTTTTTTTTGTTTTTTTGACTTTTTTTTTCATTTATTTTTTTTGGACAGGGGTTGACTCACAATTCAGAGATGCAAAAACCGGTCGGTCTATGAAGTGTCCTGAGAATATATATGCATTCTAGCGTTGGTTTATGCAGGGGGTAAGCTGGCCATGGTGTAGGGTAATAGTTCGGAATATACCTATATGTGTGCATGTGTGTGCAGTATCTAAAAAACAGTAAAATCTTTATTTATTTTCAGATATATAAACAGAAAAATAAAACAGATATGTCATGTCTTGCTGTTACGTGTGGATTTTCTCGGCTTTTTAATTTGAGCGCAAGCAAGCAAGCACACCATATTAAGAAATAGAAAGAAAAGTGGGGAATCTATCTATCCCTATTAATTACAAATTGATCCTATGTCCCCAAAATAAAATGACAGAATGAATGCAAATATATACAAATTGAACGAAAAAAAAAAAGAATAATAAATAGAAAGAAATAATAAAATAAAGTAATATTAAAATAAAGCCCCGGCCATTTTATTGTGCTGCCCGAAATTTTTATTTGTAATATAGATAATATATATATATATATATATATATATATATATATATATATATATATATATATATTTTTTTTTTTTGCGAATTTTTTTATTTTTGATTTTATTTTTTTGCTTCTTTCTTTTTAAAAAAGAATATTTTTAAATACACCTGTAATAGTTATCGGAACGAAACTGCTGCAAGATGGAGGATCATATCCATAAATATAGACACGGATGTATAGGAACGCAATCTTCAAATGCATAAATTAATATAACAAGCATACTTTAGCCAGAAACAAAGAAAAACAAAAAAAGTTTTATTTTATGAGTCTAGCCCTCCATTTTATTTAAAATAAAACAACTCCTCAGCAAAGTCGTCACTGTGGGCTCCGAGGGGACAGTGGCCGCGGGGTGCGCATACGTGTGGATGCGGGACACCACTGCTCTCGTTCCACCCTCCCTTTTTTAGGGGAAGACGAAATCAAAAGTGCGAGAGGAGTGCTGTCTAAGATAGCGCGTTGGAATGCGCCTCGGTTGCCTTTAGTGTATTTTTATTAAAAATAGCCTTATGACCCGTTTCGGATCACTATGGGAGCTTTGGGTTTACCGTATCAAGTTATCCATTTTTTAGGAGATATCAGGATATGGGAATACATCACCCTTCCATTCCCATTTTCCATTTTTTAGGGAAAAACGGAAAAGTGCAAAGAAGGAGTGTTACGAGGCCCCACTGGATCCAAAAGGTTTAGAGTCGCCATCTTTATTTTAAGGCAAAAATAAAGCAAAACCAGAAAAAAGAAAAGAAAACCAGAGATAGAAAACGGGTTCGGAGGCTAAGTTATGAGTTGGGAAGGTGCTAGGCACCCAACTCGCCCTTTCGGTCTCAAAATAGTTTTTGGCTAAAGTATGCTTATTGTTATATTTATTTAGCAAATAAATAAATCATTAAAAGAGAGGAAAATAAAGTAAATACATCCGTGGCTACATTATTTATGGACTTGCAGCCATTCCTTACAATAATTACAAATGTATTTAAAAATATTTGGCCATTATAACGGCTCTTTTACATAATATTTCCTAATCTAATCCGGGCAGCACAACGGCTTATATTGTCTACATTGAGCCGGATTTTAAATAACAACTTTATAAATAAATATTAAAAAAAGCGCCCTTAAAGGCTATTACCTTTTAGAGCGGAGTGTGCTCGCTCTGTCCTTCTCTGGAGAGGGAGACTTTTATTGCTGCTGCTGTTGTGATTTGGGCTGAGTGACGGCTTATTTATGGTAGTTTTGGCTCACTCACTCGGGCAGAATGACGACTTAGTTTCGGTGGTTTTGGCCTATTTGGTTGGGCGGAATAACGGCTTATTTCGGGTGATTTCAGCCTATTTACTTAGGCAGAGTAACAGCTTACTTTATGGTTTTTGGGAAGGGGAAACAAGGTGGATACCTAACTAAAGGGCCAGTGATCACTTTAATCAGTTGGATTTGTGTTTGGAGGAGGTTTGGTAGGGTTTTGAGGCTTTGGGTGGATCACTCACTGTCTTCGTTCTCTCAGCGTAACGAGAACGCAGAGAGCTTGCAGAGGAAAAATTGTGCTATGAAGGTCGACCCCGAAACTCTATTTATAGTTAGGAGTGGGGAGTCATCGGGAATTTAATTTTCTTCTTCCGCGCATCAGCCGATTGTACACAGCGCCAAAGGAATTGCACTTTACAGCAACTCTACAGTACTGTTTGGAGGAAATGGGCGCCACCCACATGAATTTGGGCGCCACTCCCACTTTGAGTGTGGGTGGCGCCATCAATATGCATTGGTTTCATTTTTGACACTTTCCCCCTGCATTTCATCCTTTTGCGCATCCTGCTTTGTCCTTTTGTATTTTCAACCATGTAACTTGACATTTGTTAATGTTTTAACAGGTCTTGATATTTTATGTCATGTCACATACCTGGGGTACGAAATTGGGGTGTCTACAGCTGCGTATCAATTAGCGTGACAAATGTGTATAGAATATTGCCCTTAGAATAACTTTTTATAGGCTTCACAGGTTCAGCGGAAGACTTCAGCAAAGCTTCACCGGAAGACCTTATTCAGCATCCAGCGGCAGACCTTGTCTGCTCCTATTCAAGCATGACGTGTCCAGTCACCAAGTCTTTGTGGATTAATTAAATTCAGACTTTATCAGTTTGAATTTGAATTAAAACATCCTTTGACTTCTCAGACACGCCTGACCAGCTTTCCGAAAAACAAGAAGATGTTCGCCTTCGAGCAAGGATGAAAAGCGGTGAACACCGACACTTATAACAGACCAACTATTGCGGTCCGCAACTCGACTTTCTTACGCCAGCTTGCAAAGCAACTCTGCACCATTTCTTGCTCATAATCAGTGAAGATGAAATCTACAAGACAGCTCCATGCATTTAATGCATTCAACCTAATAGAGCTGTTACACTTCGTCATCTCCAAACGGTCTCAAGAATGCCCCAGCTATAAATACTGCCATTAAAGACTGAAGAAAATAATGCTCTGAAATTCTCCAACAACTTCAAGTCTTATATACTCAGTGCATTTAAGAGATCGTAAACTGATCAAGAAGTCCTCAACAACAACAAGAAGATCTGCATCAACACTTATCTTAAGCTTCTTATTGTTGTTCTTTAACTATTCTTCTGCACAATTGAATATCTTGTTTATCTAGATATTCAATTCCCAAACCCCCAAACACAAGTAAAATATTTTGTACACGATCCATTGGACATATTCTTTGTAATAGAACTAGTGGAAAACATAGTGCACATTTAAATCCAAGGTTGACTGCCTTGGTGGTGGACGTAGCACTCTTTATAGTGTGAATCATCTCAAAATACTTGTGTTTCTTATTTACTATTGTTTACTGCTTTATTCCATTTCATATCTCTATAAACTTATCTCTTCAAATGCAGACTTGAGTATTCAGCCAAGTCTACCGGTAGTGCTTCACCGGCAGACTTGAACTGTCTTCCTACAAGACTTCCGCTACTTCAATCTCTTTAATAGATTGCAAGTACTTGTTTTAGGAACTTATACGAAAAGTTTTTAAGTGTCTAATAAGCTATTCAACCCTCCCTTCTAGCTTATTATTGTGTCCTTTGGGACTAACAATATTCATAATTTTCTCTTAAAAAACGTAATTTAGCGATTTAAAACAAATATAAGAAACGTACGCGATACAAAATTCCACAAAAGGGACTGGTCTAATTGTGATCCATATAATTACATGGGAGAAATTCAGGTCGATCCTTTGTCGTGAAATGTTAACAGGAAAAGTCTAGTATATATATTTTAAACCAATAAAGTTTACTTTTGGGTTAAAATGATGAACATACATTTAATGAACAAAATGTGTGCATACAAATGTTTTTATCCAAAATTGGGCTTTGTAATAAACAAAATTATGCATAGCAAATCATAAATTAAAATCTAAAGATAGGCCTCGCAAGTCATAAATTGAAATCTACACAAAATATATCTAAACTTAGGCATCAACCAATGTTAATGACCCGTACCAGCGATGATTGTGACAATAAGCGAAGTCTTTAGTTTACGAGATTCCACTGCCAATGACAAGATTTTTTGGTTCTTCCCTTTTCTAATCAACCCTTTTCTCAATAAACAAGTTAAAGTTGTCCTACCAAACATTAAAATATTAATAAAAAGTTCCAACCTTTAAAAAAAAAAAAAAGTTACTGTGCTTTTTGGTTCTTCCTTTTCTAATCAACCTTTTCTCAATAAACAAGTCAAATTGAATACCGCCATATTATTGTCCCACGGTACTAGTCAAGTAAATAAAAAAGAGATAGAATATGTGTAAATATATACTTCCTCCCTCCCAACATTATTATCTTGATTAATTCAATATACGGATTAAGAAAAAATAATTGATTTGATTATTAATATTAGAATAGAGTGTTGTTTCTTTTAAAGACTATGAATATGTGATTCAAAATTAAAATACGAATAAAAAATAAGAATAAAATGATAAAAATAATGTCTTAATAATAAAACTTTTAAACAAGATAATAATTTTAAGACAGATGAAATATTTATATATTATGAATGATTTAAAATACCAATATAAAGTAAACTATAATGCACCAAAAATACCACACAAGTACAGCTTGTGCACAGAAGAGACTGGCCTTTCTTTTGTCTTTGGTGTATTGATGAGGGTAGTTTTGAGGAGTTAATAGGGATGGGGGTATCCGAGGAGCTGAATGCCTGCTGAAAACTTCCAATCATACATCATCCTTCCCCAAATAATCGCAATTTTTATTCAATTGTAGAGAGAGAAAAAAGTCAGTGATTTCTCTGAAAAGGAAAAGGAAAGGGAAAGAAAAATTCGGTTCAACATTAAAAAACATTTGTTTAAAACGATTTTACCATTGGAGAAAATTGAAAAGTCAATGATAAAAAAATAAGTTTGTTTCTTTTCATATGACTTATAAGTTATAAAAAATTGTAAAAAAATCTTATAAGCTCCCGAGATAGATAAATACTTTTTCACCAGATATACTACTCAACCCTCTATATATATTACTCAACCATTTCATCTTTCCTTATCCCATCTCCTTCTTCAACTCTCTCTCACTTGAGTCATTTCAATTGTTATCCCATCGCCTTGTTCAACTCTCATTTCCATCATGAGCAGAAACTATAACAATGATTGGCCTTATGGCAATCTCAATCGTGACGATGAAGAAGAAGCACCGGACTCAAACAAACCAGAGAAGGTTATAGAGAAAACCGTGAAGGTGAGGGAGGCAGGAGCGAAGGTCGAAGAGAACTTACCTCGTATGTCCCACCCTACTTACGCCTTCTATCTTTATGGTCCTTCTTCAACTCTCTCTCATTTCAATTGTTATCCCATCACCTTGTTCAACTCTCATTTCCACCATAAGCAGAAACTACAACAATGATTGGCCTTATGGCAATCCCAATCGTGGCGATGAAGAAGAAGCACCGGACCCAAACAAACCAGAGAAGATTGTAGAGAAAATCGTGAAGGTGAGGGAGGCAGGAGCGAGGTCGAAGAGAACTTACCCCGTATGCCCCACCTTACTTATGCCTTCTATCTTTATGGTCACTAAGGTCGGCTTTGTTTTGGAACCGGGTCCATAGTTGTCGTAAACTGTTTTGAAATTATGATGTACACAGACGACAACAACGAAAGTAAAATAACTATTGCTTCTACACTACTTTGGAGCCGAGGGGCACAGCTGCGGTTGGGGCAATACCCGTCTTCTTCCTAAAACAAGAAAAACAACAAACAAAAGAACCAACACAACATCGAACAAACAACCGAACATTTCCCTCGCATGCCACACCCTACTTATTATGCCTTCTATCTTTATGGTCACTAAGGTCGGCTTTGTTTTTTCGACCTTCGCTCCTGCCTCCCTCATCTTCACGGGTTTCTCCACAGCCTTCTCCACCTTCTCCAGTTTGTTTTGGTTCGACGCTTCAATTTAATGGTTCTGTTTGTGATTTAGAAACTATGCTGAGATGAGAGCCAAAAAGAATATGTGGTCCAAAGCCTCTTTGGCTGCACGACGTACCCATTTTATACTAACAAGTTTGCAAAATGTGGAACATTGAATGTTCAACTTGAAGGTTATCGAGACAGGAGATGGTGGAGAAGGCTGTGGAGAAACCATGAAGGTGAGGGAGTCAGGAGCGAAAGTCGAAGAGAACTTAGATTTCAACGAGTTCAGCCATGTCTGTATTTGGCAGCTTTTCCAGAATGTTTTCACATCAGTCAAATATACATCATAATTTTAAAATCGTTTGTTCAATGTTGTGTTGGTTTTTTTGTTTGTTGTTTTTCTTGTTTTAGGAAAAAGACTGGTATTACTCCAATCGCAGCTGTGCCCCTCGGCTCCAAAGCAGTGTAGAAGCCATAGTTATTTTAGTTTTGCTGTTGTTGTCTGTGCTTTTCTCAGTTGAAGTTTCCGTTGTTGTGATTTTCACTTTACATTTAAGGCTTTACATTTATGCCAAAGCTATTTCGTCCGTTCTCTTCATCTTTACATTTAAGGCTTTACATTTATGCCAAAGCTATTTCATCCGTTCTCTTCATCTTTACATTTAAGGCTTTACACGCACAACACCTTGTGTACGTGAGAGAGAAAGAGAGAACAATTTACTTACCGAGATCAATTAATACTGGGGTTTGTTGATGTTGAGAGGTGAGAGGACTTGCATGCCATGGACAGTGAAGCAGCACATTTACTTAGGGTGGGTCCCATAGGTTCCACGATTTAAATTTGAGGAAGTATCACTTTTTGACCGTTGACATAATTAGGAAAATTTAATTTGATAAAAAATGTTTTATAACGACTAAATTGATCGATCAATTTTTAATTTGGTTGTAATGTTTTCCTCGTTGTTTCATAAAAATCAAATTAATCAACTATCTTCTGTCAATATCTTCCTTTTATGATAATTTCTTGGCTCGATATTGACTGAAGTTGGTTGATTAATTTGATCGTTATGAAACTGTGAGAACGACATTATAACCAAATTAAAAGTTGGTTGGTTAATTTGACCATTATGAAACGTAGTTGGTCAAATTGAATTTCCCTAATTTATACGATAGTCAAAAATGTGGTATTCTCCAAATGATCTCATTTTCCATTTTTAAATTTATTTAACAGTTTTTTTTTATTATCAATGTCTATCACATTTTTACAAGGTAAATTTTTTTCTCTGTTATTTTATAATTATAATTTTTAATATTTTCGGGTTATTAAAAATTATGCCATTTTTGAACTTGTTTTTTATAACAGCACATGCACACGAGCTATTCTTTATGCCAATATTTCTAATATATACATTAATTTCCTTTAATTTATCTTTCAGTCAAACATAACCATTATTAAAGAGGGAAAGATTATAACTTTTGTAATTTACTAAAAAAAATCAAATGTCAACTACTAAAAATGAGAAATAAACATACTAACAGCCTGTTTCACTTTCACCCCTTTTTAAATTATATATACACGACCAAAAGTAAATTTTTTTAATGAAATTAAGAGCAAGAATTAATGCAATCTTTACTCTGTAAGAGAGGTGAAGAGCGCAATTTCTAAAATTACAAAACAATAAAATAAAGTGAAAAAAAATTAAATTCCATTCATTTTACGATGGACTCGCCTATTGGCAGTGTTTTAAAACTCCGCCAGTTAGCCCTAGAGTTCTACTACCGGCATGACTTTCTTAATTACTGCCTAATGTCGACCAAGTCGGCTCTCACGCCAAACCTCGCCGACCTTAATTTATTTTTGTAGCTTTTGATTTTGTGACATGGTGGCGGGAGGAAGAAGGAAGGGGGAGTGGTAATGGTGATGCAGAGAGGGAGGTAATGGAGGGCGAACTAGAGTAATATCTTTTTTTTGTTTTTAGCTCTAAACTTGACTGGTTTATTGCTTTTGGGTTGTTGAGAATTGAGATTAATGCTATGTTTGTATATTTTTGTTCATTTTACAAATATAGACAAGCGTTTGACAAAATGACAAACATAAAAAAAAATTAAATTTGTATTCAATGTGTTTGATCTTTGATGTAAATTATCAAAAAAATGGTAATTATGCCTTAATTCTAGGCCTTGCCCCCGATTTAGTCATGGCCCAGCGTAGTGTCTTGCAGTGGCCTTTACGATTTTTAGAACTTTGCCTATTGGTACTCCCTCCATTCCAGGCCCTGCTTTGGGCACGTGTAACATGAGCTTTCGCACGAAACACCCAAATTCAAGGGGGTCTAATTTTTTTAGATGTATAGGTTAGTTTTATTATATATATATAAAGAGAGGTGCGATTTTTGGAAAGTTCCCATCAAAATGAACTTTTTAATGGAACATGACTTGTTTGTATGGAAAATAAAAATCTGCCTTGAAAATAGGTACTACTTAATATTTTTATTTTTAATTTAGAATTATGAAAAACCTCTTCATTATTCTAAAGAAGATTAATTAGATGTTGTTTCTGCATTTATTACATTGTATTTAGTGGTTAGTGAATTTAAAAGTCATTGGAAGCCGAAGGATTAAATGAGTAATTAAATAAATGATAATATTTAGAATTTATAAATCAGTATAAATAGTGGGATTCAGTTCATATGAACATTTGAGCAATCACATTAGAAAAAAATTGCTTACCATCACAAAAAAACTGCTCAAATTAGTTATCGACACAATCTTGATCTAGACACTAAATGACAGATTTGACGAAATAAACGAAATGTAAAGGCAATGTTTTAATTCTTTGACTGCCCATTGCAAAATTATATTGATGTATGAAACGAATAGTTGTTATAAGAATCAAATAACAAAAGAAAGAAAATTGAGTATAGAATAGTTATTAGAGATGTAGAAATTGAAATGTGGTTTGTGGGAGACGGTAGATTTTGGGATGGAGCATAGAAAGCTTGCAATGTTAAGAGTGAATAACTAAAGTAGTTTTTTTTAAGGTTTTTTATTAGTCTGGTTCATTTTGTTTTTCTTTTCAATTTTCAAATTGATTTTTTTAGCTAGGTTTAATTTTGCCATACATGGGCTTAAATATGTGATAATTAATAATTTTGGTTTTATTTCTTTGACCCAAAATCACTTGAATTAGTATTACCCCCTCTAGGAGTGTACTGTTCGGTTTAGTTTGATTGATTTCAAAACCACAAACTGAACCACTCTCCTTTGATTCCAAAATTTTCAAACCGAACCATTCGGTATGGTTTGTTTTTGTTTGACTGTTATACTTTAAAATTTTCTTTCTAATCAATTTAACGAACAATAAATATCACAATAAAAATAAGGTAAATAAGATTTTAATTTGTAATGAACATCAAACATTAAAAAATAATGTTATATAATATCACACACACACACATATATATATAATAATCTAGATTTGATGTAGTAACTAATATATATAAAACATGTTTCCTTTAAGACGACCTTACAGATCTTAATTCATAAGAGGAGCACTACTCTCCACATCGCATGAACCCACCAAAACGATGAATCAGTCTGACAAAATATATTTGTAAGATCGTCTTACCTAAGTTTTTGTTATATATATGACTAGATTAATTAACTGCGTAGATATGCATATTAGATGAGACTCAGAATATTTAAATAATATATGTTTTGTACATAATAAATAAATAAATAGGTAGTTTGGTTTGGTTCATTTTGGTTTGATCTCAAAAAAATGTGAACTGGATCGGTCTGATGCTTACATTCTGGAACCAAAACCGAACTGTATTAGATTAAAATTAAACCAAACCGAATCATTCGGTTTGGTGGTTCAGCGGTTCTAAGACCAACTCCAACCCAAAAACCCCCAACTTGGGGCAATTTCAGCACCAATTTGGGGTAGTTTAAGCCCTATACACTATTCCAACTTCAACCATTCACACAAAATCTTAGATCAAAAAGAATATTACTCAGCATATCCTATTTTGATTTACTACTAACATTTTAAATTGTCATTATTAAGATTACACAATTAATAATTTATTATATTTAATAATTTTATTTTTACAATATTATTTATATAATTAATAATATTTAAAAATTAGTAATTAAGTATATTTTAAATTACAAACCATTTGATAAATACAAGCGCATACATTATGATAACACAAACAGTACATCTATTTAAAATCTTAAAAAACTACAAAGAAAATAAGATATTGTGTTTCCAAATTATTTAGTATAATTATTTCTTTATTGATAATAAATAAAAAATAATTTCCCTAATAGACCAATTTATTATTATAATTTATTGAATTTATAGTGTTTAATACTTTAAAATAAATTACATTATTAATATTGATTACATAGCTAGGGTTGTAAACAAATCGAATTTTTTTGATTCGATTCGGTATTCGAATTCGGTATTCGGTATTCGTATTCGAAATATTCGAATTCGAATTTTTTTTAATATTCGATAAGGATTCGAATTCGAATACAAATTTGGTGGTATTCGATTCGGTATTCTGAATAATATTTGAATTATATATATATATATATATATATATATATATATATATATATATATATATATATATATATATATATATATATATATATATATATATAACAAAAAAAAAACCCTAACCTCACTCAAACACTCACAAACTCCTAGTCTCACAGTGACGGCTTAGTGCTCACTGTTCAGTTCACCCCGCCCAGAATCCACTCCAGATCGCCGACCCCGAAGACCACGACGGCGAGTCGACGACCCCAACCCAAGTGCGGCACACGGCAGCGGCGGCCTCTACGACCTCGATCCTTCCAGTTCCTAATTTGACTCCAACAGCCTCCTCCCTCCCAGTCCCAGCTCCAGTCGTGTTATTACAATCCGACGGTCTATTCTTCGACGATCTCTCTTTTCTCTGACTACCATTAGGTATTTCTATCTCTTTCTGTATATTTTACTTTGTTTATTGTATTTTTGGTGTTTGGAGATCGATGATGTTGTTTATGTTCGTAGTCATTATTTAGTCGATTTTGTCAATAGTATTTCTTCAGATGAGTCCTTTTCGTATGTCCTAGTGTACAAGGACGCTGTTAGGCTTTGGATTGTAGGCGATTTGATGCCTTTTGGTGTATAAGACTTTACTTATTAACCTCATGTGTACAATATTGAGTTGAAGTTTTGAATAGAGCATTGCTTATGAGTTCATTCATTATCTTGGAAAATATTAATTATGTGATCAGTTTGTAAGCTTACTATCTACTAGTGCTAGAGGATCCTGCAATAACTTCTCTTTTATCACACTCTTGTGCCAACCTTGCTGGAATCCTCTACACAACATCTGTAAAGAACTGTTAGGCTTTAAGTAGAAAAGTTATTGCTATAGAAATGATAGGGAGAAGTAATTAAAATGAAGATACAACAGGGCCAATACAAGAAGATTACTCCATAACAGTAAGTTAATGAGTATAACTAGACAAGGGAATAGTTATCTAACTTGGTGGAGACAGACGAAGTAGAAAAAGCAACATCTAACAACAAAAACTAAGAATTAAAGGCCATAGGATATACTAAAAATCAAATATTTGGTTTATGTGCTGACTTATTTCATGAAAAGTAGTGTATTATATAGTAAAATATGATTGTACCTCAGACTTGTCAAACAGTGAAATATCAAGGCAGCTCAAAACTTGTTTGTGGGAGCTAAGGTGAGGATTATAGACAAAGCTGAAAGTTCAGTAGATTAGAGGATCTGGATATAGGCTAAAATTGGAGCGAAAGTATCCAAAAATTGCACTTGCTTAAGATTACACGACTCTCATGTGATTGGGTTTCATAAACTAACATAACCTAGTTAAAAGCATGTCTACCCAGACGAAGACAATGAGACACTGAAGGATTCGAAGGAGAAACAGAAGAATGAAAAAAAAAACAAAGGAACTATAAGTAGGAATTACTAAGATTTGATCTAAAAAAAATAAGAGCTTTAGCTGCTTGGATTAATGCCGAAGGATGCATGCTTAGGAGTAGATAGTGAATACTTTACCACAATGGCACATGCATCCTGACATATACTATTAGGCTGACATATACTTATGTCCTTTGAGTTTCTGGTTGAGAATAATCATGTGTCAATTAATGCAGCTTGAAATTGTGGCCACACAGTGATATGATACTTTAGGTAGGAAGTTAATGATTATTCAACCTTTTTCTTAATTTGTGCCCTAGGTTATAGTGAGTACTCTCTTGTGCATCGTGAGATTGTTACATACTAATAAATTTGTATTTAATTGGGTAATACAGTTATACAGTTAATTGTTGGAATCTTTTTTTTTTTTTTTTTGCCTAATGTGGACTATTGAGAGAGAGTTAGAGAAGGGTGGGAGGGATTTTAGGGATACAAGTATTCCATCTTCATGTAGTATTTCTTCCTTGTGAATTGGTTTCTTGATTCCTACGTAGATCATAGTTCCAATGTTATTTCCGCATTCTGACGGCCAAAAATTCAGGCTGCAAACTGCTGTCGAGTATATGCCAAAGCTGGGATATTATTATATGAACTTGGAGTTCACAAGGAAACAGGGCCTCCAAGGCGTAATATGTGATGTGTAGCTTTTTTTTAGCCTTTTGATTTAGGGTATAATATAAGTTCCTTGTAGCATTTTGGTTGAGGGTAAAATGTGTATTATTCACATTTGTTACTCTTTGCTTTATCACTTTGGGTGTTTGTGTTTTGATAATCAGATTGTGCTTATACTTTCCATTTTATTTTTATCAGGATGTACGAGAATTAGGCTTAAAGCAAGCACAGCAGAAAAAGGTGACCTCCATTGGCAAAAGGCTATGACTTGGAGAATATTGAGGATCTAAGCCAATAGAACCACATTCTTTTTATACAGGTTGAATCTCAGTAAATCGACCGCCCTCCTTTGTTAGTAAAAAGTAGTGTTGAGAAAATTATACTTGGTTCCTCATGTTTTGTCCCGACAGGGACAAGCAATGTATTTATCTAGGTCTTGATCTTGCATCCTTTCTATCACAACATTACTGTGGTAAAAGTTTCAAAAATATAAAAGTTTAAAGAATTTTTTTTTGTTTTTTGTTTTCCTTCTATTTAAACAAATTCAGGTGACATAATTTATTTATAATTATATTTGTTAAAAAATTACATATATTATCAGTCATTTCCATCATCTTAAACTATCGTTAATTGTTTTGGTACTATAGTCTTGTTATGGAATGATTCACTGTATAACGTAAAAGATAGCTATTATTAGTTACTGGTACTCTTATCTGTGCCGATGACACGGCGCCAGTTTGAGAATTTATCAATAAATGAAGAAGATACTATGGAAATGCATGAACTACTAAAAATATTAATTAATAATTTGTATACGAAATTGCGGGCCAGAAAAAAAGGGCCGGACAAAAATTAAATTGATTAAGTTAATTACGATAACAGTTAAAAAGAAAAAAAACACATTTCAAATTACAAAATTACGATTTTCTTTAAAAAATTTAATTTGTATACCAAATTACGGGTCAGAAAAAAATTAAATTGATTAAGTTAATTACGAGAACAATTAAAAAGAAAAAAAATACAAATACAAATTTTTGCAACCATAAAACTGTAAAACCGTAAAATATTAAATGTAAAACCGTAATATCTCAGTAAAAGAGTAACTAATTCTCGCAAATGTAAAATAATAACTGTAAACCGTCTTGTAAACCGTAATATCTTAATAATTTTCCCAGTAATAAAATAAGGATGGAAAAAAACGTGATAAAAACGGTTGAGATTGTGAGATTAAACATGATAGAAAGACATTCTTTATATTCCATATATATCAATATTACATTGAAATGAATGCCCACACATAATATTTCCAACCTATTTATAAAATTTTAGGAGAGATTATTAAAATTATTTGGACAAAATTGTAATATTTTTAAAAACTACAATGAAAATTCTTTTAAAAAAATAGAGACATTATTTGGAAATTGATGTTGCAAAATAGTTTTTTTATTCAATAGCCGTAGAATCTTGATAAAACAGTAAATTGATTAATTTGTATACGAAATTGCGGGCCGGACAAAAAATTAAAGAAAAATTAATTTTACTTGATTAATAATAATTTAACATAAGTATATTATGTAGTTTCTTTTAAAGTCATTTGTACCTGGCTCATAATTAAAGTCATGTACATGTACGTGGCTCATTGACAAAATAATCTTGTCTTAAAAAGAAAATAAACAAATAAGACAATTTTATTGAAGCGGACAAAAAAATGAAAGCATAACAATAATTTATTAGAATTTGGACAAGGTAAAACGATTTATATATTTTAAACCATTTTTATTCTAAAAAGTTATCGTTACATTCTTTGATCCGATAAACTAAATGTATAAGTCTTATTATCTTCTTTTTTATATATTTTCACAAATATATAGACTTTGCTTGTATAAATTTATTTATTAGTAGAAATTTTCAATTTTGTAATATGATTTAAAAAATCTAAATAGTGAAATGCTTCACATATTCAGAATTGAATAATATATTCTCTAAATTTTCCTAAATAAAATTGTAAGGAAAAAATTATAATATATCCAGATCCTGAATATATATGTTTGATATTTTTAGATCTGAAACAAGTAGATAAAAAAACACCTCATAGTTGGTAAGATCTTGGAGAAAGAAAATTTGTTTATATATTTTAAACTATAATTTTTCTAAGTTAAAAAATATAATTATTAAACTCTATTTTTCAAAAAGTTTAAAAATTTCTAAACATTGAGACAACTGAAATATTCCAAATTTTAATGATCGTAAATAAGTAAAAGAGAAAGCTATAAAATAAAGAGAGAAATTATAAAACCAAAGTTAGGCTTGTTCTCTTTGAGATACTTGTGAGTTTGATTTTGGTTTGACTAGATTTTCTATTATCTCTCTTACTTTTTTATTTAATATTTACAATCGAAAATAAAAAATCTCATAATCAAGTCTCAAAATTATAATACCAAACACACTTGGAGCACGTAAAGAAAACATACCCATTTTATTTGGAGAAATTGCGTACAATCCTAATATTTTATCTATTTTAATTTTAATAAATAAAGGATTTTGATAAAAATATTTGTGTATTTATTTTTGGATATTGTTGAAATTGTAATAAAAATACGTTTGTATAAAACATTGATATTTTTGAAAAATACTATTTATTTGTTTCTTCCGCTACGAGTTACATGTGTTTATTTTGGGTTATTTTCGAATTGAATTTTTGGAACACTAGCAGACCCGATCCGTTTGGTCTCGGGATCGGGGTCATCACAGTTTGTTTTTCATCATAGACTCATAATATTACAAGGGCTGTTGTCCTGATTCTCATGAAAAAACTGTAGAAACTAATAAAGTTTAGGAATTTTTTTTTTTTTTTTTTTTTTAGGAAACAGGGACGGGACCCTGCAAGATTTTATTAATAGGAAAAAAAGATACAAACTTGAGGGGGACAACCAGCCTTACCCTTTTACTGGGGGGACAAAGGAGCCTAACCTCGAAAAAGAATACAGAGAAATCGAAAAGAAACTTAAGATAACCTAACATAAGGAGTCCCTAATCGATCATGAATAACCTTTCCTTTAATAAAAGGAGGCAAATCAGAAATAGAAGAAAACTCCGAATCCTTACTTTGGTCAATCCCCAAATTAGCAAGACTATCGAATGTAATTTGCCTCCACAAAGGGTCGAAGACAAATTGACAATCGCGATGCATAGAGAGAAGAGCCCTAACATGATAGTGCATTGACCAAGGGTAATTATGCCCTTTGGTAAGCCAGTGAAAGATGACTTGAGAGTCCATCTCCACAATAGAATTACGAATCCCATGAGAGTGCAGCCAACAAACTCCTTGAAATAAAGCCTTCATCTCAGCTTCTATATTAGTAGCATGACCAAAATAAGAAGAATACGCATGAATTACTAACCCATTCGAATCACGAATTAGACCTCCACCGCCACTGATGCGGATTTCCCTACTAGCACCATCGAATTTAGCTTGAGCAAACCACCCGATGGTTTGGACCACCTAACTGCCTGAATCTTAACCTGCCGTTTAGAAGCAAAAAGAGGAACACCGGACTGAAGACGAAGCTCAAAAAAATTCCCCTTACCCATTATGATAGAGAGATCTGATAATATGGCCGAAACAATGGAGGAAACTGGAACTTGAGAATTGTCATAAATGATGGAGTTTCGAGCCTTCCATATATGCCAAAGGATCAGAGATGGGAGAAATGTATGAGTAGAAGAAATAGAAGAACACCAGCTCGACATACACCTCTGCTGGATAGAGTCGCCCGTGATCGGAAGATTGTGAGAGGAATTAAAAGCAGCCCATATAGCCAAAGCTAAGTTTCCGGAAATAAATAGGTGATTGAAGGATTCAACTGAAGGTTGAGAGCAACAAACACAGCGAGAAGCAAGATGGAATCCCTTACGAGATAACCCTTCATCAACTGGAAGCCGGTGTAAAAATAACCGCCAGAGAAAGACACCAATCTTTTTCGGTAACTGCTTATGCCAAATAAATTTAGCCGAGAGCATAGAAGAAGGGATTAACCATCGCTAAAGCCGAAGATAAGGAGAATCTTCCCGAGGAGGTTTCGGTCCAGCAGGGAGAATCGGGCTGATCAATAAGACATATACGATTCTCCATGATAAAAGAGCGAGCTTGAAGAGGGAGAACTGTAATGGCCAAATCAGTGAGATGAGTTCCAGCCGAGTCAAACAGATCCTTGACAATCTGTAAAGGACAATCTGTGGGACGAGAGAGTAACGGTCCAGGAAGCCACTTATCATACCAAATAGAGCAATTACCAGCCCCAATATTCCAGCTTAAATAAGGCTCAGCAATGTGTTGAATGGATTTAAGACGACGCCAAATGTGAGACCCCTCAAATTTGAAATGGAAGCATGAGATGAAGGGCAATAACGAGCTTGCAAAAACCTCGACCACAAATTATCCACCGTACGGAAACGCCACCAAAGTTTAACCGAGAAGGCTTTGATCAGAGAGGAAATGGAAGGAATACCGAGACCACCCATATGTTGAGGAGTACAACACTGCTTCCAAGCTACCCAGTGACATTTAGAGGACCCTTCTGGACCAGCCCAAAAAAAATTAGATAAGACTCTCTCCATTGTGTTGACAACAGCCTTGGGAGGATCAAGGGAAGCCAAGAGATAAGATGATATCGATTGCAGAACATGGCGGATCAAAGTTATCTTCCCGCCAGCGTTTAGAAAAGACCCATACCAAGAAACCACTCGAGAAAGAAGCTTAGTAATGAGAGGATCGAACAGGTTTCTAGTCTTACGACCATAGTATAAAGGACATCCCAAATAAGAGATGGGAAATACGCCAAGCTGCAAACCAAAATAAGAGGAGATGCGAGCAGCTCTACCAGCCCCAATCGACGTGGGCACATAAATCCGACTCTTAGTTTTATTAATACTTTGACCACATTTGTTCATAAAGATGCGTAACTTCCAAGTGATTTCAAGGGCACCTCCTGCTACCATTGCAAAAAATAATTACATCATCAGCGAAAGAGAGGTGGGAAATAACTGGACATCCACTAATTGTAGAGAAACGAGTGCAAGGAGCCCTATTGTGAAGACCATTGAGGCTGCGGCTAAGCACTTCCGAAACAATAATGAAGAGGCTCGGAGAGAGAGGATCCCCTTGGCGAAGACCGCGAGAAGATTGGAAGAAACCACCGGGAGCCATTTATAAGGACCGAGAACCAAGCCCGATATAAGCCGCCAAATAATGTCTATAAATTCCTCCGAATCCAAATTTTCTCGAGAACCCAAGGAGAAATAACCAAGAGACACTCTGGCCGAATGCTTTCTCCATATCAAGCTTAATGATTATATTAGAGCCATTATTTTCTTCTCTAAAAAGTGAGCAGCTTGGGCTAAAAGAACATTATCTTGAATGATCCTTCCTTTGTAAACGCACTTTGATTCGGCGAAATAATTTGAGGGAGATACTTAGCCGCCCTGTCCGCAATAATCTTGGAAATAATTTTATTGCAGCAAATTACATAAGCTTATAGTCGTAGATCTCGAAAGAAGTAGGGGTATCCACTTTTGGAATTGTAGCAATAAGTGTACTCGCCCAAGAACGAGGAAGAGAATACTCAAAGAAAGAATTTCGAATTGCAAGAAACAAATCATCCTTTATAATATCCCAACAAGAGACAAAGAATTGGCCTCGCTAAGCCATCAGACCTCCGCACTTTCCGATCGAGACCGAAATGGAGGAAAATATCTCGCCCGCTGAAGGCACATCGTTAGAGTCGAGTTCCAATCCCGAGATACAATGCGGGAATCATTGAGAGATCCACATTTGTGGGAATATTATCACCGAGAGAAGACCACTAAAGAAATCAATACCCCTTTGCAATATCAACGCTATTTTCAAGTTAAGACACCATCCACCGCTTTTGATCGAGCGAATGTGGAGACGGCCGCGATTGACTTAACCGAGGCATGAAATATCTTGGTATTCCCATCTCCATCTTTAAACCAAATAATCTTGGCTTTCTCGACGCCAATAAGCCTCTTCAATAGTAAGAGATCTGCGCAAAATTGCTTGAGCTTGAAGCATAGCAGCACGGTTTTCACTAGAAGGATTAAGCTCAAACATAAATTCTTTTTCTAAAACATCCTCTTCTGATTTAGTCACGGCTGCAAAAATGTTACCGAAAGTCTCTTTGTTCCAGCTTATTTAAGAGCACCTTCGTCGTTCGAAGTTTACTAGCAAAACGAGCTAGCGGCCCGCCCATAGACACCGAATTCCAAGCGTAACGCACTACGCAACAAACAAAAGAGTCGTATGGTCCGCATATCTCGAAACCGAAAAGGTCTTGCTTTAGCATTAGAGGCGGAAATATTCAGAAGAAAGGGAATGATCTCGAAAAGTTCTATTAAGATGTTGAACCGACGAGGACGAAAATAAATCCAAGAAATTCACATTACTGAGAATGCGGTCTATACGTTGATGAATTGTTGCTCCCTCTTCTCGCTTATTCCACCAAGTATATTGAGGACCTGAGAAACCAAGATCTGTAAGCCCACAAGCAGCATTGCTAGCATGAAAATCCATGGCACCGCTTTCTATCCCAACCACGACCACCGGATTTAAGGGATCAAGGATGATATTAAAATCACCGCCCACCACCATGGAGAATTAACTAATTGAGCACTAAGGTCAATTAATTTGACCAAAGAAGTTGTTATCTTGAGCATCGCACTTGGCGCACACTAATGTGATGCACGTAATGAGGCCATGTGTAATGCTTAAGGCAAAGAGTGATATGTCGAGTAGAGCCGCGCACTAAAGAACAAACGAAAAGTAGATTTAGCAAAGAACCAAATAGTGCTTTCTTTAATTAGAAAAACCGGTTGAATTTAAGACGCCGCTAATAAATTTAATTCTATCTTGATGAATCATTGGTTCGAAAACTGCAATAACCGAAATTTTGTGGATTTTGACAAGCTGTTTGATACGAGCCACCGTAGATCATTTCCTACTCCTCGAGCTGCTCCAAAATAAGGCCTTAACATCCATGAGAAACTGAATTGGAGGAAGAACCGCTTGAGCCAACGAAGCTGTCGATCTGAGGGAGGGATTTTCTTTGACTTACTCACATTAGCTACAGATTCCAAATTCAGAGCCTCTATATTTGCATTATCCTGATCAGTTCCATCTTCAATTATTTCTTCAAGAACGGCGAAAGAATTTGACAACATGATAGGGTCCTCAACTACACAATCCTTATCTGGGACGAAGCATGCTCTCGCATGGGATTGACATGGGGGATCGATATGGGCTAGATTCGTGGAGATTTGGTTGTATGGGAGGATCTTGAATAGGAGGAGGATCTTGAATAGGGTTTGGAACGGGCTGCCTGTTAGGGTTTGGAATAGGAGGAGGATCATGTAAAGTATTGCATTCTCGTCACGAGCTTCAGCAGCTGGCTTAGGGATGGTAACGCCTTTTGGCTTCCAAACTTTCGTGGCGATAGAAACATTTACCGAAGATTGGGCGGTTGTATTAGCTTCCCTTATAGGCTCGTAATGTGTATTGTTACGGCCATGCGCGACTTAATTTTGCATGAAGTTTCCTCGTGTCCTTGCCGATGACAAAATTGACAATACCGTGGTAGTTTATCTCAATAATATGCCGCCAAAATCCTTCGATCACCTCCACAATCTATCCAGACGCTTAGGAATTGGCTTAGTTAAATCTATTTCGATACAAACCCTAGCCACACTAGGTCTTGTAAGATTAACAGTAGGATTATCAAGAAGAAGGGGCTTACCAATAAGACTGGCTATTGAGAAAAGAGCTTGTTTATGAAATAAATAGATAGGCAATCCAGGAAGATCGAACCAAACCGAACAATAGGACTCTCTAATCCCGAGTCCACTTGAAAACGCCCGATATGGACCTAAGAACCATTGATCCTTGATCCAAAGCCGTTGATAATCATGTTCATGATGGACTTGAATGAGAACATGCTTGGCATCAAGGTGTCCCAATGTAACGCCGCCTTTAAGCCCGAATTAAGAAGTACTTGCGCAAAGCATCCATGAAGGTCTACCATGAGAAAACTTACCAACCAAAGTGAGATGGAATGGTTTAGCAAGGAGGTTGATAAGATCCTGGGATAGCTTAAGGCAACAAGATAACATTTCCATTGATTGAATCATCTATTTATGGGAGTGTTACAATTAGGTTACACTTGAGTAGAGTACAAGAAACATTTAGAAGGAAAGAATCATAATAAGGAAAGAACTATATAAGGTAATTATTACTAAATAATAATTACAAATAAACAAGAATAAATACAAAAAATATTATTTTCTAATATTCTCACGCAAGATGGATGACCAAGAGGAGAGACCAATCTTGTGAAGTAATTGATGAAATCGTTGGTGAGCAAGAGGCTTGGTCAGTGAATCTGCCAACTCATCAGCCGAGAAAACATGACAGACCCGCATAAGCCCATCCTGAACTTGTTGCCAGATGAAGTGAAAGTCCAAGACCACATGCTTCATGCGAGTATGAAAGACCGGGTTGGAGCAGAGATTAGTGGCACCCACATTGTCACAATAAATAATGGGCTGAATGGAGGAAGTGAGACCGAGCTCTCCGAGCAGAGACATAATCCGTAGGGACTTCGGAAGAGTCAGGGCGACACGGAAAACCCAAGATTCGCCTTCACGAAGAGCGAGCAATAGTGCGTTGTTTCTTGGAGCTTCAAGAGACCGGGTTGCTGCCGAGGTAGACAATGTAGGCACTAGTGGAGGTGTAGTCATCTTTGTTGCCCGCCCAATCACCTAATGCATGGAAAGCTGGGGGGAACTAGCGATGAAGTAGAATGTCATTATTAATAGACCCGTAGAGGTACCGGAGAACTCGCTTGGCCGCATTCCAATGCTCGGTAGTCGACCTATGCATGAACTGGGAGATTTTGTTAACAACATAGGCAACATATGGGCGAGTAAGAGATAGATATTGAAGACTCATAACCACTGCCCGAAATTCGCCGGATCGTTGAGAGTAGTTCCGACTAAAGTGATAAGTTTGACGAGGTGGGGAGTAGAGTAGCAACCGGACGAGCATCTGTCATGCCCGTGCAAATAAGGAGATCAAAAATATACCCACGCTGTGAGAGCAGGAGACCACTTGGTCATTTGATGACCTCAACACCAAAGAAATAGTGAAGATCTCCAAGGTCTTTGAGTGAAAAGCAACCGACGAGCAAAGAGATGAAGTTCTGGAGTGCAGCAGGCTGGTTCACAGGGATGATGATATCATCCTCATAGACAAGAAGATATATGGTAGTGCCCCCTGCATTAAATATGAACAACGAAGTGTCTGCCACAAAATTATTGAACTCGGAGGCAAGGAAAAACTGACGCAGTTCATTATACCATGCTCGGGGAGCCTGCTTGAGACCATATATAGCCTCGTAAAGCTGACATACATGTTGAGGTTTTTCCTTGTCAAGGAAGCGAGGTGGTTGAAAGCATGAACACCCCTTCTCGGACATATTGCCTTGAAGAAAAACATTGTTCACATCTAATCGCCGAAGACCTCATCATCGATTACGCCAGCGAGAGAACAAAACGAAAGAGTCCGCTTTAACCATCTGGCGGAAGGTCTTGTGATAATCCACTCCCCGATCGCCGATGAAATCCCTTGGACACAAGACGAGCTTTGTAGCGTTAATGGTGACATTAGCATGTCGTTTAATGTGGAGGATCCATTTTGCAACCAACAATATTGTAAACATCTCGTCGAGGAAACTGCATCCCAAGTACCATTGTGGGCTGTGAGAGCATCATACTTCATCGACATGGCCTCGTGCCACTTGACATCTTTAAGAGCCCGGAAAGTGACACATGTTGGTTCAGTTGTCCGCCGCTAGTTGAGCCGAGAGACTCCGCTTGGTGAGTGATTTGTAGATGTTGTTTTTGGAGCAAGTAACTATGGATGAAGTTCTGAATCAAGAAGACAGAACAAGTGGCGCAGCATGGGTGGGCTGTTGTCCTCGTGCATGGGCGGGTTGTCGAGGACGGCCGAGCGCCTATCACAACTCACAAGATCGGTAGCTGGGCAAGTTGGAGAAGGTGGTTGAGGCTGGTGTATGGGCGAGCGAGATCAACCACATTCCGATTAGTGCTAAGAGAAATTGGGAGGCACTTCGAGCGAGCAGACTGTGTATGAGTTCGGGAGTAGTTCATGAGAAGGTAGCCAAGAGACACTAGTGTAGGGTCTCAGCGAGCAAGACGGGTGTCCGTGTGGACATTGGAAAGGTAGACTCGACAAATTGAACATGATGCAAAATGACCAGCCTTGGTGGTGCTCGGATCATAATGTAAGAGATAAGCTCGAGTGAGCGAGTAACCCGAGGAAGACACAAAGAGTGGAGCGAGCAACTAGTTTGTGAGCGTAAAGGGGCGTGTATGGTAGCAAAGGTAACCAAAGGCACGAAGTTTGGAGTAGCTTGAGAGCCAAAACGCTTATGGTAGGGAGATTGGTGAGCAAGGGTGGGTGTTGGTAGCCGATTTATGAGGTGGGCCGTTGGAAGGCAAACGCACCGTAAGGGCACGAAGAGATGCACGAGAGGCGAGAGACCCGCCAACAATATGACGATGACGACGTTCCGAGAACCTATTGTGCTCCGGGGTACGAAAGGGCGAGGTGAGGTGAGAGATGCCATGGGCGTAACAAGTAGGCGGCCAAGCCGGCCGAAGCCCCATACTCGCCTCCATTGTCTAAGTAAAGAGTGAAAATTGTTGTTTTAAAATAGTTTTCAACCAAGGCTTTAAATTTGGGAAAGATGGTGGCACCTCGGACTTAAGTTTGAGCAGGTAAAACTAAATATAATGGGCATAGTGATCAACAAAAATCACATAGTATTTGAAACCATCTATAAAGGGAAGGGGGAGGTCCAAACATTAGTATAAATTGTTTGTAGAGGGAGAGTAGACACAATAGTATTTCGATGAAAAATAAGTTTATGACTTTTATTAAAAAGGCAATCATTACAATGAATATGATGAGTGCGAGCAGTGACTAATACTAAACCTAAGCTAGATAGTATCTGACTTTGGACGGGGTTAGACGGATGACCACGGCAATGATGTCAATCTTGGTGAGAGACTTTAGAGCTAACACAAGCAAAGAGGCGAGGAGAGGGAGTTGTGGTCAGCCATTCATACACACCATCTTTAGACTATCCGATCAGCAGTATTTTCCCTGTTATTAATTTCCGTTAGCCATGACGAAAAGTGGTTAGGGCGGTGGCTAGATGAAGAAGATGAAAGTTTAGGAGCAAAGCTCTTATAGCATGTAAAAACTAATAAAGTTTAGGAATTAACAACATAGCCTTTCCATTGATTGAATCATTTATTTATAAGGAAAATTAAAATTAGGGTTACACTTGAAGTAGAGTACAAGAAATCTTTACAAGGAAGGAATCATAATAAAGAAATAGTTATACAAGATAATTACTACTAAATAATAATTACATATAAACAAAAATAAATACAAAATATATTATTATCTAATAAAAACGAGCAGTAGTGATCAGGTTGCTGTTGAGGATGATAGTTTTTGCATCGATGCCTTCAAGTATGGAAATGTGGGGAGGTTCATTAACCACAGTTGTGTTAGAGAATAATATCTTTTAATTATTCTTGTAGATTTGTAATGTGTAATTAGTGGTAATTACCTTGTAGAGTTCTTTCCTAATTGTGTTACCTTCCTTGTATAGGTTTCTTGTATCCTACTCCTAGTGTAACCCTAATTGTAAATCCCCCTATAAATATGTGATTTATTCAATGGAAAGGTTGCCATTATTCCTAAACTTTATAAGTTTCTACATGGTATCGAGGTACTCTGCTCTAAAACCTTCTTCACTCTTCTTCTAGCCGCCTATTACCCAAGCTACAATGGCTAACAAATCACTCTCTCACCGTCAAAAACCCTCTTGATCCCACCCAAACCTTCGACCTCATCAATATCTCCCACCACAACATCACCAAACTCACCTCTACCAATTACATAGCTTGGAAACTCCAAGTTGAGGCCACCCTCATTGGCTATGACCTCTACAAGTTTGTAGGCGGTTCACACCATGCCCGCCTCCCACTTTGTCCTCACCAAGGATGCCCAAACATCCAAGGACGTTCCCACCCCAAACCCTCACTACCAACCTTGGATTCGCCAAGACAAACTCCTCTTTGGGGCTCTTGTTGGCTTCTATATCTCACTCCCTGGTTCCTCTCGATCCAACGGGCCCCAGCCTGCTTGCTCGTGAAGCTTGGGACATCTTGGCTCATACCTATGCTCGCCCAACTTCGCGGTCACATTAAACAGATCAAAGATTACCTCAAGCGAGCAACCAAGGAACTCGATCGATCACCGACTACATGCGATCTGTCAAAAGTCGGTGATGAACTCGTACTACGCTCTGGCAAACCTCTTGACCACGAGGATCTCATTGAGACCATCCTCGGTGGTTTGGATGATGACTACCGCCATCGTGGATGTGGTTGAAGGGCGGATACTCCCATCTCGTTTGATGAGCTTCATGAAAAACTCATCAATCGCGAGCTTCTTGAAGCCGGTCTCGGCCTTCGTCCTTCTCGCCGCCCTACCTTACTTCCGCCAAGCCTGTTGCACAAGGAGCAATAGCTCGAAGCTCGGCAATCCTCCTCAAGGCTCCGATGTCGGCCGCCCTCGCATGACCTCGGCCACATTCCCGACCTCGGCATCGCCTCCCCGGCCACAGCGGCCGTATGCGGGCAAGTGTCAAGCATGCCAACAGGCCACTCGGTTACTCATTGCCCAAACTTTCAGCGGTCGCCACCACCTCTATGCCCGCTACTCCCAACTCGGCAGAGTGGCTCAAGTGGCAACTTGCACGGGCTCACCTTGCAACCACGCAGCGGAACACGGGGACAAGGCACTACTCGATAGTGGTGCCTCCATCATGTCATCTAGCGACCTCGGCAATCTCTCGCTACACTCCAACTACACGGGCATGGATGACATGGTCATTGGTGATGAGTGCTTGGGCTAACTATCTCCAAAAGCGGTTTCTCCTCCCTTCATACACCTCACACACTTTTTCCCTTCATAATGTTCTATTTGTTCACGACATGAAAAAGAATCTTATATCTATATCTCAATTTTGCATCTCTAATAAAACCTCTATTGAGTTCTTACCAACTTCTTTTCATGTGAAGGATCTGGCGGCGACGGAGAATATCGTTGTGAGGATCAGCCTAAGGATCAGGAGCTGTGTATGAATGGCCGACCCACGCCTCTCCCGCCTACCCCCTCGCTTGTGTCGCCTCCAAAGTCTCTCTCATCATGGGGCGGCATCATCGTCTTGGCTTGGCATCCGTCGGCCCCATCCAAAGTCGAGATATTATCTAGCTAGGTTTAGCATTAGACATTTGCCGCCGCACTCTATTCATTGTAATGATTGCCTCTCTAATAAAAGTCATAAAGTTCCTTTTCATCAAAATACTATTGTGTCTACTCTCCCTCTTCAAACTATTTATACCGATGTTTGGACCTCCCCCTTCCCTCCATTGATGGGTTCAAATACTATGTGATCTTTGTTGATCACTTATACCCATATCTGGCTTTACATTCGCCGACTCAAACTGAGGTTGCCACCATCTTTCCCAAATTTAAAGCCTTAGTGGAAAATTATTTTAAAACAACCATAGTCACCTTTACTCTGACAATGGCGGCGAGTATATGGGGCTTGCCCTGACTCGCTTGGCCGCCACCTGCCCGCCCATGGCATCTCTCACCTTACTCGCCTCACACCCCGAACACAATGGGTTCCTGAACGCCGCTATCGCCACATTGTTGAGACCGGGTCTCCCTTCTCTCTCGTGCTTCTTCCACGCTCTTTCTCGTCGCTTGCTTTCCAAACCGCGACCTATCTCATAAATCGACTACCTACACTCCACCCTTGCTCGCGCCTCCCTACCATAAACTTTTTGGCTCTCGCTAAGCTTCAGCTTTGGTTGTCTCTCAGTATCCTTGGTTCGGCCCTACTTCGCCCACAAACTCGATGCTCGCCTCCACTGTGTCTCTT
>CM028383.1:94923532-94971921 GCA_013146195.2 Codonopsis lanceolata
TTAACTCGCCCCGCCCATTTTCCCCGCTCGATCATCCAAATTTCGCTTGAGGGGCGGTGATTTGTTTGTTCGCCGCCGCTTGTCCGTTACCTGTGGATAGGCCACCGAGGATTGCCAATGCTTAACATACATCCTGCTACATTCGCCAGAATTTGTCGAGAATTGTGTACCATGGTCTCGAAACAATGGCTCGGGTAACCCAAAGCGCACCGATGTGTCATGCACTAAATTGATGATGTTGTTTTCCGTGATGGTTGCCAATGGTTTTGCTTCAATCCATTTGGTGAAGTAGTCAATCGCCACCATCCGCATTTGAACCGAGATCGTGCTGCAGGAAAAGGTCCCACTATGTCAATTCCCCACATGTCGAATGGCCATGCCGCTACCATCGGGTCTGCTTCTGGAAGGCACTGGGTATATCGCAAAACCTTTGGCACTTGTCACATTTCTGCACATATAAGGCTGCATCTTTCCTTAACGTGATCCAATAATAACCTGCAAATAAGATTTTTTGTGCTAAGGTCCGTGCCCCTGGATGACCACCACATTCTCCTTGATGGACCTCGTATAGAAGCTCTTGGTCATTTCGTGGAACACAACGAAGCATCTAAGATCACCCTTGATCGCTTGTATAGTATTCCTCCGACCACCGAGTATCGACATACCGGTTCCGACAACTCTTGCTCGATTTTTATCTTCCGCAATATACCTCGCTCGATGAAATCTTTATACTGCCGATCCAAAGATTCGGCCGCCGCTCAATATCCATTATTCTCGTTCTTTTCAATCGAAGGTGTTTCTAAATGATCAATCATCACCGCAGCCTTAACACGGATATTTCGCCCTCTCGCTATCTTGGAAAGGTAATCACCGATATTATCTCGCCAATCCCGACGATTTCCCGTAACTTAAAGTTCTTCAAAATTTCTTTGACTAACTCGCAAAGATTTGACCAATGTAGGATTATGGATCGCATACTCCCGCACTTGGTTTACGACTAACTGTGAGTCTGAGTACACCGTGACCGAATCAATATCCATATCCAACGCGAAGCTCTAATCCGCAATCATGGCCTCGCATCGGCTTGATTGTTGGAAGCAGAAATTTGAATCTAAGAGCCATCTCGACTCACCGATCGGGTGTGACTAGCAAGATGCTCGCCTCCGCTCGCTTTACTCGCAGCGCCATCCACGAACAATTCCCAACAAGTGGCGGTTTGATCTTGATCGCTTTTCCCCGCTAAGGCGTAGTTGTGGTCGGAGAACCTCTTCCTCCCGGTCGAAAAGCTCGCTTCTACCAAAAGTCGGCCAATGCCCGTGCCTTGATTGCCTTTCGTGGTTGATAATCGATGTGAAATTCGTAAGCTCGATGGACCAACCAAGCATTCTTCCCGAAAAATCGGCTTGTGCAAAATTTTTCGTAAAGGTGAGTCTGTACACAATTATCACGTGTGTAAAAGTATGCTCGCATTTCCGAGCAAAGAATAACAAGAGAGTAGGCCAACTTTTCTATATTAAAATATCGGCTCTCTACAGTGTGAGAGCTTTTGACACGTAATACATGTGTTTTGAACATTTGACTCCTCCCTAACCAAAACGGCGGCCACAGCCTGGTCTGTGGCTAAGTACAAATATAGATTTTCTCCCATTTTCGGGCTGCTCATTAAGGGTGGTTCACCGAGATACTTCTTCAGTTGCTTGAACGCCTCTGCACATTCTTCATTCCACTCAAACTTCTTATTTCCCCTGAGTACTTTGAAGAAGGGTAAACATCGCTCAGCAGAGCGAGAAATGAAGCGACCAAGGGCGATGATGGTTCCGTTCAAGCGCTGACGCCTTTAATACATCTGGCAGCCTTCATGTCGAGTAGAGCCCGAATCTTCTCTCGATTAGCCTCTATCCCCTCCGTTAACCATGAACCCCAAGAATTTCCCAAATCAACACCGAAAACACACTTGCTCTGGATTTAGCTTCATGTTGTTCTTTCTCAGTTGGTAAAAGTTTCCTCCAAATCTTTGATGTGGTCTCCTTCGTCTTGATGACCATGTCATCAATGTATGCTTCCATGTTTCGCCAATTTGTTGGCCAAAAACTTTGTTGACCATACGCCGATAAGTGGCCCCTGCTTTTTCAAACCGAAAGGCATCATTTTATAACAAGAAGACCGCCACCGCTCGAATGCGGTCAAAGCCTTATCCTCGCCGCCATTTTCACTTGGTGGTATCCCGAATAGGCATCCAAGAAGCCGAGCATTTCAAATCCAAAGAATTGCATCAACCAGCAATGCGAGGGAGGGGTAACTGCCTGGGGCAAGCCTTATTAAGATCCGTGAAGTCCACGCACATTCTCCATTTATCATTGCTTTTTTAACCATTACCACATTAGCCACCAGATGGGTAATGAATTTCTTCAATGATGTCTGCCAAGCCTTCTACCTCCTTCTTTATAGCCTCATTTTTCTCTCAGGAGAATCGGGCGAGGTCGCTGTTGAATTGGTCGACATGCCGGGTCCACACTTAGCCGATGAAGAGCTACCTCCTCACTTATGCCCCTCATATCTTCCACCGTCCCGTGCAAACACATCAAGGCTTGACTTTAATCGCCGATTAATCTTGTCCGCTTCCTGGGAAAGCGCCGCCCAATTTTGATTTTCTCGCTCCTAAAAGATGGATTGATAACAATTTCCTCGAGCTCATCCTCACCGAACTCGCTCTTCACGGACCTCGCAGTTGTGTCCATTTCAATTTTTTCGCCGCCTCCTTTGCCCTCTTTTTACGAGCTGGCTTTGATATTTCCTCAAGCTTCGCCTCCTTGTCCTTGGGGTGATCAACCTCCATATTTTCTCGTCGCGAGCACTCTCCTTCGTAAATTACAGCCTATACCGTCCGTAACTTTGCCTCGAACAACAATTTCTTCATTGGGATGGCGAGCGATTTTCTTTTTCTTCTCAAGCTTTCTGACAAATTCCCACATTGTCCTGGTCGACTATGAAGGATGCCCACGCCGGTGTCTGTAAAACTTTGCTCGCCGGTGAGGAACCGAGGCTACCATCCGAAGCGAGCCATGGAGGGATGCCCATGATGGCGTTATATGGAGATTTCGTGTCGATTACGAGGAAAGTTACGACCTCTAACCTTGTATGTTCCCCATCGCCTATGTAAACTTCCGTGTCAACCGTGCCCTCGACCCTCGACTTTATGATTTGTGAAACCTTCCGTAGTTCCCAAATAAGGTTTTAATCGGCATCAGTGAGACCAATCTCTTTAAAACAATTGTAGTAAAGCACATCCCAAGATGCTCCCGTATCCACGAGCACTCGATGCACTTGCCGCTTATTGATCAAAGCCGACACAACCAAAGGTCGTTCTGACGCAGGTTGCTCGCGCGAGTGAACCGATGGTTCCGCCAAATCGAAGTTACCGGTGGCATATTCATTGCTTTGATAAGGAGTAAATATGCTTTCCCAGCTTGAGTTGAGCCGGGTTCGCCCTCGAGAATAACATTCACCACCCCGCTTATCCGGGGGGCATTGCCTCGCTTCCGCCTCGCTTCCCGAGCAGAGGATCACGCGATTGCCGCCATTGTTGTTCCCTTGCTTGAATCTATCAAGACGCCCTTGATTAATCAAGCGTTGATTTCGAGAATGAAGCATTCCTCCGTGACATGCCCCACGCCGTTGTGATAAGCACAAAATTTTGTGCTATCACCTATTGCCGGATTTCATGGGATAGGAGCCGGAGATCATTCAGATTCAGCATCATTATCTCCTCTCCGAAGTGTTTAAGGAGTAAAGTGCTCGCTCCCCGAATCGCTGAGTGGAATCAAGTCTTGTTTCCTGCCTCCGAAAATTGTTGTTATTTCCCCGAGCTAGAGTGGCGCTTGGTGTCGAACTATTTTCCGCTTTTTCCTTCCCTTTTTTCCTTCCTCCGCCTCGAACAATTGGCTCAAGCAAGCATCTCACCCCGAGTGGCCGGTGGGTGCATCACCATTCCTCGCTCGTGCCCCACTTCGCATATTGTTTAAGAAGCAAAGCTGCAACCTCTCCCTCGCCATGCCCGTGACTTGTTCGAGCACCTTAGTGAATCGCTCCACATAGCTACGGGAGGACTCATCAACTCCCCGACCACTTTGCAAAGGTCGATCGACTTTTAGGAGTGCTCCAGAGCCACCCCGCTAGAAACTTTTCCCTCGATCCTTCCATGCAGCTATGGATCCTTTGGGAAACGCGCCTAACCAACTCGGCTTTCGCCTCAATAGCCCCCCCCGCAAATGCCTTCATTTTAAGGCTTCATTACTAGTCACTAAGCCGACTGAGCTTCAAATGATCGCAGCCTAATCTCCTCGGTTTTTCCCGAGTATTTATCGAAATTAGGAAATTCCTGCCTCGGAGGTGTGTTTTCGATCGATCCGCGAATGGACTTCCATCTCAGATCGAAAGCGTACCCATCGAACGGCGACCAAATTTCTCCAATTTGTCCATGATTCTAGCTTGCATGATCGCCAAAACCTCACCATTGTTCGGGGTTGAGCCGTAATGATGCCGTGCCGCTGGAATTATCATGGGCCGAGCTATAGTAGCGAGGTGCCTCATCCAGGCCTCTCGAAGCCGCTTGGGGGACCCTTGGGGTCTAGTGGTTTCATAGCGGTCACTACTTGTCATGTTCGCGGCGTGGTGATGTCCGTCGAGACGATGAGAATAATGGGATCGAGAATGGTATGGCGTTCGTGCTCATCGTTCACTTCGCCTCGCTGGCCGGGCGGACTCATCGACCATCTTTGCGCTTCTTCGGCCCGGCGTTTATCCCGCCCGTCTTTCCTCACGAATTTCCATGGCATTAGCATCTTGATTGTGGGCGCCACTCACTTTCTCGCGATTCCGTCTTTGGAGCTGTCGATGGCTAAAGGGAGCTTGTGCGGGGCGTGGCCACCAACACTAAGCACCCTTTCAACCACGTGTGGAGCACTAACTGCGGGCACAATCGGTATTAACTGTTCTTCAATGGGAACTGGTGGTTGTCCCAACGCGCCATTGTTGATTAGAATAAACATCTTGCTCAAATCTTGAGCTTGATTGCGAAGAGCTTGTGCACGTGCTGTTCATTTAATGGGACGAGGCTCGCTTGAATTAAGTCGGCGACTTCCGGCCTGGTTCAAATGGTCACGTAGCTCCACCGAATTGGCTTTTTGTTTGCAACGATTTCAAAAATCATGTTAAGCGGTGCATCATCTGAGGACGAAAACACTTTTGGTGCATGCTTTGCTACGCCACTTGTGATCTGGTCATCACCCCACCTAATGGTGGGAGACCATTTCGCGGAAATTGATCTAGCTGGGGAATTCCCTCAGGCCTGTTACTAATTGGAGGCCAATCTCCCTGATGAACAGATGCATCACCACCAGCATTTCCACTTGCACCAACGTGTCCTTTTCCGTTCTTAGCCATGCTAACAAAACTTGATCAAAGATGAACTTCAAATTTTTCGTTCCCGGCAATGGAACCAAACTGATGCTACACAATTTGGTCTTGGGCCGGTCCTTGCGGTTTGTAGGATATCTGGGCTTAATCTGAATGTGAGAATTCCGAAAACCCTGTCAAAAGAAGAAAACACCTTAGATGGAATGCAAGGCAGGGCCTCGCAAAACCCCTCAGGTGTGAGAGTAAGTATTGAGCTTTGTTGAAAGCAAAATGACAGGGTTTCGGTATATTGAATAGTGCGTACCTTTCAAATGGGATTCTATGAAGTATATATAGCCTTTTCTGGGAGTAAGATCCGGGTTAGGCTATGATCACGGAGATATTTTAGGACTGTAATATCGTGAATGCGGATTGATCGCGTAACCGTAGGAATCATGACTGAAATCTCGGGACCAGCGAGGTTATCTCGGAATCGGTACCGAGCTCAATCGGGCAGCCTTGCTCCCTGCTCGCTGAGTGACAGAGAAATTCCTGCTCGGTATGGACGTATGATGGTCATCTCGTGACTACCCTGCTCGGGTAATCTCTATCTTGGTCTCTGTCACACACGTGATTGCCACGTGTTGGCCCCTGTGCTTGGCTCGTGACCAAAGTTTGGGCCGAGCTCATCAGGGTTAAAGGTAGGTTTGTATATTTTTGTTTATTTTACAAATATAGACAAATGTTTGATAAAATGACAAACATAAAAAATTTAAATTTGTAGTAAATGTGTTTGATCTTTGATGAAAATTATCAAAAAAAATGGTAATTATGCCTTAATTCTAGGCCCCAATTACGCCCCGACTAGTCCCCTAGGCACTAGACGCTAATGTGCCGCCTAACGATTTTTGGAACCTTGTATATTAATTTATTAATTAATGACAAATGATATTAAAGCTAGAGTTTATGATATTTTTACGAGTTTTGGTGTTAGATGCGTCAGAGGTAGAGATATCAAAATCGAGCCCGATCCAGCCCACCCAACTTTTCAAGGGACTGGGCCTAAATTTAGTAGACCCGAAAAAACGGGCCTCTTTGGCCCGGTCCGCTAGGCCGTGTTTGGCCCGACCTTAAAAAGCCTGAAAGCCTGGCCCGATCATAAAGTTAAACACTTAAACTTAATTACAAAATTAAAAACGAAAACATAAATCTAAAAAGAAAAAAACTATCAGACATTCATTTAAACCATTTTTTTTTCTTTTGGTTAGATAAATTTATGACACAATATTATCTATTTTCAAATCATTGTTCTCTTTTTGGTTGAAACTCATTCTATATTGATGGAAGTGACATTTACAAAGAGGAAATGAAGTTGATCTTCCAAGTTCTAATCTAGTTTAGTATGGTTGTGGTTAGTAATTTTATCGAAACTGATCTATTTAATTGAGTATCTCTATCTGATATTAGCTAATAAAAAGTCTCAATAGTATAAATTTGATAAAAAAAAATTAAAATTTAAATGTTAGATTGTGTCGGGCGAATCAAAAAATAAACATTTGCCAGTTATCATGGTTTTGCAAACTAGAACCCGAAAAACATTGTCTATCCTTAGAAAACATATATTAATAAATTGGGGACAGTATGATGAACTTCAATTTGGTTATAAATTTTTTGAAAAAACTACCCTTCAAGTAGCACATGTATTTTTTCTTTGCTCTGTAACATTATAGTTTTTCTAGTTTCTGTTTCGTTCAATTGTTAAAGTTACTACCTTTGTTTATATTTGCTTTGGTTGCACTTTTGCTTTGTAATCGTATAAGTTAGACTAGTAATTATGTGTGTTTTGAACTTTTGATTTGTTATATAACTTTTATTAGCTAATTTGTGATATCTTTTTAATAAAAAAATAGTTACTTTTTTGGCCTATGGGCACGAAGGCCCAGAGGCCCGAAATGTGCATGGGCTGGGCTTGAGTTCTATGAGGTCCGACACTATTTCAGGTCAGCCCGACCCGGCCCACCGTTAAACGAGGTCCGGTGGACTTGAGTCGGGCCGGTCCGGACCGACCCGTTTGACAGCTCTAGTCAGAGGGTTAAGTTGGTAATTATTTGGAATGTTTATATCATTATTTAAAAAAGAGCATATTTGATCAAAATGTGTAGATATTTAAGTATATTTAATATAATGACACCAACACTAAAACTTGTACTCCCTCGGTTTTCAAATTATTATCTACTTTGATTTGACAAACTGCTTAAGAAAAAATAATAAACTGTATTATAAATATTTGTAAAATGTGTGGATTTCATTTAATGCCCTTGATTATGTGGTCATAATTAAAGTATATAAAAAAATAAAGATAAAATGATAAAAATATTTTCTTAAAAAAGAAAGTTTTAAAAAATAAATAATAATTTTAAAACGGACGAAAAATAAAAAGTGAATAGTAATTTAAAAATTAAGTGAGTATTAATATCATAAGTTTATACGTCTTTATTAATTCATTTGGGAGAAAGTGTGTGTAACCTTCAAGTATGACATTCAATGTTCCCCATTTTGGGAACCTGTTAGTACAAAATGGGTACGCTGTGTAGCAGGAGACCGATTGGACCATATATGCCTTTTGAGAATATTTTCCTCTCATGCCTTTTATCCTTAGAAAAGATTAGAGCGGTTAAAATAGGGTGGGCTTGAATTAATCTATCCTGACATTTAAAAAAGATAGATTAAGTTGGTATCTATTAGGCTCGTCACTTTTTTGGAAAAGTGTACCGATTGGATCACATATGCCTTTTGATATCATTTTCCATTCATGCCTTTTAATGTAAAAATGATGGTTGAATGAGGGCATGTATTTTTTAAAGGGTGATAACTGGGCCAGTTCCCTGTCATGATATTATAATCAGAAAAGTCTCATATATTTGTTTTAAATCGCTAAAATACATTTTTGAGGGAAAAAATGATGAAAATATTCTTAATGAAAGAAGGGCATGCTTATAAAGCCATTGCCCGAATTTGAGCGTCGGTCAAATTTTTTTGGTACTGCTCAAAAACCACAGACCAAATTTGGTCATTGCAAAGGAAAAATATTGGGCATCGCTCAAAATTTTGAGCATCGAAGGAACATCGAAGAAAGGAAGAAGGCGAGGAACGTACCTGAAATTATGAATATATTTTTTCCATTTCCACCTCTTCTCTCATCTGCTATGCTGCTTTTATGGTATTTTCAAGTGATGATTACAAGATGAGTAAAGCAAACAAAAATGAGGTGGGTGTGTTGGCCATGACAACGATTTTGGAGCAAACCTTAATAAACATTGATTTTGGTTTCCAATAAATCAAAAGGTGGGTTGTCCATGGAAACGATGCCCACATCAGAGGCAACGACGCCAACATTGGAGGCAACGACGCACACATCGGAGGCAAAAACGCCCACATCCTTGGAACCAACTTCTATAATTTCGGTAAACGGTTTTAAAATTATGATGTATATTTGACTGATGTGAAAACATTCCGGAAGAGCTACCAAAGTTTCCCTTACAGACATGGCTGAACTCGTTGAAATCTAAGTTCTCTTCGACATTTGCTCCTGACTCCCTCACCTTCATGGTTTCTCCACAGCCTTCTCCACCTTCTCCGGTCTTGATCGATAACCTTCAAGTTGGACATTCGATGTTCCACATTTTGCAAACTTGTTAGTATAAAATGGGTATGCGATGCAGCAGAAGAGGCTTTGGACCACATATGCTTTTTGGCTCTCATCTCAGCATAGTTTCTCGATCACAAACAAAACCATTAAATTGAATCGCCGGACCAAAACAAACTAGAGAAGATGGAGAAGGCTGTGGAGAAACCCGTGAAGATGAGGAAGGCAGAAGCGAAAGTCGAAAAAAACTTAGATTTCAACGGGTTCAACCATATCTGCAAGGAAAACTTTGACAGCTCTTCTAGAGCACTTTCACATCAGTCAAATGTACATCATAATTTCAAAACCGTTTGCGACAATTGTGGACCCGGTTCCAAAACAAAGCCGACCTTAGTGACCATAAAGATAGAAGGCATAAGTAGGGTGGGGCATACGGGGTAAGTTCTCTTCGACCTTCGCTCCTGCCTCCCTCACCTTCACGGTTTTCTCTACAACCTTCTCTTGTTTGTTTGGGTCCGGCGCTTCTTCTTCATCGCCACGATTGGGATTGCCATAAGACCAATCATTGTTGTAGTTTCTACTCATGGTGGAAATGAGAGTTGAACAAGGTGATGGGATAACAATTGAAATGAGAGAGATTTGAAGAAGGACCATAAAGATAGAAGATAAAGATAGAAGGCATAAGTAGGGTGGGGCATAGGGGTAAGTTCTCTTCGACCTTCGTTCCTGCCTCCCTCACCTTCACGGTTTTCTTTAAAATCTTCTCTGGTTTGTTTGGGTCCGGTGCTTCTTCTTCATCGTTGAGCCACCCATAATTCTCTACAGGGGTAAGAACGTCCTTACAATTCGATAACCTATAACCAGGGGACTCATGACTTGGTGGGAGGTCAAAAGCACTATGGACGAGCCAGGCCCATCAGGCCATTACTAGCAGTTCTATGGCGGACCATGCGTCCCCAAGGAGTATAGCTGTCCATTATCATTGCCAACTAATCCATATCACGTGTTCATTGGCCACCTCAGCAGGACATGTACGCCTTCTAGAAGCCCTCGTGGCCTAACGAACTTTACTCTGCACAACGCATATAAAAAGGCCCTGACCCCTTCACAAAAAGGTACGCTATCCTTTCTACACCCTTACGCTGTCAAATTTCATCCTTTCTGATCACCACTCATACTGACTCTCACGCCGGAGGGGGTTTGCAGGGCCAGCCCTGCTCAGGTGAGGTTTGCTTGTCTATTTCAGGTACCGATCCAGGCTGGTTAAGTAGATTCCCGATCATATCCTTGGCGCAAAAAACAACATCATCAAGTGGCGCATAAAAGTTAGCAGGCAACTTTTCAAACCAAAAGCGGGCAAGATTTCGCTGACGGTGACCAAACAGACAGCTGGGGAAACAAATGAATAAGTGGGGTGGCAGGAAATCTCCTAGCAAAAGGTGCGGATTATTTTTCATGGTCGTAACAAACGATTTGAGCGGATAGAGGGGCAACCTATGAAGGGTTGCGAGCAACTCACCGAGGCAGCAACTTGCGACTTTTCAAAAGTAGGGTAAGATGTGATTTTCATAAGAGGGTTCAACCCATTAGGCGTTTTACTCGCTAAGGAAGAGTAAACTTTGAAGAAATGTCGATATAATGGAGTAGAAAAAAGATGATGATCTTTAGAATTAAGTCGATGTACACCCGAAGTATTAACCTGCTGAAGGGTTCAAATGCTTTGGTGGCAATGCACACCAACAAGAGAATACTTAGAGTTGCAGAGAGGGAGACGTTGCTGGAGAAATCCTACCTAAACAGAAGAATTGAGATAAGGAGAAATGAGAGTGAGGATGAACTATTTATATAAGATCAAAGAGGGGAGGGGACGGTTTTCGTGTCCTTCTGATCCTTCAATGGGGAAAAGGAAAGGGGTGAATTAATACCCATACCACTTAGTGAAAAGAGGGAAAGTGGATCAACATTAAGTAGAACCAAATTTCAAAGGTTATTGGTGGAGAGTACAGTTGTTGGAATCGTACATCATAAGTTTTGGTTTACAACCATCCTTAAACTGAAAAGATTGATAGTGGAAAAGTGGGTGTGGAAGGTACAACAGGTTGAGGTTCTTAAATGCTCATAAGGACAAGAAAACAAAACAACTCATTTAAATCCAAATCATTGATAGTAAAAGACGTGAACGGTTGAATGAGAGAGGACACCCTTCATTGTCACTTGAATTAAAAGCTGCACTCTGAAGTTAATCCGTTGGAATTAAGGATGCATCTGGGTGTTGAACCTTAAGAGAACTCACAGGTTGGGGACTGATCAGAAAAGACAAAAAATAAGTATTATTGTAGTAGGGAAGGAGTATTATAATGGATTATGTATATAGTCCTTTGTCCAAAGAAAATTAAATCAACACAGTGGGCCATTCTCTAAACCAATATGGCTTGTGCATTTGCAAGTATTGCCTCCAAATAACTCACTTTACAGTTTGGCGGTCATAATGCCTTGCACCCAAACTTGAATTACCCCCATGCATTGCACGCAACCCATGTTGCCCACAAGTCGGCTTTGCCTGCAACTCCAAATCGGGCGGAATATGGAAAGTTACTTTGATCTCTTTGGCTACCACTTCATTTTTTCTTAGGCGGCCCGCAACTCATTCCCATCAATTTTCGTTCCTTTACTTGTCAAGCGCACTGCCCACACACTCGCATTGCCCGCATTCCTTAAGCGGCCCGCATGAACTCGTTTCCTATTCATAAAGTGAAGGTTCATAATAGCGGACAATGACGTCCGCCCACAAATGATCTCACTGCCAATTCATATATTGTCGATTTGAGTCGTAGGTTTGAGCCCCATTAAACTGCCCGCACGATTCGTTTCCTTGGTCGTTTAAAACATGGCTGCCCACCATTATGGCCCATGATATAGCCCGCATTCTCTCGTCATTCTATGCCAACCCACTTTTAGATGTCGAATTATATAGCCCGATATTTGTTATGTTTCGCTTCAAGGATGCGGCAAGTGGTGCATTGTGAGTTTTAAGTCCCGCTACACAAGACACACACTGCCAAGATGACCTTGGCATTGCCTACAAACTAACACTGCCCACCAAAGAGGTTGACCCGTTCACCTTGCACTGCGAACACCGCATATATCAACTAGGGTGGTCCATATTCATGACGGCATTGTCCATTGCCCGCATGCCTCGCATTACCTGAACATTCTCGCTACCTACTAATGAATTGTCAGTCCGCGTTCGTATATTTGAAACCCATTAAAGGGCCCATAGTTACTTGACTAACCGCTGTCATTGCCCGTCGTTTATGTGTTGCAAAAATTCGTTTGAGAGTATTATTTCCCGAAGAAAACACATACCATTTGTTGAAGCTGTTCGTCCGCTACGCCAAGTAATGCGCTGCCCCACATAAGTCTAAGAAGGCGATCCACACTAAAATGGTTCATGAGGTACAGATATTGCCAGCCCACGTCATTGATCTCGTTGTTATTAGATGTTGCACGACTATTGTTGTTGTTTGATGATTGCCCGCCAACAATGGCACTTACCATGAAAGAGATGTTATAGTAGCCAAATTTTGTCACCTTTTTTACTGCCCACATTAGTACAACACGAAGACGGCCCGTACTATAATATGAAGGGTCATAATAGCGAGCAATGATAGAAACAAAGGGCATGTGCTGTTGCAAAAAGTGAACAACCAAGGCCACCTGAATCCAAAGCCAAGGAGTATAAACTTTCAAATGGCTGCTACTTTATTTTCCCTTAGACGGACCGCACTAAAGTGACGGTTCATAATAGCGAGCAATGACGTCCGCCCACAAATAATCTCATCGCCTTTCAAATATGGCCAGCCCACGTTTGTGTTATTTCCCAAGGAAAACATGTACCGTTCGTTAAGGTTGGCCGCCTGCTACGCCGAGAAATACACTGCCCGCATAAATCCAAGAAGACGACCCACACTAAAATGGTTTATGATAGCGGGCAATGGAGGCCGCCCGCAAACGATCTGGTCGCCATTTGAGATATTCCCGGCCCATGCGCATGGCTCTGAATTGACGAGTTCTTTCACCATGGTAATGCTTTGCACAAGCCCCACAATTTGGAGATATTTCACTATTATAAAATTATAAAAGGACAAAGGAAATTGAAAGTGGCCAGGTTCTTTGCACTCCTCTTTACTGCCTAGACCACAAATGTCAAATAGGGTGGCCCGTCTTCATGAGGGCACCATGCATTGCCCAGAAAACATGCACTGCCCGTGCCCCCTGTTACCCACAAGTCAGCCTTGCCCGCACGCTTGCCCGGAGGATGATAGATGGTTTTCCAAGCTGTTATTTGACATCAAACAACACCAAATGTGAATTTTCCACCTTGCCTTCGGCTCACAAGCTTGCTTTGCCCACAAAATGTTATTATAATGACTTGCCTTTGGTTAGAGAAATAGAGGCTCACGATGGCAAGCAATATTATTATGATGATTTTCTTATTTTTTCTTAAAGAAACACACTTGCATTGCCTGTAAGCATTGGCCCTCTGTACAAAGCCGATGGAACTGATATATAGTTTATGTGTGTCCTTCGCAGATAATCAAAATCCTTTCAAATAGTTGTAACCCTTGGAACAGTCACTAAACAACTGTTGGGAAAAAACTGTTGCAACCGATTTTTAAGCATCGAAACAAAACGCTTTGATTATTTGTTGCGAGAACAACAAGTCGAAAGGAAACAAAACGCTTTGATTATTGTCCGCGTATACTTTTTGCTTACTTTTCCGTTTTTGCTCAAATATACCGATAATTAGCCGATGTAAATTGCTTATAATTGATTATGTGCTTATACTTTATTTTTACTCTTTGGTCCGAGCCCACTCGCACAACAAAGAGTAGGGGACTACTGAGCCGCCCATAATTCTCTATAGGGGTAAGAACGTCCTTACAATTCGATAGCCTGTAACCAGGGGACTCATGACTTGGTGGGAGGTCAAAAGCACTATGGGCGAGCCAGACCCATCAGGCCACTACTAGCAGTTCTATGGCGAACCATGCGACCCTAAGGAGTATAGCTGTCCATTATCGTTGCCAACTAATCCATATCACGTGTTCATTGTCCACCTCAGCAGGACATGTACGCCTTCTAGAAGCCCTCGTGGTCTAACGAACTTTACTCTGCACAACGCATATAAAAAGGCCCTGACCCCTTTCACAAAAAGGTACGCTATCCATTCTACACCCTTACGCTGTCAAATTTCATCCTCTCTGATCACCACTCATGCTGACTCTCACACTGGAGGGGGTTTGCAGGGCCACCCCCTGCTCAGGTGATGTTTGCTTGTCTATTTCAGGTACCGATCCAGGCTGGTTAAGTAGATTCCCGATCATATCCTTGGCGCAGAAAACAACATCATCAATCGTCACAATTGGGATTGCCATAAGGCCAATCATTGTTGTAGTTTCTGCTCATGGTGGAAATGAGAGTTGAACAAGGTGATGAGATATTAATTGAAATGAGAGAGAGTTGAAGAAGGAGATGGGATAAGGAAAGATGAAATGGTTGAGTAGTATATATAGAGGGTTGACTAGTATATGTGGTGAAAAAATATTTTTCTATCTCGGAAGCTTATAAGATTTTTTTACAATTTTTATAAGTCATATGAAAAGAAACAAACTTATTTTTTTTATCATTGACTTTTCAATTTTCTCCAATGGTAAAATCGTCATAAACAAATGTTTTTTAATGTTGAACCGAATTTTTCTTTCCTTTTCCTTTGCTGAGAAATCACAGAGTTTTTTCTCTCTCTACAGTTGAATAAAAATTGCGATTATTTGGAAGTTTTTAGCAGGCATTCAGCTCCTCGGATACCCCATCCCTATTAACTCCTCAAAACTACCCTCATTAATACACCAAAGACAAAAGAAAGGTCAGTCTCTTCTGTGCACACGTTGTACGTGTGTGGTATTTTTCGTTTATTGAGCTTACTTTATATTGGTATTTTAAAATCATTCATAATATCGGTGTTTTAAAACTTCTCGTCTAACTTTGTCTAGGCTCCACCTAAGCACTAAACTCCTCTTTATCGGCGCGATTTTCTGTCTGCGCCTAATTACGCTACGCATTTCTTTAGACAGAGAAAAAAAAAATGAAAGAAAGGGGCCGGGGCTGTCTCGAGACTGATAATTTAGAATAAGAAGAGATTGTAATATGTTAGACGCGAGAGTTATAAGGCTGATAACTTAACGGACCCCAAGATCTCCTAGAAAGGTATTAGGATGAATGACTCACACCAACGCCTTCGAGATGACGCCGAACCTTGGAATTGTGAATGACGCCACAATTGGGATGACTCTCCAACTGATAAGTCTAATTTCAACTATAAACAACGAATCCACGATGTTTATAATCCGAGCTTCCAATCCAGGACACTCAAATAATAAGACAATTTTCTAACCAGAAAATCAACTCAAATTTCATTAATCAAAATTCTTCACCTAAAACAATGTTTAAGAATACCTTTTTATAGGCTTACAAAATAAATCCTAATTCTTGTAAGATAAGAAAACTAATTAAAAGGAAACTATAAATAAAAGGAAACTCTTAAATAAAAAGGAAACTAAATCTCTTAATAATATCCTAACAATAAAACAATTAAAAACTAAAAACAAAGAACTTTCTGAGACCTTTGCAAGAAGGTCAGAGACCCTTTAAGGCCGCAAGCTTCACAACTTCTCTGAATTTGCCACTTTGACCCCCCTGAAGTATCCAAACAGTTTTCCAAGCTTCCAAACTTGCCTACAAGTTGCCAAGCTTAACCAGTAGATCCCTGAACTCTTAGAAACACGCTTATGGCTTGTCAATATCATATCAGGGGTAGTAGGTAGGTGGAGTAATATTTTTTTTTGTTTTTAGTTCTAAACTTGACTGGTTTATTGCTTTTGATTTGCTGAGAATTGAGATTAAATGTATGTTTGTATATTTTTGTTCATTTTAGAAATATAGACAAGTGTTTGATAAAATGACAAATATAAAAAAATTTAAATTTGTAGTAAATATATTTGATCTTTGATGTAAATTATCAAAATAATGGTAATTATGCCTTAAATCTAGTCCCCGATTACGCCCCGACTAGTTCCCTAGGCGCTAGGCGCTAGTGTGCCGCCTCGCGGCCACCTAATTATTTTTAGAACCTTGCATAATATATACATATTCCATTTGTTTTAAAATAATTGTCTTGTTTAAAAGTTTTATTATTAAGACATTACTTTTACCACTTTATCCTTATTTTTTATTCGTACTTTAATTTTGAGCCACATATTCATAGATTTTAAAGGAAACCACACACTATTCTAATATTAATAATCAAATCAATTTTTTTTTCTTAATCCGTATACTGAATTGCTCAAGATAATAATTTTGGGATGGAGGAAGTATATATTTACACATATTCTCTCTCTTTTTTAATTTACTTGACTAGTACCGTGGGACAATATATAGAGGTGGCAATTTTTGCTGTGTCCATTTATCCATCCAGATCATCCAATAAATAATAGGTATGTGTAAATCCAAAATTTTAAGTGGGTACAAATGGAATGCCCACTTGGGTATATTAATTATGATGAGCTAAATGGACGCCTACTTGGGCACCTATACTAAATCTCATTCTCTTACTCTTCTAATTTTGTTTTATCAATTATATACATAATTATAAAATACTTAAGATTAATAATGGCGTTTAATATAATTAATATATCTATATTGTACACACATCCTTCCAACCTCCACCCTCATCCAAGCGCGCTCCTCACCCTAAAATTTATTGTCTTGCTCTTCTAATTTTGTTTTGTCAATTACATACATAATTATAAAATACTTAAGAATAATAATTACGTTTAACATAATTAATATACGTGCACCCTAAACGTCGCACCCACTTAAAAACCAAATTACAAAAGTATCCTTATGAAAAAAATAACATCTATGTCTTTCACACTTTTTTTTCACCAGTTTCAACAATAGACCCTCCGACTATCAAATTTTACACTTCAATAAATTTTATTCCTAACGACAATGGGAATCCCAACGATAATGTGAATCCTAATGATAATGGGAATCCTGACGACAATAAATATAGTGAATCCAGACAACAATGATCATATAGATTCTTTTGCTCCCCATTTTTTAATCACTTTCAACAATAAATTCTCCCAATATCAAATTTTACTCTTTAATGAATTCTAATCCCGCCAACAATTCGAATCCTGACAACAATCTTCATAATGTTCAAAATAAAGCGAAACCGAACAACGATGATCATATAAATTCTTATTTTACGGTATTTTCAACATTTTTTATATATTTTTTTCTATTTTATAGTCTAAATACAGAGCTGAAAATCAGAATGATTGATTTGCTTTAAGTCGTCAGGGTCTAGCGATTTGTCCTCAAACAAGTTGCCAGGGTCGAAAGACTTACATCTTATAAGTCCATCAACCCTGGTGACTTACTGCAATTTAAGTCCAAATCGCATTTCAACTCTCCTGTATATAACTCAAAATGCACCATCGATTTGATAATTTTGAAAACCTTAGTGAAATCGTCAGGGTATGTGGACTAAAAAACATTAAGTCCATTAGGGTTTTGGACTTAAAACATTGTAAGTTTAACTGGTCCGGCGACTTTCTTGAAAACCTTAATGTAGCCGCAAGAGCATGTGGACTTAACATCATTAAGTCCACCAGGGTTTTGGACTTGAAACATTGCAAGTCTAACTGGTCCGACAACTTTCCTGAAAACCTTAATGTAGCCGCCAGGGTATGTGGACTTAAAATCATTAAGTCCACTAGGGTTTTGGACTTGAAACATTGCAAGTCTAACTGGTCCGGCGACTTTCCTGAAAACCTTAATGTAGCCGCCAGGGTATGTGGACTTAAAATCATTAAGTCCACTAGGATCTTGGACTTGAAACACTACAAGTCTAACTGGTCCGGCGACTTTTAATCATTTAAGCTTACGTTGTCTGGCGACTTAAGCTAAAATTAGCAAAAAAAATATATTTTTTAATTTTTTCTTTCAAATTATTTCTGATACTAATTTTTATTTTTCCTGTTGGAGAAGAAGGGCAGTGTGAGACGCTTGTTGCTGCCTGGAGGCGTGATTGCTAATTTGTATAGGGAGGGGGGTGTTTGGAAAATGATTGAAAAATTGTGGGTTATTTTGTTTTAAGGGAAGCAAAGGTGTAATTGTAATATGACCATTTAAAATGGTGCGACATTTAGTAAATGAGGTGTGACGTTTAGTGTCACACTTAATATATCTATACTGTACATCCACCCTTCCAACTCCCACCCCCTCCAAGCGCCCCCCCCCCCAAACTCATTCTCTTGCTCTTCTAATTTTATTTTATGAATTACATATATAATTATAAAATACTTAAGATTAATAATGACGTTTAACATAATTAATATATCTATACTGTACATCCACTCTTCCAACCCTCACCTCCTCCAAGTGTCCCCCCCCAAAAAAAAAAAAAACTCATTCTCTTGCTCTTCTAATTTTGTTTTAACAATTACATACATAATCATAAAATACTTAAAATTAATAATGACGTTTAACATAATTAATATATTTATACTGCACACCCACTCTTCCAACCCCCATCCTCCAAGCGCCCCCATTGCAAATTAAAGCATGTGATATATATATATATATATATATATATATATATATATATATATATATATATATATATATATATATATATATATATATATATATATATTATACACCCTCCCTTCCAACCGACACCCCCACCCCCAAATTGCAATGCAAAGCATGGAGTGTCATTCTATGACTCTGTATCGTTAAATGCAACTCAACATCACTCCCAGATTGCTCCATATGACTCTGTAAATATCTGTCTCTGTTACACTATAAATGGATTCATCGTGGTTTTGTGAGCGGTACAACATGCGACATTCTATGACTTGTGTGTTTGTCTATTGAGCTTCCGCGAAATAAAAAATCGAACCACAAAATAGAAGATTGAATTGAGGGTTACAATAACAAAAATACATAATTGACACAAAGAGATGAGCAAACATACATATTTATTTTTCCTTTTTTTGTTGTGAAATTAATGTTTTTTTTTCTTTTTACGTATTTTTGGTTAAAGAATGAATTTTTTTTAATTATTGTACTCCCTCCGTCCCTAAATTATCGTCCTCAATTCCTTTTTCGTCCGTCTCAAAATAATTGTCCAGTTTGAAACTTACCATTTTAGAACATCACTTTTACCACTTTACCATTACCTTTTCACCCTACTTTAATTATGAGCCACATACACATGAGCTTGAAAGGAAACTACACATTAAACCAATATAAATAATCAAGTCAATTGTTTTTTCTTAAACTGTGCGTCGGGTCAACTAGGACGATTATTTAGGGATGGAGGGAGTATTTATTTTTGAATTTTGTGTTAATGAGTAAATGGGCACCCATGCCCATTTATTACCCGCCCAAATATGCTCATGATATTAAATGGACACTTACTTGCCCACCCATTTAAGCCCATTGCCCATATGGGCGCCGCCCATGCCCACCCATACCCTTCCATTTGCCACCTCTAGCGCTGACTGATGAGTAGTGGTGGCAAATTCTGCCCACGTCCATATGCCTGTCTAGACTGCCCACTAAAATATAGACATGGACAAACTTAAATTTTAATTTGGACAGAAATGGGCATGCCCACTTAGACCATTAATTTTTATAGGCACAAATGGATGCCCACATTTTCACCTCACTCTCACGATTAATTTTCTTTTTTTTCTGTATACCTGATAATCCAAAATTGTTTCTCTCTATATATTTACATTTTTATCAATAATCATTCATTAAGACAGAGAGAGTATGAAGATGGAGAGAGAAACTAGAGAGAGAGAGATGCATGGTTATTTCTTGTTTTTCGGATTTGGTTTTTAGAACCAAAGAAATAGTAAGCAATGGTGGGAGTAACCGTTATTTTTTAAGAATAAAAAATTGACCTATTTTTTTATTTTTTTTCGATATCATATTACTTTTTATATACGGTAAATTATGTATTTTTTGGTTATGAAAAGAAATATATATCAGATTTCCATTTAAAAACAATCGATTTGATGTAAAATTAAGGAACTAAGAGTGTATTTTATTTCAATTAACATATGAGAAAAGTGAAAATATGTTCTTGTTTTGATATTATTAGTAGTTCTGCCAAGACTAATACGTCATGTAAAGTTTTTGAGTTCTTTTTAGAAATTTGGTTGCATTGGAAATGCTGACAGATGTTAAAACGTTACCAAAAATGTTGACCTTTTCCAATTATTGTGATAATTTTTTGTAACAAAAAAATATTTTTTTGTAATTTTTATATTTATTTAATAAGTGCATGTTAATGAGCTAGTAAGTGGGTGTCTATGCCCATTTAGTGTCCACTCATACATGTCCATATTATTAAATGAGCACTTACTTGCACTCCTATTTGAGTCCGTCGCTCATTTAGACCCGCCCACATCCATCCATGCCCGCCCATTTAGCACCTCAAGACAATAATATGGCCATCTTCAATTTGACTAGCCCAGTAACTTGGAACTTTGGTAGGACAACTTTAACTTGTTTATTGAGAAAAGGGTTGATTAGAAAAGGGAAGAACCAAAAAATCTTGTCATTGGCAGTGGAATCTCGTAAACTAAAGACTTCGCTTATTGTCACAATCATCGCTGGTACGGGTCATTAACATTGGTTGATGCCTAAGTTTAGACATATTTTGTGGTAGATTTCAATTTATGACTTGCGAGGCCTACCTTCAAACTTTAATTTATGACTTACGATGCACAATTTTGTTAATTGCAAGGCCCAATTTTAGATGGAAACGTTTGTACGCACACATTTTGTTTATTAAATGTATGTTCATCATTTTAATCTAAAAGTGAACTTTAGTGGTTTAAAATATATATACTAGACTTTTCCTGCTAACATTTCACGACAAAGGATCGATCCGAATTCCTCCCATATAATTATATGGATCACATCCTCATCTAACTAAAAAAGAGAAGTCTTTCAGCCAGGGCTAGATTAGGACTATCAGTTACCTCTTATAAGCTCCCAAGATGGATACAGATGCATACTCTCTATGCCCTCTAAAGAGCCATGAAATATTTTTTCACCACATATACTACTCAATTCTCTATATATACTACTCAACCATTTCATCTTTCCTTATCCCATCTCTCACATTTCAATCGTTATCCCATCCCCTTGTTCAACTCTCATTTCCACCATGAGTAGAAACTACAACAATGATTGGCATTATGGCAATCCCAACCGTGGCGATGACGAAGTAGCGCCAGACCAAAACAGACAAGAGAAGGTGGAGAAGACTATAGAGAAAACCGTGATGGTGAAGGAGGCGGGAGCGATGGTCGAAGAGAACTTACCCCGCATGCCCCACCCTACTTATGCGTTCTGTCTTTATGGTCGATCGCTAAGGTCGGCTTTGCTTTGGAACCGATGTACACAGTTGCCGCAAACGGTTTTGAAATAATGATGTATACTTGACTGATGTGAAATCGCTCCGGAAGAGTTGCTAAAGTTTCCCTTGCAGACATGGTTGAACCCGTTGAAATCTAAGTTTTCTTCGACCTTCGCTTCTGCCTCCCTCACCTTCACGGGTTTCTCCACAGCCCTTCTCCATCTTCTCCGATTTGTTTTGGTCCGACGCTTCAATTTAATGGTTTTGTTTCTGATCGAGAAACTACTCTGAGATGAGAGCCAAAAAGCATATGTGGTCCAAAGCCTCTTCTGCTGCACAGCGTACCCATTTTATACTAACAAGTTTGCAAAATGCAGAATATTGAAGGTCCCATTTGAAGGTTACCGATACCGGAAAAGGTGGAGAAGGCTGTGGAGAAACCGTGAAGGTGAGGAAGTCAGGAGCGAAGGTCGAAAAGAACTTAGATTTCAACGGGTTCAGTCATGTCTATAAGGGAAATTTTGACAGCTTTTTCAGAACGTTTTCACATCAGTCAAGTATACATCATAATTTCAAAATTGTTTGCGGCAACTGTGGAAACCAGTTTCAAAGCAAAGCCAGCCTTAGCAACCAAAAAGATTGAAGACATAAATAGGGTGGGGCATGAGGGGGAGGGGGGGTTGTAATGTCCGGTTGTTTGTTCGGTGTTGCGTTGTTTTTTTGTTTGTTGTTTTTCTCGTTTTTGTGTAGAAGCCAAAGCTATTTTAATTTCGTTGTTGTCTGTGCTTTTCTCGGTTGAAGTTCCATTTGTTGTGATTTTCACTTTTTTTAGATATTTCATCAGATCTCTTCATCTTTACATTTAAGGCTTTACACACACAAAACCTTGCATACATGAGAGAGAAAGAGAAAACAATTTACTTAGTGAGAACAATTAATATTGTTGTTTGTTGATGTTGAGAGGTGAGAGGACTTTCATGGACAGGAAAACAACACATCTACTTAGGGTGGGTCCCATAGGTTCCATAATTTAAATTTGACAGAATATCAACTTTCTGACCGTCGTATAAATGGTGAAAATCCAATTTAATCAATAATGTTTCATAATAACTAAATTAACTAATTAATTTTTAATTTGGTTATAATGTCATCCTCGTCGTTTCATAAAGACCAAATTAATCAATCAACTTCTGTCAATATCTTTCTTCGATGAGAATTTCTTAGCCCGATATTGACAGAAGTTGGTTGACTAGTTATTTGCCCTTATATATTAATCTATTAATTAATGACAAATGATATTAAAGCTAGAGCTTGTGATATTATTACGAGTTTTTGTGTTAGATGTGTCAGCGGATTAAGTTGGTAATTATTTGGAATGTTTATATCATTATTTAAAAAAGAACATATTTGATCAAAATGTATAGATATTTAAGTATATTTAATATAATGACACCAACACTAAAACTTGTACTCCCTCGGTTTTTAAAATATTATCTATTTTGATCCGACACACTATTTAAAAATAATAATTAATTGTATTATAAATATTTATAAAATGTGTGGATTTCATTTAATGTCCTTGATTATGTGGTCATAATTAAAGTATATAAAAAAAGTAAAAGTAAAATGATAAAAATATTTTCTTAAAAAAAAGTTTTAAAAGATAAATAATAATTTGAAAACATACCAAAAACAAAAGGTGAATAGTAATTTAAAAATTAAGCGAGTAATAATATTGTAAGTTTATACGTCTTTATTAATTCACCAGGGAGAAAGTGTGTGTAACCTTCAAGTGTGACATTCAATGTTCCCCATTTTGGAAACCTGTTAGTACAAAATGGAAATTCGTACGCTATGCAGCAGAAGACCGATTGGATCACGTATGCCTTTTGATATCATTTTCCTTTCATGCGTTTTATTCTTATAAAAGATTATAACTGTGAAAATGGGTTGGGTCTAAGTTAGTTTGTTCTGACGCCTAAAAGAGATGGATTAAGTTGATATTTATTAGGTGCGCCACTTTTTTGGAAAAGTGTACCGATTGGACCACATATGCCTTTTGATATCATTTTCCATTCATGCCTTTTATTGTAAAAATGATGGTTGAATGAGGGCACATATTTTTTAAAGGGCGATAATTAGGCCGGTACCCTATCATGATATTATAACCAGAAAATTCACCTATATTTGTTTTAAACCGTTAAAATACACTTTTAAATGGACAAATGATGAAAATACCTTTAATGAAAGAAAGACACGCTTAGAAAGTCACTGCCCCAATTTGGGCGTCGCTAATTTTTTTTTTTGGATATTGCTCAAAAGCCACAGACCAAATTTGGTCATTGCAAGGGAAAAACATTGGGCATCGCTCAAAATTTTGAGCATCGAAGAAAAAAAGAAGGCGAGGAATGTACCTGGAATTATGAATATATTTTTTCCATTTCCACCTCTTCTCGATCTCATCTGCTATGCTGCTTGTATGGCTATTTTCAAGTGATGATTACAAGATGAGTAAAGCAAACAAAGAGGAGGGGGTGTGTTGGCCATGACAACGATTTTGGAGCAAACCTTAATAAACATCGATTTTGGTTTCCAATAAATCAAAAGGTGGGTTGTTCATGGAAACGATGCCCACATCAGAGGTAATGACGCCAAAATTGGAGGCAATGACGCACACATCGGAGGCAACAACGCCCACATCCATGGGCTTGGTAACGATACAAGTCGAGTATTTTATAAGATTTTGGAAACCATATTTTCTAAGTTATATAAGATTTTGTGCCCAGTATTGAGCACTATGGTTGTTATGCTGATTTACTTGCTCGTATTGTTTACTTGGGGAAGGCATTTGATATTGTTAAAAACATGCTCATGGACCCAGATGCGTATAATTACCTTCTAAAAGAGAAAGAGAAAGGGACACCTCAATCAAAGCACATCGTATAACGTAAACATAGTCTCCATTTTTCAAGATAGATGGACATGCTTCAAGGTAGAGTCATTTATCCTTGCGATGCCCAAATTTGGGCAGTAGTTTTTGCATTGTCATTCCCAAAATTTTGAGCGACACCCAATTTTTTGTCTTGCTATGCCCAAATTTGGGCACTGGCTTTGTCGGCGCGCCTTTATTTCCTTTATCAAGGGTATTTTCATCATTTTCCGTCTAAAAGTATACTTTAGCAGTTGAAAACAAACATAGAGGACCTAGGCGGTTATAATACCACCAAAAGGTACCGACCCACAATTATTTCTTTTTTAAATGAGCACTCCTAGTGTCTTATATGAAGCCTCTTATTGATATTTTTACTGAAAATGCATAGACCGAAATGATCCCAGAAAGTTGATGGGTTTTTTTTTTTTTTTTTTTTACAATAAATAAAGTTTTATTTCTATATAAGCTTAGGGTGGGAATCACAACCTTCACTTAGATTAGGTTTGAAATTTGAGTAAAGAGATTGGATTGTCCATTACTAGTGGGATGAATTCGATCCCGTCCCCTCATGATAATTTTCAACCACTTTACACCCTTATTTTCTTTTCGTAACTGAAAAAAGTCACGTTATGCATAACAATGCAGAAAATTATTCATCACAGTGCAGAAAATAAGGCACTTTCTTACATCATGATGTAGAAATGATGCATCCCGATGCATGATTTTGTGTATCACGATGCATGAGTTGCCTTTTGATATAGGGTGAACCAGTTGAAAATTTAGAAAAGGGGACTGACCCACAATTTTTCCAAGCAACATTGGTACCTACGAGTTTAGGAGCCGAGTTTTAGACAGTTGTCAGCAACTAGCTTGGAGATTACATAGAACGGGGGATATTTGATGTAGAACAGGTGGCCGAGACTTATTTGAGCAAGGTTCTAGGGAAGAGCTCGAAGTTTAGGGGATCCAACGATATTTTCTGAAAGTTGGTCCTGCGGGTAGTTTGTACAGTTTCCGTTAGTTTCCATTATGCACTAGTAGAAATCATTTAACAGTCGGCAGAACTTTAACGGATCATAATTTTCGCGTCCGGATGAACTACGTGGCCCGCCGCATATCAAATCGAAACTCTCGACGAGATTTACAAGATACACAAGGTTTATCATGTGATGAGTTCATTTTAGGACCAAAAAATGTTGTTAAAACACTGTTACGAGCCTTTGAAGATTTCAGGCTTTTTTCGTCTTTTGATTTATTTTTCCCTTTTAGGGTTTGTCTTGTTTTAGGGCATATAAATTCCTTATTAAACATTTATTTTGACAGCTTTTGATAAAATTTCGAGTTTTCTTATTTCTTGCTTTATGCTTGAAACCCTAAGTCGTCATAGGCTTGTTATTAAGGAATTTCTCGTGGAAAGAGTTTCTGTTGATTGTTTCGCTGCGTCAATACTGAAATCTGAAAGTTGTTACTAGATGTGGATACCTCTTGTGTTGCAGCAGCCTAAATAAACCAAGGCATTAATTTGAGAAATTACACAAATTTGATGGTAAGATGTCAAGCTTTGATTGACCATGATTGCGAGTTAGTCGTGTGATATGTTCATCAAGAAGCAAACCAATGTTCGGATCATATGAAAAATTATTTCAAGGATTTTTGTTAGACATGATAGTCTTCTCAAACCTTCAAGGATATCGCAGACAATGGGAGGAGAAATAGAGTTGGTGTTGCGTGCTGAGGTTGTGTAGGTGTAATTAAGCCGCTTCGGGCCTCCCAACTATAAAAAAATACAATTCCAAACAATCCGGCATCAACATGAAGGAATTAAACATAGAAACAAATTTAAAAAATGAGGGGTCTCGATTGGAGTTTATCTAAACCACGAGGGTACTTATGGACATTAAAGAATAAAGAAAAAAAACCTAGAATAGGGCATAAGTGTAGTGTAATTAAAAAATAACCTAGAATAGGGCATAAGTGTAATTTAATTACAAGAAAACCTAGAAGACATCGACCCTTCTCAATATAAATGTATCGCATTCATACCCCCTCAGCCCACACCATCAATCTCTCACTCTCAATCTCACTCTCACGTACTGCTTCCCGTTGCTTGTAAGTTCTCATGCAACCAAAAATCTTGCTTGTTAGTTCTTCTTCGACCTATGATGTTCTTGAATTGTTTATTTATTTCTTTATAACACAAATCATTTTATAGCTATATTTAGACCCAAAATCTTGCATAGATTTTACAGGCTGTGATTCTTTTAAAGAAATTTTAATGATCCCACTTTGGAAATAAAAAATTGATTTTAAATACTTATTAAATCATATCGATTTCATACTGATCTTCTATGCGGCATTAAATGTTTCTGATTAATTTGTGTTTGTAGGGTGAATCATGGCTGGATTCAAGTTGGGAGAAATTGATGTCACTGAGGCAAGGGTATGGTTTTAGAAATTTTAATATTGTTGATTTCAAAAAATTTGAAACGATCCAACTGACTCCCTTGACATTCCGTCTATGAACATTTTTTTATCAATAACAATATGACTGATTTGAAAAAATTGACGGCAATCATGTCTGTGACACCCCGTATTCTTGCATGTGCATTGTATGCTTGCCTTCATATTTTCTTGTTGATTGTGAGCATGTTTATTTAGTCCATATATGTTTTAGAAACATTTATAAGTCATTCATGAAGTCCATAACATGTTTAGAATCGTGTAAGCTTGTTTGTTGAATCGCCGGTTCGATTGCGTTGTTTTGGCCTTAGCGATTCTTCCTTCGTTGCTTGTATTCTTTGTGTTTTCAACTTGTGAGAAGTTCATTTGAGTTATAGACCAAGTGTACTAGTAATTATCATTCTTGCACAATCATTGTTCATAGACTTGTTACCTTTGGTTATGAAATGACCAATTTATTCCTTCACGCATCATGCTTTGGGCAAACTTGAAACTTCTGGTACTAATCCACTAAATAGAATTTTCTAAAAATTTAGTATGTTTTACCTTCATACGTTAGGATACTCTCTGTAAATTTTGGTAATTTTCCAAGGTGTCTAAGTACCTCAATTAGGTCTTGACTTACGGCTGTGCCAGAATTCAGTTTTCAAGAAAAACAACTTCGTACTTGATTTTTGTTGTAACCATATCCTGATGAATATAAGTCCAAATGGAGTAATTTAAAATTCTAAAATATAATTTAATGAGTCTAGTTTCATAAAAATCAAAAATCACCTCATTTGGAGTTGTGAGCGATTTATGGTCGATTTTACAAGATTGACTGTCCAGCCTCGAGGCGCCGCCTTTCGACTTTAGTGAGGCGCATTTCCGCCTCAACTTCTGGGAGCATTTCAACTTCAGCTTCCAGCCTCAGCCTCAGCTTCAGGCGCCCGCCTCATCTTCCGAGAGTCGGATTTTTTCCCCTGTTTTGATATTGAGCGACTTATACACCTTAACCCCTATCTAAACCTTTCCTAAACCTCCCTAACCCTCCTCACTTAAGTCCTAACATCCCTAACTAGTTTTAATGATGGATTAAGAGAGCTCTAATGATCATTAAGCCACAAAATCAGATTTTAAAAGAGACCACAAGGTCTTGACACTTGTCCCACTCAATTTCTAGACCAATATAAGCCACATTTTCGATTTTGACTCTCATTTCTCACCCTCACTCTCCAAAAACGAGATTCATCCTCTCTCAAGCTCTCCCATGGCTTCTTGAAGCTTTTCCCTTGGTCTTCCCTCATCCACTCTCCATTTGCTCAAGACTCCTTCATCAAAAGTGTAGAGCTCGACGAGAGGATCGTTTTCAACCGATTGGTTTCTTTCTTTGCTTTCTTTGGTGTTGAGCACTTGTAAGTTACTTCTTCTTCTTTTGATTTTGTACTCATTGATCCTAAGGAAAACAAACTCTATGCTATTTGAGGTCAATGAGTATACATACTTGCCTTGTGTGATTTTTAACTTGTGATTTGAGCATGTGAACTTGTTAAAGGCATATGTAGGATGAATTCTATGATTATTGAAGTATATTGCTATCCTTCATCTTGGGTTTCTAGGATTATGAGTATGCTAGGGATCATGTCCATATGTTACTTGGATTTATTGTGGAAGTATGCCTATGATTGGGGCTTTGGAAGAGTGAACTCACTAGATAACATGAGTAGGATCACTTAATTGAGATTATGTGATTTATGAAATGGGTTATGATTAATGTTGGGTTTTATGAATATTAGGGCTTGATAATCAAGCCCGAATTATTGGAGGAATTGTTGTTAATTAAAGTGGGTATTAATGTGTAGGATGATTTGGACGATGTTGTGTGTTGGGAGAAATTGGTTATCCCTTTGTTAAGGATTTTATGAACATTGGGGCTTGGGAATCAAGCCCGAATTATTTTGGAATTTGTCATAAGTTGAAGAGGATGATAATGTTGGGATTTATGGAATGTGTAAATAATGAAACTTAATAGTAAGACTCAACGGAGTCATTTTAAGTTCAATAACATGCTAATAACCGTTGGGATGAATTCCTATGATGTTCGGGTTTTGGTTGGTTATGATGGTGAGCACCCGAGCGTCTCGATTTGTGTCCAATTGAGACACCTACGTTATAGAGAATTATTAGGGGATTTATTTGGAAGCGTGCTCGGGAGAGCACGGTGCATTAAAGGCAAATCTATGGTCTCGAGCATGGTTGAAAGATAATTTTTGAGTTAGTTCTCACTTTTGGGAAATGATCGGTTGTGCATGAACGTACTTGTGGGTTACGACTACGGTGTAGTCTTTTGTTTGATTTCAAGTAGAGGTCCATTATAGACCTCATAATATGATTCTCGGTGGGTTTATACTATGCTTGATTTAATTGGTGACTTGAGATTTTTTTAGGATTAATTGGTTGTGAGCAATGTATTTGCCTTGACTTGATTTATGGTAGAGAATAATAACCTATTTGGTCGGATGAGTTCGCTCTTGTCGAATTCATTCCTTATTTGTTTATATTGAGTAAATACATACTTGAGCATTTGGTCGGACGGGTTCGCTCTTGTCGAATCTGATCCTTATTTGGTCTTTACGAGTAAACATCTACTTGTGCATTGCATTAAGTCCAGCTGGCACTATTTGGTTTGATTTTTATGTCAGGGTGGGACGATACATCGCCTATACGAATCGTCAGATTCGTATTCGCTATGGATCGCCGTGCACTGACCTCACACACCCCTCCATTGTAGGCCGCAATGGGAAGTAGCCCTTTCGTAACAATACGTGCGACCTGCCGCTATATCGGCCGGCGGAGTTCGGTATATCGATGCGAAGACACGAGCATCGTAGTCTAAACCCGTATAACGGTGTTTTTCTTGCGAGGGAGCTACGTGGCGGCCGGCCCATAACATATCCTATTGTGATGTTTAATACTCGCACTTATGTGAATAACGTGCTAAGTGCAAATTGTGATCATTTGAGGGCTAGGCCTGGTCTTGGTTTTACGTGCTTATGTATAAGCACCTATATGAAAGATAATGTGCTATGTGGTTTATTGTTGGTATGCTATTAAGATACCATGATTTTATATACGCTTGTGCATTATGCCATGCCACGTCATGCTATGCCATACATTTGCATTTAGTAACTTACTGGGTCATTATGACTCACTCCGTGTGTTTGTTTTCCTTAGTTTTTGCAGTAAGCTCGTTAGTGCACGTTGCAACTTCTGGTGCTTGTCGGTTAGCGAGTGGTCTTAGGGCAATAGCTTGGTGTTATTATTATTGTTATTATTGTATTTAATATCTTGTGAGACACGGATGTAAAGTTATGTAAACTTTACTTGGGTAGTTATGTTAGCATTTTATTATCGTATTATTTTGGGAACCGACTTGTTTGGTTGAGCTATTGTTTTTATTTAAAGGTTATTCAGTTGTCTTCCCGAGCAAGGTTTTAGCTCACAAGTTCTAGTATTATGTTATTGTTATTTCAGTCTCCGACAACTTTAGTCGAGACATTGGTTTAAATGTTCGTATTTAATATCTTATTCGTTTAGTTGATTTGTCCTCAGGCATGTTGTAGCCGTTGAGTGGTTGTTTATCGAGTTGGTATACGTTGATTCGCCGGCCTTAGGTTGCCGATGGTTTGTTGTACGCGTGCGCAATGTTGCGTCCACGAGTAGATTTGTCGAGAGATAGTCGTCTCTCAGCCTCGTGTTCCTTAGTTTATAATTATAAGTTTGGGTTCCACTTATGATTTGCTTCCGCAGATTTTAGTTTTTGGTTTTTCGGTTTTGGCCGTTATGGCTTTACATTCCAGTTTAGAGTTTGTTGGTTCAACTCTTGACTCGCACCACTACGCTTAGCGGGTGCTTGTCCGTCTTTTAGCTTGTCTTGATGGCACGACCTTGGGATTTCGCATTGGAGTCAGTCGGGTTGTCATGATTGGTATCGAGCTATAGGTTAGCTATTTCGCCGGGATAGGTTCCTTGGCCTAGTTTGGGTTGGGTTTATGGTTGAGTTATTAACGTTGAGTGTTCTTTGTAGGCGTATTATGTCGGGAACTTGGCGTGGAGCTAGTTCTATTATACCTTGTTCGAGTACAGCTCGTGGCGACGAGAGGGGAGAGAATGTTAACGATCTGCGTGTGACTCCTCAACAGATGTTTGGACCGGAAGGCGATTCTCTTGTCCTTGCGAAATTCTTGAAGTTTAAACCGAAAAGTTTTGATGGAGAGCCAGATACTATTGAGGCGAAACATTGGCTAGAAAGCATGGAGAGGATCTTTGCAGTTTTGGGTTGTACATCAGAGGAGATGGTGACCTTAGCGGTGTTTAGATTGGATGGTGCGGCCGAGCATTGGTGGCTTGAAATACGAGATCATTGGAGGCAGCATGGAGTGCCTCGAGTGTGGGAAAACTTTGTCAAGGAGTTTATGGTACGGTTTGGTCAGGTAGTAACTCGAGAAAGAGGAGAGATGGAATTCCTAATGTTAGAACAAGGAGATATGACCGTGGCTCAGTATTCAACAAAGTTTATGGAGTTGGCTCGTTACCGGTAGTTACTTGGTGCCGATGAGGCTAGGAAGACCGAGAGGTTTGTGAAAGGCCTGAAGACGAATTATCGTAGGCAGCTTATTCCATTACTACTTACGGATTACCAAGGGGCTGTGGATCGTGCACATGCTATGGAGTTGGATATCGAAGAGTACGCTCAAAAGAAAATATCGAAGACTAATAGAAGCAATGACGTTAAGAGAGGACAGTCGGCACCTCAGACAGTTAGTCAAGGAAATGTGCGTTCGGGTGGCCGGATTGGTGCTACTACTTCTACTCAGAGGCGGCGAAGTGATGAGTTGATATGCCATTATTGTATGAGGACGGGACATACCGTGAATAAGTGCTGGGGTAAATCAGGGAAATGCTTTGCTTGTGGCGGCGATCATGTTCGTAAAGATTGCCCAAGGATGAGAGTTAGTCAGTCTGGGTGTACTAGTCAACAATCTAGTTGGCTCAAAGAGAGATGGTGACGGTCAGCCTAGAGTTTGAGGCAGTGCGCGCGTGGCGGTTGGCCATTGCGAAGTTTTGAGACCTATCAGAAATAGGAAGGTACATTCTTGTATATACGTATATATTATACCGTTGCTACTATTATCGTTATTAGGAGTACACATTTTAATCGGTAGCTCATGTGCATTCATACATACATTATATGGTGTATTGTGTAATATTGGTTATTTGCTCGATCGGGAATAATACCCCAATGTGAGATCGATATATGATATGGTTTGTTTTGTGAATTACCGGTAGGTAATCGTACGTTGTGTATGGGTTCTTGTTTAGTCTATATATGTATAAGACTATGTTATATATAGAGTTGTGGTTTTGTGTGGTTATATATATATATATACGGCCATAGTATGTATATATATGAAGTATGAATTGTATATTGATACTTATTGGTTTGGTATGATGTTTGTATATTCTATAAAGATATGTTTAATATGATGAATAATATGATACTATAGTATTGTTAGTGGTTATTATGCGAGTAGTATACACTCGACTGGTGAGCAGGTTAAAGTGCCGCGATTTATCAACTGGTTTCAGCTACACGGGAGAGATTGACGCTTCACCGTGAGTATTGAGATGTTAACGTTGCGATAGGATGCTTAGTATATGCATTGGTTGTAGACTTGGTCTAGAGCTTAAGAAAGGTTAGTTTTGCGGAGTATGGGCGTTACGGGCATTAGTAGCCTTGTCGATTCGTGGTGATTACTAGGAAATCATCTTGGTTGGGTGTACTAGGCACACGAGTTTTGTGATAGTTATGATTGTTGTTTGCCAAGGTAATAGACCTTGTTACTTGGTCTGAATTTTTATTCAGTTACGTGCATTAGTTGTAGGAAACACCTACTTGATGCATTTACATAGTAGTATATTAAATTCTCATCTCATAATTTCATGTTCATTCATTAGCATAGAAGACCGCTTTGAAGGATGCTTAAAACTTTTACTCATGAACCTTTGCATCCTTACGACGGAAACTTTTGAAGCTAATTCAAGAGGTACCTGAATTGGTGAGCAAAAGGTATTCGTTGTTGGACTAGGATTGGTAAGAATTAAGTTAGAAATTGACTATACCCATACCAAATGGAATGGACTGTAAATGGAATGAATTTTCAAAACATTTCATTAATGTGCTCTTATGTGTTATTACCCGCGATAGGAAAATCGCGAGTATGGTTTACATGGTTTGAAATGCCGATTTGGTTATCTTTGATTTGTGTGCGAATTGCTCCATAAGCAGTTACTATTTATTTTAACTTGGAAATTTTTGTGACTGAATTTCATGATGTGCCCCGAAACAAATAGTTTCGGTAGTTGAATGTGTTCTTATGTTGAAATTTGGAATTTTGGCTTACATGTTTGGCGTAGTATTGTTAAATGCGGTATTCGCGACTCAAGTTTGGGTCATAGTATTTTCAATCGTAAGTGTTAATGTCGTTGGTCTATTGAGATTTCGTAGACTTTTGAATTTGGATTATTAGAAGTTTGAACCTCGTGCGTATTTTGGTTGAGTGTGGACCTAATGTTGGTTTGTATCATGATTTAGAATTCGGGACGAATTCTTTTTAAGGTGGAGAGAGTGTGACACCCCGTATTCTTGCATGTGCATTGTATGCTTGCCTTCATATTTTCTTGTTGATTGTGAGCATGTTTATTTAGTCCATATATGTTTTAGAAACATTTATAAGTCATTCATGAAGTCCATAACATGTTTAGAATCGTGTAAGCTTGTTTGTTGAATCGCCGGTTCGATTGCGTTGTTTTGGCCTTAGCGATTCTTCCTTCGTTGCTTGTATTCTTTGTGTTTTCAACTTGTGAGAAGTTCATTTGAGTTATAGACCAAGTGTACTAGTAATTATCATTCTTGCACAATCATTGTTCATAGACTTGTTACCTTTGGTTATGAAATGACCAATTTATTCCTTCACGTACTGGCCATGCTTTGGGCAAACTTCGGGAAAATTCTGGTACTAATCCACTGAATAGAATTTTCTAAAAATTTAGTATGTTTTACCTTCATACGTTAGGATACTCTCTGTAAAATTTGGTAATTTTCCAAGGTGTCTAAGTACCTCAATTAGGTCTTGACTTACGGCTGTGCCAGAATTCAGTTTTAAAAACAACTTCTGTACTTGATTTTTGTTGTAACCATATCTTGATGAATATAAGTCCAAATGGAGTAATTTAAAATTCTAAAATATAATTTAATGAGTCTAGTTTCATAAAAATAAAAAATCACCTCATTTGGAGTTGTGAGCGATTTATGGTCGATTTTACAAGATTGACTGTCCAGCCTCAGCCTTCCTGTGCGCCCGCCTCGACTTTAGTGAGGCGCCCGCCTCAACTTCTGGGAGCATTTCAATTCAGCTTCCAGCCTCAGCTTCCCAGGCGCCCGCCTGGCTTCTGTGAGGCGCCCGCCTCATCTTCGAGAGCCGTTACGGATTTTTTCCCTGCTTTTGATATTGAACGACTTATACACCTTAACCCCTATCTAAACCTTTCCTAAACCTCCCTAACCCTCCTCACTTAAGTCCTAACATCCCTAACTAGTTTTAATGATGGATTAAGAGAGCTCTAATGATCATTAAGCCACAAAATCAGATTTTAAAAGAGACCACAAGGTCTTGACACTTGTCCCACTCAATTTCTAGACCAATATAAGCCACATTTTCAGATTTTGACTCTCATTTCTCACCCTCACTCTCCAAAAACGAGATTCATCCTCTCTCAAGCTCTCCCATGGCTTCTTGAAGCTTTTCCCTTGGTCTTCCCTCATCCACTCTCCATTTGCTCAAGACTCCTTCATCAAAAGTGTAGAGCTCGACGAGAGGATCGTTTTCAACCGATTGGTTTCTTTCTTTGCTTTCTTTGGTGTTGAGCACTTGTAAGTTACTTCTTCTTCTTTTGATTTTGTACTCATTGATCCTAAGGAAAACAAACTCTATGCTATTTGAGGTCAATGAGTACACATACTTGCCTTGTGTGATTTTTAACTTGTGATTTGAGCATGTGAACTTGTTAAAGGCATATGTAGGATGAATTCTATGATTATTGAAGTATATTGCTATCCTTCATCTTGGGTTTCTAGGATTATGAGTATGCTAGGGATCATGTCCATATGTTACTTGGATTTATTGTGGAAGTATGCCTATGATTGGGGCTTTGGAAGAGTGAACTCACTAGATAACATGAGTAGGATCACTTAATTGAGATTATGTGATTTATGAAATGGGTTATGATTAATGTTGGGTTTTATGAATATTAGGGCTTGATAATCAAGCCCGAATTATTGGAGGAATTGTTGTTAATTAAAGTGGGTATTAATGTGTAGGATGATTTGGACGATGTTGTGTGTTGGGAGAAATTGGTTATCCCTTTGTTAAGGATTTTATGAACATTGGGGCTTGGGAATCAAGCCCGAATTATTTTGGAATTTGTCATAAGTTGAAGAGGATGATAATGTTGGGATTTATGGAATGTGTAAATAATGAAACTTAATAGTAAGACTCAACGGAGTCATTTTAAGTTCAATAACATGCTAATAACCGTTGGGATGAATTCCTATGATGTTCGGGTTTTGGTTGGTTATGATGGTGAGCACCCGAGCGTCTCGATTTGTGTCCAATTGAGACACCTACGTTATAGAGAATTATTAGGGGATTTATTTGGAAGCGTGCTCGGGAGAGCACGGTGCATTAAAGGCAAATCTATGGTCTCGAGCATGGTTGAAAGATAATTTTTGAGTTAGTTCTCACTTTTGGGAAATGATCGGTTGTGCATGAACGTACTTTGGGTTACTTACGACTACGGTGTAGTCTTTTGTTTGATTTCAAGTAGAGGTCCATTATAGACCTCATAATATGATTCTCGTGGGTTTATACTATGCTTGATTTAATTGGTGACTTGAGATTTTTTTAGGATTAATTGGTTGTGAGCAATGTATTTGCCTTGACTTGATTTATGGTAGAGAATAATAACCTATTTGGTCGGATGAGTTCGCTCTTGTCGAATTCATTCCTTATTTGTTTATATTGAGTAAATACATACTTGAGCATTTGGTCGGACGGGTTCGCTCTTGTCGAATCTGGATCCTTATTTGGTCTTTACGAGTAAAATCTACTTGTGCATTGCATTAAGTCCAGCTGGCACTATTTGGTTTGATTTTTATGTCGTGGTGGGACGATATCGCCTATACGAATCGCCGATTCAGATTCGCTATGGATCGCCGCACTGACCTCACACACCCTCCATTGTAGGCCGCAATGGGGAAGTAGCCCCTTTGCCGTAACAATACGTGCGACACAGGCTGCTATCAGCCGGCGGAGTTCGGTATATCGATGCGAAGACACGAGCATCGTAGTCACAAACCCGTATAACAGTGTTTTTCTTGCAGGAGCTACGTAGCGGCCGGGCCCATAACATATCCTATTGTGATGTTTAATACTCGCACTTATGTGAATAACGTGCTAAGTGCAAATTGTGATCATTTGAGGGCTAGGCCCAGGTCTTGGTTTTACGTGCTTATGTATAAGCACCTATATGAAAGATAATGTGTTATGTGGTTTATTGTTGGTATGCTATTAAGATACCATGATTTTATATACGCTTGTGCATTATGCCATGCCACGCCATGCTATGCCATACATTTGCATTTAGTAACTTATCGGGTCATTATGACTCACTCCGTGTTTGTTTTTCCTTAGTTTTTGCAGTAAGCTCGTTAGTGCACGTTGCAACTTCGGGTGCTTGTCGGTTAGCAGGTGGTCTTCCGGGCAATAGCTTGGAGTTATTATTATTGTTATTATTGTATTTAATATCTTGTGAGACACGGATGTAAAGTTATGTAAACTTTACTTGGGTAGTTATGTTAGCATTTTATTATCGTATTATTTTGGGAACCGACTTGTTTGGTTGAGCTATTGTTTTTATTTAAAGGTTATTCAGTTGTCTTCCCGAGCAAGGTTTTAGCTCACAAGTTCTAGTATTATGTTATTGTTATTTCAGTCTCCGACAACTTTAGTCGAGAGACATTGGTTTAGCTGTTAGTATTTAATATCTTATTCGCTTAGTTGATTTGTCCCTCCTAAGCATGTTGTAGCCGTTGAGTGGTTGTTTATCGTTGGTATTCGTTGATTCGCCGGCCTTAGGTTGCCGATGGTTTGTTGTACGCAGCAATGTTGCGCCACGCGAAGTCGTAGATTTGTCGAGAGATAGTCGCTCTCACCTCGTGTTCCTTAGTTTATAATTATAAGTTTGGGTTCCACTTATGATTTGCTTCCGTAGATTTTAGTTTTTGGTTTTTCGGTTTTGGCCGTTATGGCTTTACATTCCAGTTTAGAGTTTGTTGGTTCAACTCTTGACTCGCACCACTACGCTTAGCGGGTGCTTGTTCGTCTTTTAGCTTGTCTTGATGGCACGACCTTGGGATTTCGCATTGAGTCCGGTCGGGTTGTCACGATTATGCTTTTAGCCGTGGGTAATTGTTATAATGTTAGTTCATTGTTGAAACGCATGGCCTCGAGTGCCGATGGTTTGTTCCGCTGCAATGTTGCGCACGTGAGTTTTGTACTTTCTCCTCTCGAGACAATTCCAGTCTCTTGGTTTCTTTAATGTTGATTAGTGTTTATTAGCTCGGTCTTCACTCTATTAACGCTTTCGCACCTTCGATTTTTGTTGACCCGTATTTTTGTACGGATGTACATTCTTGTTTAGAGTTGGATAACTCTATTGTTTGACTCGAACTACTGATTTGCAAGTGCTTGTCCCCTTCTTGCCCTGTCCTTGCGGTGCGACCTTGGGATTCTGTTCTAGAATCTGGTCGGGTCGTCCACGATGCGGGCCAAAATATTAACGCGGAAGGTGTGGGAGCCACCTCTCTGATCCCCGTATGAGCCACCTCTTGATTCTGACGCATCGAGGTATGATTCGGCCTTGACGAGGACGCCAATGATTTAAGTGGGGGAGAGACCCAATCCACATCGTAGATGTGGAACTTGTGTGTGATTTATAAGGTAGCCATGCGTTACTACTGGGCACCAACATCATCCATGGACTTTTGGGTCGGCTTGTGGTCGACTAGATGACCCAAGGTGCTGCGTGCTTAGTAGGCCAGTGTGTGGGCTACACGTAGCGGACCAGGCTCTTGGGTCATCAGGCCCACCACAAGCCGACCCAAAATTTCATGGATGATGTTGGTGCCCAGTAGTAGCACATGGCTACCGTATAAATCACACACAAGTCCCACATCTACCCGATGTGGGATTGGGGTATTACATTTAAACTCTTTACTTTTGTTGCGTTGCACAATTTGAAATTGTCTTTTTTGACATTTAAATCACTTAACAAACAAAATTCGGCTCTACATAACTCTCTATTTAAGTGGTTAACTACTATACTATGTTCAAGGGACCTTACAATTATTATGATTAATCTTACTTTTATTATTATTATTATTATTATTATTATTATTATTATTATTATTATTATTATTATTATTATTATTATTATTGTTACTATAATCATTATGATCACTACTATGGTCATTATTATTGCTATTACTTTCATTATTATAATTACTATTATTATTCATTTTCTTATTATTATTATTATTATTATTATTATTATTAGTATTACTATCGCAATTATTATTATCATTACTATAACTTTTTATTATTATGATTTTTATTATTACTATAATCATTATAAATATTCATATTATTCGTATCACCATGATTATTACTACTTTAATTATAATTATTATAAATATAACTTTAATTATAATTATAATTACTATAAATATATATTTTTTATTATTACTTTAATATTAGTTTTAAGGGTAATGTTGCAATATAGAGAGTTTCGATAAAGAAGAAGAGTTACGTATTTTAGGAAGTAAAAATAATATAATGGGTAGTGCTAACAAATGTTTTACGTAAAATATACATGACTTATCACTTATATATACATAAGTTAAATCAAACGCTTTTGAAACAACATATAGTAAGTTATAAGCATATATTCTTAAATGGTAAATCAAACAAGCCTAAAATAACATTCAACAAAAACCATGCGCTATAAAAATTTAAATCTATATGTATATTTAAAGTTGGTGAGGAGCACTATGGTTGTGCCATCAAATCACCTTTTGATAAATCTTCATTGTAAAACATTCATGTGGTGGTTTAAAAACTTTTGGTTTTCTAGTCATTAACTAATAATAATATATAATAATAATCAATATGATAAGGGATATTAGTATTAGAGTATATAACTTCTCCTATTACCAACGAGCTCTAGCTCAACTGATACTGTTCACTTCTCCTAATGGAGATGTTGGGTGTTCGTGTCTCACTAGAGACATCCTGAACTTTACAACTCTCAGTAGAGAGGTCGGGTGTTCAAGCCTCTTCAGATGCATCGTTGTTGTTAAGGCCTCATCCAAAGGTCTCATTTAGCTACTCACTTATATTAACAGAGAAGTTGAGTATTCAAGCCCTACTACCAGAGGCACCCTGGTACTTAACCATTCTCAACCGAGAGGTCGGGTGTTCAAAGTCTCACCAGAGGCACCATTTGTTCAAGTCACACCAAAGGCATCATATATATATAATTGTAGTCTTTCAAGGCATTAAAATAATAAAAAAAATTAAGGGTTGGGGTACGGTCTATGTCCTCTCCAACCTTTTAAAAAAATAAAAATAATATATATATATATATATATATATATATATATATATATATATATATATATATATATATATATATATATCAATAGTAGAAGACTTATATTTAAAAAACTTTTACAACTAACATTACTTCTAACCAATGTGGGATAAAACTCTTCAAGGTGGGTCGTTACTTCTAATTACTCACTTTTAACACCATACTTTAAGTCTTCGTATCTTATTCATCCAAAACTTGATTTGGACAAAGAAATATATCATTTCGATGCTCTTGCCGGCCGGTAAAACACATTTACACAATTACTTTTGCCAACAAACAAATGACACGTAAAGAAATTCGTGTGTCTAGTTGCACAATTTATTTCATAAAAAAACACTATTTTTTAACAGGTATTATACTTTAAGTCTTGATATCTTATTCATCTAAAACTCGATTTGGAAAAATAAATATATCATTTCGATACTCTCACCGAGTGGAACACATTTGCGCAATTACATTCGACAACAAAAATGACACTTAAAGAAATTCGTGCCTTAAGTTGCACAATTTTTTTCACTAAAAACACTAATTTTTCAACAATAGAAGAGATATATTTCCCTATTGGTTAGAAATTGATGTTGGTTTTAAAACTAGTATTATTAAGTACCAATAGAAGTGATGTATCTTACTTTGGTTGGAAAGTGATGTTGGTTTTCAAAGTCATTTGATAAAAGACTTCAATCATTATTATCAATAGAAGATGTATGTCTCACATTGGTTAGAAAATTATGTTGATTTTAAATTATTTTATATTATTACCAATAAAAGAGATGTATAGTACATTGTTTAAAAAGAAAATGTTAGATTTTAAAGTCTTAAGACTAAAAACTTTCACTTTTACATGATATGTATCACACATTGGTAACAAAATATTCTACTATTATTACCAATAGAAGAGATGTATCTCACATTGGTTAGAAATTGATATTCTTTTAAAAATACTATTATTAATTACCAATTGAAGAGATGTATCATAACCAGTTGAATCAGTAGTTGTCCCTCATTGCTACTAGAAAATCGTTGCAAATGATACAGGTTTGAGAACAAAATAACACATACAAGGTTCAACCTCGAAGAAAGCAAAGTGCTTCCACCAAGTATCGAATCCACGATGCCTCAAAGATCTTATGTCCTCTTTATCACTCTATGCCTCGACAATACATTTACTAGAAAATGATGTTGGTTTTCAAAATCTTTTGGTAAAAGACTTCTACCATTATTACCAATAGAAAATGTATATCTTATATTGGTTAAAAAATGATATTGATTTTAAATTATTTTAGATTATATATAAGACTTTGACTATTATTAGCAATAGAATATATTCACACACACACACACACACACACACACACACACACACACACACACATATATATATATATATATATATATATATATATATATATATATATATATATATATCACATTTGTTATAAATTGATGTTTATTTTAAAAGTCTTAAAATAAAATGATTTCTACTTTTATCATCAATAAAAGAGTAGAGAATAGATGTATCTCATTATATAGAAAGAGATATTGGTTTTATATTTTTTTTAATAAAAAACCTTCTACTACTATTACCAAATGATGAAATGTATTCCACATTGGTTAGAGAATGATGAAGGTATTAAAAGTCTTTTTATAAAATGCTTAATATATACTAATAGAAAAAAATATGCATTTCACACTGGTTAGGAAAGTTATATTGATTTAAAATGTTTTTAGATAATGTATCTCACATTGGTTACTGATGCGTCCAAAATTATCGTAGGACACACTGGGCTTCCTTGACTGGATATCTGGCTTTCAATCTATCTGAAATCACCAAGGCCCGACTCTGCAAACAAGTAAAAAATAGTGAACTAGGCAGGGGCACTCCCTACAAAAGCCCTCCGGCGTGAGAGTTAGCTTAGCGATTAGCTTGAGCAAACAATTTGACAGAGTTTAGGCCAGTATTCATAATCACGTACCTCCCTCCTTTGTTTAGAGGGGTTTTTATAGCTGGTGCCGGAGAGTAACTGCCCATTAAGCATGGTGGCATGCCTGGCGGGCACATTAACTGCCACATTAAATACCACGTTCATCATAACGATCTCATCATGGTAATGGTGGCGAGTTTCTCGGAAGTAATTGCCCACCTTAAAGACAACCGTTTCCTTCATAAGCGAGCATGGTAAGTCCTGGCATACGCCTCACTGGTAAGCCCCTCACCGCCGCAACCTTGCCTGTTGGATGCTAAGCCCCCAGCTCGCTGCCTGTTTCTCAATGGTCTGAATCTTAGATTGCACGTGTGCTGCTCGTGACTGGTGGCTGCGTGCCGAGCGCATGACTTGTATCTTGGGCCTATTGGGCCAAGCAGCTCAGTAGCCCCCTGCTCCTTGTTTATCGAGTATCTATGCTCGGAGCGAGGAGGACAAACTTGAATCCCCGGGCCAAATCACTTGAGATGTATCTTTTCATGAATGCATCTAGTTGCCTGCGATCAGTCGTTACGAGGGATGCCAGCCCAAAGGACTTTGAAGGGACGGGCCTCCATCCACCGCTATAAGCTCCCACACGAGCTCGTTTCCCAACAAATTATTAAATGCTGCTTCGATTCCTGAGCCCTAATGATGAAATTTCCTCGGATTACCCCAATTGACGGTTTCTTCCAATATAAAAGCGAAAATCCCTCCACATTTCAAACTTTACTGTTTCAAACAACTTCAAACAACTTCAGAACTAGAAAGAACTCCTCTCATTTCTGCATTTGGTGACAACATCAGTGCCGGAACTACTTGTTTCTGTGCTCAAGCCGCGCGAACGAAGCTTCCAAGATCTTCAATTCAACCCTTCCACATCAACAGGTATTTCTTCAATCATTATTAGTCTCTTTGCAATTTTTGTCCATATTTTTATCGCTAGAATCCCAAATTAGGGTTCAACAATGCCGTCTGGATACATATGACCTCTGTTACAATTAATCTGTTGTAGACCTAGGGCTAAAAAATTTGTTTGAAAACTTAAGCTTTTGATACTTGTTTCCTCTCTGTCCATCTTGTTCACCTATCTATCACAAACTTGTCCCACTCCAAATGGAGGAATCGAGGAATACCCGACCGGTGCCCCGTTCACCGATCTTAGGATAGGCTTTTGCCCTGGGTTTTTACTTGATCCAACTCTTGCTTAACTACCCGAGCAAGGTTTAATGTGTATTCCTCGATTCATTTCTTGTAGGATGTCGTCCAGCGATGAGAGTCATTCTGAAATTGAAGGCCATAGCTACGACCACGGAGCCTCCACTGAAACAGAGGAGAGCTCAAAATCCTCCAGTTCCAAAGAGAGATAGAGCTGGAAGAAATTTCTTTAGTCCGCCGAAAACGAAATCCCCAATACTTTGTAGAAGAAACTGTATATCCCTCCAAGACAAGGGATACGACTGTAGACGGGCAGTACTGTAAAACCCTAAAATATTGCTTGCTTGTGTTATGCATGATTTCATACATTCATATTCATCATAAACATGTTAACTTAGATATGTTTAGAGTCAATAGCATGTTCATTGACGACGTTTGATATGCTCGTATGAACCTTTCCTTCACGGGATGCTTTGAAACTTGGGTTTATGATTTATGTTGTAAGCATATGGATAAATGTTAGAGGCCATTCATAACATCATTAGCATGCTTTGGATGTTGATTGAAAGCTCGTTGCATCGTCGGTTTGGTTGCTAGTTTGCTTCAAGTGTTAACCCTTCTTCGTTCGACCTTTTCGGTTGTCGTTCGGGAGTGTTCTTCGTGAGTTCTTGACCATGTGTGAGTGAGGTTTGAACATTGATTGCCTTGGTTATGTTTTGGAGGTCTTTAAGGTTGAATTCTAGACACTTTTTGGCTTTGGAGGACTCGTGGTTGCATAGGGGGAACGACCTAAACCGAGCAAGGAAACAAAACTAGAGAAGAGGTGTAGTCTGCCACCATGCGCACGCATGGATTGACCACCATGCGACCGCATCCCTTGCTAGCCCTGTTATGGGTTTTCTTTGTCATTTTGGAGAACTGTCCAACCTATCCCCACCCAAACGCATCCTAAACTAATCCTTAACTGTAACACCCCGCTCCTTCGTTATCTCGGTTTGCGTGCTATACTTGCACTTCTTCCTTTGTTGATTGTATGATTGGTTTGCGAGAGGGTCTAGATATGTATGAGAGACCACGTTAAGACCAAAACATTATTAAGAGACTCCATATAGTTGTTGACTTGCTAAAGTCACAAGTCGTGACTCGACGATAGCCTGAATGCGACGCGATTGAGGGTTTGCTTATGCTTTTATGCGTCGTGACCTCGGTTTGGTCCTAGACCTTTATAAGATGATTGATTAACATGTTTAGATGTATTAGACTTCAATTTGGAGGTGTTCCTTAAGTCTATCGATGATTTGGAAGCTTTGGAGATAGCTCGTCTCTATCGCAGTAGTTCGGGATCGAGTCGCGAATCGCCCTCTTTGGAATTCTTATTTCCCTAGTTGTTATTCAACTTTCTAGAAGTATTTAAGCTTCTTCATTAGCCCTTAGACTTGCGTTAAAAGTCTCCTTTCATTGCTCGCTCGATTGCGAGTTTATTCGTCGTTGGGTTGCCGCACGTTGTCGCACCCCCTTCCCTGCTCCGCCTCCGAGTTGTTTCGGAGTTGTTCGTGTGTTTCTGACTTGTTTTGAGTTGGGTTAGACCTTAGAATGGTTTCCCATAAGTTGGGACCATTTAGGACTTGTTTAGACCAAGTTTTGAGGACATAAAGAAGGTCCGGCCAGTGCGCCCGCCTGAATCTTGTGAGGCGCCCGCCTGAAGTTCCGGGAGCAATTACAAAATCAGAGATGGCTCAGCAGCTGAGGCGCCCGCTGAGGATGTTGAGGCGCCCGCCTCAACATCGAAACTCACTTACGTGATTTTTCCCCTGTTTTGTGTTTGGACGACTATACCTATCCTACCCTCATTAAACCCCTCTAAACCCTTCCTAACCACCCATACTTAACCCAAATCATGTCCTAACATTAGTTGGAAGTTAATTAAGGTTAGATTAGTGATTGATTAATCCTAATCTCTACTAATTGTACCAAGGAATTCCCTATTTTGCCCTCTTGGTTTGTGGAGGTATAAAGCCAAACCCTTTGCAATTTTCAAAGATTTCCTCCTTCATTTCCTCCACACAAACCGTGAGTTAGAGAGAGAGAGTCCATGGGAGATATTCAAGCCTAGCTTCCTTCTCTCTCTTCGATCCAAGACGATCCGACCATCCGATTTCCTTCAAACTTCGAATCTTGAAGCCCTCGACGTGTGTAACAAGTTCACCGATCGGATTTATGCTCTCTTGAGTTTTCACTCAAGCTAGGTAAGTTACTTCCTTTTTGATTTTGGTTCATTGGCCCTAAGGAAAACAACTTATATGCTATTTGTGGGCAATGAACACTTGATATGCTTTGTATGCCCAATTTGGGGATTTTTTGAAGTATGAACTTGTTAGAGCATTTGTAAGATGACTTCTATGATTATTGAAGTATATGATTGTTCTTCATCTTGTGTTTCTAGGATTATGAGTATGCTAGAAATCATGTCCATATGTTATTTGGGTTTATTATGAAAGTAGGCCTATGATTGGGGCTTTGGATTTGTGAACTCTCTATATATTATGAGTATGATCACTTAATTGAAATTATATGATTTATGAAATGGGTTGTGATCTATGTTGGGTTTTATTGTGAATTTTAGGGCTTGAGAATCAATCCCGAATTATTGGAGAAATTGTTATTAATTAAAGTGGGTAATAATGTTGAGATTGAGGAAGTGCGTAAATGAATGAAACTTAGCATTTAGACTCAACGGAGTCGAAATAAGTTCAATAATGTGTTAATAAACTCGGGTTGAAGTTCTACGACATTTGGGTTTTGATTGATTATGATTATGATGAATTCTTGGATTTTTAGGCTTGGGAAACAAGTCCGAATTATTTTTGGGAGAATTGATATAAATTTTATGATGTGTTAGTTTTGGGATTTATGAAATGTGTATTTAATGAAATGCGATATTAAGACTCGATGGAGTCATTTTAGGTTCAATAAGATGTTAGTGAGCCTTATGTTGAAATCCTACGATGTTGGGTTTGGTTGGTTTTGATTGAGTACCGAAAGATCTGAATTGTGTCCCATTTGTGACACCCACGATATAGAAGCTTATTGGGGATTTATTTAGAGCGTGCTCGTTAGGGAACGGAGCATTAGAGACAAACCTATGATCTCATATGCCTTTAGGAAATGATTAATCGAATGAGTTCCCTCTTAGGGAATTGGGTCGCGTGCACATGATAACACTCCCAGGGTTTTGACTACGAGTTAGTTTTGGTACCCTCGAGATTGGTTTAAGAGGTCAATTATTTATGACAATTGGGACTAAGGTTGAGTCCGGTGTGCTTTTAAGTGAAACCAGATGCTAAGACTTGTTTGTGGGTGTTCTTAGACTAAATAATAGTCTTTGGTTGAATCTTGAGTTGAGGACTATGTTAGACCTCATGTTGTGATTTCTTGAGCTTATATGCTACTTTTGATTGGGTGATGACTTGAGGATTAAGAGTACCTCATTATGTGGTTCTTTGACTAAACTTATAAGTTGGTTGGATTTGTTAAGTATGTGCAAATATGTGCATTGTTAAATTGGTGTGTAGAGCTTTATGTCCTACTTGATTTGATATGTCCGCTATGATCGGTCTTGATTCTTGTTTGAGCATGCGAGTAAATATCTACTTGTGCATTGCATGTAAGTCCAGTTGGGATTATTTGGATTGGTTTTATATGTCGGGGTAGGACGATACATCGCCTATACGAATCGTAAGATTCGTGATTCGCTATGGATCGCCGCACTGACCTCACACACCCCTCCATTGTTGGCCGCAATGGGAAGTAGCCCCTTGCCGTAACAATACGTGCGACATTGGCTGCTAGCTAAATCGAGTGGTTCTCGATGAAAGTCGATGACATCACAGAGCATCGATGTTGCACGATAAAGTATAACAGTGTGTATTGCAGGAGCAACACAACGACACCATTTGGGTACCTTCTCTATCCCTTATGTGGCTTACTATGAGCACTTATATGAAAGATAATGTGCTAATAGGTTTATGAAGTTTATGACACTTGATGACTTAATACAAGTTTATTGTTGGTATACGATTAAGATGCCATGATTTTATACATGTTGTGCATTATGCCATGCCACGTCATGCTATGCCATACAATTGCATTTAGTAACTTACTGGGTCATTATGACTCACTCCGTGTGTTTGTTTTCCTTAGTGTGTGCAGTGATCCCGTTAGTACGCGTGGCGGCCTCGGATAGTGATTTCTAGAAGGTGGTCTTCCCAAGCTTTAAGCTTGGATTTATTATTATTATGTTATGTATCCTCGTGAGACACCTAATGTAAAGTTATGTAGACTTTACTTGGGTAGTTATGTTAGTATCTTATTATTGTTTTATTTTGGGAGTCGACTGGTTCGGTCGAGCTGTTGTACTTATTTAGAAGTTATTATGTCATCTTCCCGAGCAAGGTTTTAGCTCGCTTATTCTAGTATTGTGTTATGGTTATTTCTATCTCCGACAATTTTAGTCGTGAGTCCTTGGTTTAGTTATTAGTATTTGAATCTCTTATTCTTTAGGTTGATTTATTCCTCCTAAGCATGTTATAGCCGAGTTGTTGTTTATCGTTGGGTTCTTGTTGCTTCGCCGGCCTTAGGTTGCCGATGGTTTGTTGTCCGTGCGCAATGTTATGCCACGCGAGTCGTGAGATTTGTCGAGATAGTCGCCTCTCACCTTGTATTCCTTAGTTTATAATTATAGGCTTGGGTCCCACTTATGATTCGCCCGCAGTGTTGTTGTTTTTATTATTCGTATCGCCGTTATGGCTTTACCTTCCTGCTTAGAGTTTGTTCAACTTGACTCGCACCACCACGCTTAGCGGGTGCTTGTCCGCCTTTTAGCTTGTCTTCACGGCACGACCTTGGGATTTCGCATTGGAGTCCGGGTCGGGTTGTCACATTAACCCTCCTAACTACCCTAAGACATATCCTAAACATCTAATTGAGATTTGGAGATGGATTATGGGGGTTAATTAGGGAAACAACCCTATCAATCTAAACACCACCCACTTACTTTCTAACCCATATAAGCCACAAACACTTCACTTAAACCTCCCATATTCAGCCACAACTTCACAAAACGTGGGAGACATCTTGGAGAGCTTTTAGAAGAGTTTCTAGGGTTTCATAGAGTCCAATCTTGGAGGCCATAGCTTGGGACCTTCATCCCTCAATCCACACCATAGTTTTCAAGAGGAGGTTGAGGAGAACAACACCACCACTTGAATTTCGGGATTGTAGCTTGAGAGGGCTGGACCAAGGTAAGTTGCTACATCTCTTCCTCTTTCTTTTGGCCCCATTGACCCTAAGGAAAACAATCATCTTGCTATACGAGGTCAATGGGTGCAATTTTAGGCCTTTTCTAGAGATGCCATGAACCCGAGGTTTCTAGATGATGATTTTCTTGACGAACCTATTTGAGACCTAGATTAATATGATATTCATATGTAAAGTAGCCTTTTTCATCCTTGCTATGTG
>CM028383.1:94972021-95082547 GCA_013146195.2 Codonopsis lanceolata
TTAAAAGTATAGCATGATAAAATCTTGATTCTCATGCCTTATGGATATGTCATGATTACACTTTGTTGCATGATTATGTGAGACCGTAGTAAAGGATGCTTAAGATTTTTCTCATAACCACTTGCATCTCTTGCAAGTTTTGAAATCCAATTTAGCCGGTACCCTAAATTGGTGATCAAAAGTTCGTTGGTGGACTAGATTGATAGTAAAACAGTTGAAATTGACTAAACCTCGTACCGGAAGAAAAAGAGAAAATAAATGGAATAAATTTTCACATGATGCTCTTATGTGCATTTCTATGATTTGGAAGTGAGCATGACTTGCATGATCCTCGAATGTTAACTTATTTGTTTTAGAAGTGTGTTTGAACACTCTTCCTTAATAATTGCCTTATCGGCCATTTTACCTCTCATGATTTAGAATTCTTGTATTTATATTTCATGTTGTAGCTTCAGGCAAATAGTTTCGAGACTTATGTTTATGAAGTCTTTGAATACGCTCGAGGATATATTTGGGGTTCACATGCTTAATTAATTAGTCATGGAATTTGTGAATGCTATGCGACTCAAGTATGAGTCAAGATATTTTCAACCTAAAGTGCTTGGTATTATGGTTATTGAAAATTTTTGAACTTGTGAATGTGGGATTTTTGGTAGTTTGGTTTGCCTCCTTGGATTGAGTTGTAAGATAGTAGACTCGGAGGCGAGTCTAGGTTTGTGGTTCGAGTGGGAATTACGGTATGAGTTATGATGAACCAAGATGGGTTTTTGACTTCCGAGTAGAGTTTGTGTTCCTTCGAGTTGATGATGTGCCGGGACAAATAGTTTGATGGCAGATGTTTATGAATGTCTTAAACTTGTTATCTTTTAAACTTTGGGGTTTGTGTACAAGATTGGTTGAGTCTTCCATATGTGTTTTCGCGACTTCGAATATGAGTCATATATTTCCAATCTAAAGAGTTTTATGTGGTTGTTGCCTATGAGAGGTTTTGAAACCCGAGTTTTTGGGATCACGGTAGTTTGATCATCATATACTTGATGGTAGACTCGGGAGGCGGAGTCTAGGTTTATGGTTTTGAGCATCGAGTGTTTATCGGGATTGTGAGACACCAAGTAGTGGTGTCACGGGTATTCCATGTTGAGGTGATGACTAGCATTGGTTTGAGATACGATCTAGAATTCGGACTAATCTTTTAAGGGAGAGGATGTAAGATCCCAGATTCGTTAGCTTGAATGCGTCAATGCTGCATCTCTTCTTGGAAATCGCTTGTTTGGTTGTGTGAGAGTCTAAATGTGTATGAGAGACCACATTAAGACTAAAACACTTTAGGAGATGTCATTTAGTGGTTGACTTGTTAAAGTCAAAGTAAATAACCCGAAGCGATAGTCGAAATGCATTGCGATTGAGAGTTTATCTTGGGTTTGTGTTTCGACCTCGATTTGGTCCCAGGATCTTTACCATGATGATTAAATAACATGTTTAGATGTGTTAGACTTCTAATTGGATGCATTCCATAAGTCTCGTGAAGTTTTGCGCCTCGAGAATAACAATTCTCTTTTCGCGTAGTTTGAGATTGGTAGGGTAGCGTCTCGCATCTTTCGGGGAGCCTATCTCCCCTATATGTTGTTCATCATCTGAGAGGCATTTAGGCCTATTTTGTAGCCCTAATAAGTGTTTACAATCATGGGTTATTACCCGTCGGTTTGTGGTTTCATTCGGCGTTTAGATAGCAAGTTGTTACGTCTTGCGTCGGTTTGCCGTGTAAAACCCTAAAATGTTGCTTGATTGTTTATGCATGGATTCATACATTGATAATCATCATAAACATGTTCATTTAGCTCCCGTATATGTTTAGAGTCAATAGCATGATCGTTGGCGTCGTTTGAGATGCATGTATGCACTTTTCTTTCGCGAGATGCTTTGAATCTCGGGTTTATGTTTATGTTGTAACTTCATGGTTATTTGTTAGAAGGCATTCAAAACATCATTTACATGCCTTGGATGTTTGTTAGATGCTAGTTGCATCGACGGTTTGGTTGCTAGTTGGATTCTAGCGAAAACCCTTTTCAGTTTCACTTTTCCGGTCGGGTAAATCGTTCGGGATTACGCTTTGAGTTCTTGGCCTGTTTTGATGAGGTTTGAGACTTGATTCCTTTGGTTATAGATTAGAGGATATTAAGGTTGAATAGTAGACCAATTTTGGCTTGGAAGGACTCGAGAGCATGCCGGAGAGCAGGGATCGAGCAAGATTGAGCAAAAGGCTGAATTAGTGTAAAGGTATGATGCGGTCGCATCATACCATACCAAGCGACCATGGTGTATTTCGAGAAAATCGGATTTTGCTCCCTTTTTGATTTGTCCGAAAGTTTGACCATTTAACCTAATTTAAACCCATCTAACTGACCAACTCAATTATCCTAATACTAATCCTAAACACCTATTAGAGTATTAGGGACTAATTAGTGAGGTAATTAGAGGATTTAATCCCCATATAAAAACCCCAATCAGCCGCATCCTTTCATTCTAGTCAAGACGGTTCTTGGTTCCTTCCCCCTTTTCATTTCTGTGAGCACTCAACAAAGAGCTTGAGAGAGAGAGCTTGAGGAGGAGATTTGTGGGTCTTGAAGGGCTGAGCTTGGAGGCCATTAATGGAGTCTTCTTCTTCCCCATTTCATCTTCAAGGTTGAAGAAAGAGTTGAGGAGAAACATCATCTCTAGGGCACGAATTTGCTGCATTGTTAGGGCTAAGTTTTGGTAAGTTTCTACCTTTCTTCCCCTTCTTTTTAGGCTCCATTGACCCTAGGGAATCAACCATGTGTGCTATGTGGGTCAATGGAAGCCATTGTTAGGGTTTCTAGAAATGTATGAACCCTAGGATTTCAAGTTTATGTTAGAGCTTGATTGGCCTATGTGAGACCATGCCTATGTGAAATTCATGTTCTAAATTGCCTATTGAACTTGATTATGTTGATTTTTCATGAAGATTGATGTTGGTTTGGTTGAGATTCTTGGAGGGTGCCTTGCCCTAATTTTGTTTTAGCTTGCAAATTGATGATGTAAGCTTGATTAATGTGTTTTATATGCTTAATAGAGTATATTAAACTTTGCTATACGAATTGATTATGTGTATTGAGCTTGAATGACAAAGATACTTGGAAGGGGATTTTCCCCAAATTGTATTTGGCTTGTTAAAGATGATGGTAAGCCTAATTAGCATGTTATACATGTTTAGTGGAGTTTATTGAACTTAGTTGTGTTGATTAGCCATGAGTATTGAAATTGGTTTGGTTGAGATGCTTGGAGGGTGATTTGCCCTAATTTGGTTTTAGCTTGCAATCTAATGATGTTAGCTTGATTAATATGTTTTACAAGCTTAATAGAACATATTGAACCATGTGGTGAATTTTAAATCATGAATTGAACGTTATGATTGGTATGATGACTTGGATGATATTATGCACAAGATGGCTAAATTATTCTAAGTTGCATTGTTAATTAGTTTGTTGGGTTTATATGAGTATATTGAACATTGGGATTGTGGTTTTGGGCGATAGTTATGAACATAGGGGGTTAATGAAGCCTAAGCTTCTAATCCTTGAATTTTCGGAAAACTTAGATTGAACTCAACGGAGTTAACCTTTGGGTTAGTATGAATCCTAGGAACTATAATTTTAAGTCCTACGAATTTTGGGTAGAATTCATGGAGGTTGAGCCTCCAAGAAGTTTTGAAGTGTGTGAAGCACACTTGATTATGAGAACTTATATGATTCTCGGTTGTGATGTTTATGCTAGTTGTGGATGAATTGCATGACTAGTTTGATAGTAGAGTGTTTACCTACTTGTTTTGAGCATATGAGTATATATTACTTGTGCTTGGGTTTTGAGTCCAGTGAGTCGGTTTGGTTGAGTTTTGGTGGGGCGATACATCGTCTTCACGCAATTGTGAGATTCGTGATCGCGATGGATCGCCGTCTTGGGTTTGCATTTACACCCCTCCATCGATGGCCACGGTGGGGAAGTAGTTTATCTTAGTTGTAGTAATACACATGACTTTGATAACTATGGAACTCGGCGGAGCTGTCGTCTCGAGGGGCGTCGATATCTCGAGAGGAGATATCGAGGGCACATAAAGGTTTTGCACGTGTTTTTGCGAGGAGCGACACGCGAGGAATTTGGGTAATGGTATCATATCCCTTATACATGAATTGTTTCACAAGTGCTTAAGTGAATAACGTGCTTGGTGAATTGGATATGATATGCTGTTTGTTTTGGTTTCTTACATGTTATACTTAATAGATAACATATTGATTAATGTTGTTAAGCATGTATGCTATCACATGAGTATTATTGGAAGGTGGTTTTATGCCAAAGGTATAGATCATTATTGTTAAGTTTGTATGCCTTGACATGAATATTATGGGAAGGCTGTGTTATAACAATAACATGAATTACCGTTGTTATGTTAATATGCTTTATCATGAATATTATTCGGATATGGCATTATGTTAAAAAGGAATTATTGTTGTTAAGTTTATATGCCTTGACATGTAAATCATCGGAGGCTATGTTATATCAATAACAAAATTATGATCGTTAAGCATATAAATGCCTTGACATGGGTTTTAATGAAATGTTATACTACAATGATAACATGTTTTATTTATGTTGAGCATGGATGCCATAACATGATTTTTATATAAGGTTATTTCATGACGATAGCATGATGTGAATTATGATTGAGTATTATGCCATGATAGGAAGTTACGGTTAGTAACTTACTAAGTCATTGTGACTTACTTTTATTTGTTGGTTGTGATTCCCTAGATCCGAGTCGCTCGGCGGATCCAAGTAAATCGAGAAGTTCGTTGGCAAGGAATTCTTTTGGAAAGGTTGCTACTTAGTTGTTGGCTTTGTTTTTGGTGAGGTCGTTGGGAAGATGAAGTTATGTAAACTTCATGATTGGGTAGCAAACCTTGATGTATTTGTAATGTTGTAATTATGTGGTTAGCCTATTCTTTTGGTAGCCAACCGGTGGTGGTTGTGCTTGTTATATGTTAGTAGTTAAACTTTCATATATTTTAAGTTGTTAGTACATATAAGCTGTTAGTACTTATTTTGTTGGCAGACGGCGGTTTAGTCGTAGTGTGGTTAATTGGTGTTATGTTTAGCATGTTAAATTGCTAGTTTAATATGATGTTTGTTCTCGGCATGTTTTAGCCGTTGAGTTGTTAGACTAGAGTCTTAGACTTAGTTTAATGTTGGAGTTCGTAGTAGCCCGCCGATGACTTGGTTTATTTTATGCTCTATATTGAATTGCATAACGAGGAGTTTGTTCTACGTGCCCAATGTGTTGTTGCGACACGAGTCGAATTTTTGGACCGAGAGATTAACTATCTCTTTGGTTGTTTTAGTTTGAGCTTGTTAGCTCGGGCGCCCTTGTTTTATTTTATTTCGCTTCGCATGTGTTTTGAGTTGTCGGTGTATCGCCGTTATGGCCCTACCCATTATTTGTTACTTGTTGTTGTTATTTGCTTTCCGGCGGCACGACCTTGGGATCTCGTATTGGGATCCGGGTCGGGTCGTCACCAGCCGATATTCACTTAAGCACTTGTGAAACAATTCATGTATAAGGTATATGATACCATTACCCAAATTCCTCACGTAGCGTGTCGCTCTGCAAAAAACTGCTGCGTTCAAAACCTTTATGTGCCCTCGATATCCCTCTGTTGAGATATCGGCGTCCCCACGAAGCGATCTCGCTCGAGTTCCATAGTTATCAAAGTCATGTGTATTACTACAACTAAGATAAACTACTTCCCCGGTGGCATAGTGGCCATCGATGGAGGGGTGTGTGCAGCCGGCACGGCGATCCATCGCGATCACGAATCTCACAATTCGTGAAGACGATGTAAAATAGATCGTCACCAAAAACTCAACAAACCGACTCAATTGGACTCAAAACCCAAGCACAAGTAATATATATACTCATATGCTCAAACAAGTAGGTAAACACTCTACCATCAAACTAGTTATGCATTTCATCCACTGACTAGCATAATTATCTGTACAACCAGAGAATCATATAAGCTCATAATCAAGTGTGCTTCTTTGCACTTCAAAACTTCTTGGAGGCTCGACCTCCATGAATTCTACCCAAAATTCCAGTAGGGACTTAAGATTATAGTTCCTAGGATTCATAATAACTGAGGTTGACTCCGTTGAGTCAATCTAAACTTTTCAAAAATTCAAGGAATAGAAGCATGGGCCTCGACATCCCCTATGTTCATAACTATCGCCAAAACCTTGTTCCCAAGTTCATAGAACTCATATAAACCTCACAAAATACTTAACAACGCAACCTTAAACAAATTGGCAATTTTGTGCATAAATTCATTTTTTAACACTTTACCAATCATAATCTCCAATTCATGATTAAATCACACAACATGGTTTAATATACTCTATTAAGCATATAAAACATAGTAATCAAGCTCACATCAATAATTGGCAAGCTAGAACAAGATTAGGGCAAAACACCCTCCAAGTATCTCAACCAAACCAACTTCAATACTCATGGATAATCAACACAACTAAGTTCAATAGACTCCACTAAACATGTATAACACAATAATTAGGCTTACCATCATGTTTAACAAGCTAAACACAATTTGGGGAAAATCCCTTCCAAGTATCTTTGTCATTCAAGCTCAATACATATGAACAATTCATATAGCAAAGTTTAATAGACTAATTGGCATATGAATTCCATAGAAATCAAGTCTCACATAGGTTCACCCATCTCTAACAATAATTTGAAACCTAGGGTTCATGAATTTCTACAAACCCTAAAAATGGCATCCATTGACCTCACATAGCATAAATGGTTGTTTCCCTAGGGTCAATGGAGCCTAAAAATCAAAGGAAGAGAGGTAGAAACTTACTTGTGTTCAGCCCCCTTCTAGGTTGAATCCCGAAATCCATCATGGTGGGGGTTGTTCTCTTCAATCCCTTCTTCAAAACTATGGTGTACCTTGAGAAATGAAGCTCCCAAGCTATGTTCTTCAAGATGGAACCCTCAAGAACCCTAGAATTTGACCTCTCAAGCTCTCAAATGTGCCTCCTACGTTTTTTGAGGTGAAGGCGAAACACAAGGCTGGAGCTGAATCGTGGCTGATAGAATGAGAGAGAAATCAGATTTGGGGTTTAAATAGGGGGATTAAATCCTCTAATCAATCCACTAATCAACCCCAATAACTCTAATAGGTGTTTAGGACTAGTTTAGGTTAAGTAGGAGGGTTAAGGTGTGGTTTAAAATGGGTTAAATGGGTCAAAAATTCGAATTGAAAGGAGAAGAAAGATGCAAAATCCGTAATGGGTTCAGGGACCTCAGCGGTCGCATGGGGTGAAGACCATGCGGCGCTTCCTCCGCATTCCTTCTTAGGCCTTTGTTCCTTCCTCGCTTTCGATCCAGGACTCTCCCGCATGCATTTTCGAGTCCTTCCAAGCCAAAATGGTCTACAATTCAACCTAATGTCCTCCAATCTATAACCAAAGGAATCAAGTCTCAAACCTTAACAAAACATGGCCAAGAACTCGAAGGCGAACTCTCCGAATGACAACCAGAAAAAGTCAAACGGAGAAGGGTTATCGCTAGAATCAAACTAGCAACCAAACCGAGTCGATGCAACTAGCATCTAACCAACATCCAAGGCATGTTAATGATGTTTTGAATGCCTTCTAACAATATCCAAGTGATAACATAAATCACAAACCCCGAGATTCAAGGCATCTCGCGAAAGAAAAATGCATACGTGCATCTCAAACGACGTCAACGCTCATGCTATTGACTCTAAACATATCCGGGAGCTAAATGAACATATTATAATGATTATAAGTGTATGGATCCATGCATATCACAAGCAAGCAACATTTGTGGTTTTACATTCTCCCTACTTTAAGGAATTTAGCCCCTAAATTCTTACCGTGGTCAACAAACAAATGAGGATATTTCTTCTCTCGCATCTCCAACTCGGTCTCCCAAGTTGCTTCCTCGATCTCATGATTCTTCCAAAGAACTTTCACTAACGAATTTCCTTGCTCCTCAAAACTTGCTCTTTCTGTCAAGTATCTTCACCTACAAACATAAGACAAGTCCAATGAAAAGTAATCTCCTCATACTCAAGAACATGGGAATCATCCTTAAGATATTTCCGAAGCATAGATACATGAAATACATTATGGATCTCCGACAAAGATGGCGGTAAAGCCACCCTGTATGCCAAACTCCCAACTCGCTCCAAAATCTCAAAAGGTCCAACGAACCTCGGTGATAATTTCCCTTTCTTCCAAAATCTCTTAGTATCCCTTCTAGGCGATACTTTAAGAAACACAAAGTCTCCAACCTGAAATTCCAAATCTCTCCTTCTATTATCCGCATAACTTTTCTGTCGACTTTGAGCGGTGAGCAATCTATCCCGAATTAATTTCACACTCTCAACCGGCTGGCGAACAATCTCTCGTCCCCAACAAATAGGAGATCTACATTTCCTCTCATAAAGAGCCTCATCTGGTGCCATCCGTGCTCGATTGGTAACTATTGTTGTACGCAAAACTCCGCAAAGGAAGGTGTGTATCCCAACTCCCTTTTAAAATCAATCGCATACTAACCCGTAACATATCCTCAAGTATTTGAATCGGATTCTCTGACGGGCGTCTGGATCGAGGTGAAAAGCTGTGCTAAAATTGCTTGGTCCCCATAGCTTCTTGCAAAGCCTTTGCCAAAACCTCGATGTAAACCTCGGATCCCTTCCGACTCAATACTTGGAACCCCGTGCAATCTAACAATCATCCGCATATAATGCCGCTTAACTCGACTCAATGAATAAGTCATAACAATCGAATAAAATGAGCCGACTTCGTCGATCCACAACAACCCAAGCGGCATCAAACCTTTACTGATGCGTGGAAACCGAAAACAAATCCATCGTAACATTTGTAACAACAGGAACACCCTCGACACACAAATCATCATTTACTCTTGAAAGTCGAAACCCATCTTGGTTCATTGTGAACTCGTTCCTTATCCCCACTCAAACCATAAACCTAGACTCGCCTCCGAGTCTACTATCTTAAAATCAACCAGGAGGCAAAAACCAAACTACCAAAAATCCCACATTCACAAGTTCAAAAATTTTCAATAACCATAATACCAAGCACTTTAGGTTGAAAATATCTTGACTCATACTTGAGTCGCATAGCACTCACAAATTCCATGACTAATTAATTAAGCATGTGAATTCCAAATATATCATCGGAGCGTATTCATGGACTTTATAAACATAAGTCTCCCGAAACTATTTGCCGGAGCTACAACATGAAATATAAATACAAGAATTCTAAATCATGAGAGGTAAAAATGGCCGATAGAGCAATTCACAATTTAAGGAAGAGTGTTCCACAACACACTTCTAAAACAAATAAGTTAACATTCAGGATCATGCAAGTCATGCTCGCAACTTCCAAATCATAGACAATGCACATAAGAGCATCATGTGAAAATTTATTCCATTTATTTTCCTTTTCTTTTGGTAAGAGGTTTAGTCAATTTCTAACCTGCTTACTACCAATCCTAGTCCACCAACGAACCTCTTTTGATCACCAATTTAGGGTACCGGCTAAATTGGATTTCAAAAGCTTTCGTTGCAAGGATGCTAAGAGGCTATGAGAAAATCTTAAGCATCCTTTACTACGGAGTCTCACATAATCATGCAACAGTGTAATCATGGTATATTTATAAGGCATGAGAATCAAGATTTTATCATGCTATACTCTAAACAAATTACATTGCTTACTAATGCATATAAGCATGTTCATGCTCAAATACAACCATTTCCGTTAGACATATTTATTACTCTTATAAACCATGTCTTTTCTTTTTAACAAAATGCATCTACCATGCATGTTCGCATATAAGGATCATATATTAATTTTCCTTTTAAGATAACACACGCACCGGTACAAGTTATGTCTATACTTCATAATCACAAATATATCTTACTCATAATTTAATCATCAACGAAATGATAAAATTCCTATCATTTGCAGTGTCGCATGTACACATGTATATCATGCAAGTACGATACAAAATAACCAAGTATCATCATACCTCTTCTCATATACTCCATGTAATTCCCACGATTCATGTAATGCATAAAACTCATGTAACTCATAACCATGCATATGACATAGTCAAGCAATTACTATGTTATGTGTAATTACTAATCCAATCGTATATTCTCATAAAGTTCCATCGTGCTAATTTTCTGTACAATGGTAATTCTAACAAATAACAAGGTTCGTATATTCACTATACTCGCCTAACAATACTTTCGTAATAACCCCAGAGTAAAGAGGTAACATTCACTCTAGTACTCACAACAAAAACTCAGAAAATCTTTCATTCCCTTGGTCCAAAATCTCGTATTCGCAAAACACACACGAAATACTCTCGCGCGGCTACGACACGCTATTAGTTGTGATTTAGCAGTATATTTGCTCGTAATAACCGTAATCCATCTCGTAACCACTAAGTATCAATCGTGCGATTCAAGCTGCCCTACTCGCATAAAAATCACACAACAAAGTATAATCATTTTACTGTACATATATCTCTATAGAGCATACAAATTTAACGCACCACTAGTATTTACCACTAGTAGCATTATCACATATTCAATATTCACATACGTATAACATCGCCATCCATATAGGCTTACATAACCGTTACATTTATCAGCAATCGATCGTCTACCGACAAATCAAAATTTCAACCAAAACCGTAAACCAATCCCATACCGGGACATCCTCCTCAATAATATCCATAAATCGAGGAAAACAAAAATAATTCAATCTCAACACACAATGCAATGTATGTATTAATGCATATGAGCTACCGATACAACGTGCACTCATAATAGCGATAATAGCAACCATAATATCCGTATAATGAATTACCTCCTATCCAAGGTAGGTCTCAAAACTCCGCAGTGGCCAACCGCCACGTACGCATACAACCTCAAACCCTAGCTCGTCTAGAACCATTTCACTAAGGGTCACTAGACTGCTTATTAGTGCTCTTAAAGTCATTAATCCTCAATTTAAGGCAATCCATTCTAATGTGATCACCACCATAAGCTAAACACTTGTCTATATTGCTCCAACACCTACACTTGGTGTCCCATTTCTCAAACGAAATTTATATAACAATTTATCACCTCTTCATCTATGATTTTAGGTAAAAGCATCACTCCGCTTATTAGTCTACGGATTTGCCTACACAGTTTCAGGAGGTACCAACTGTCCTCTAACCACATCATCCACCTTAATATTCCCTGAGGTCCTCTCTAAGGTGCGTCCCTTAATATTTAACTTTTTCTCCTGAGTATAGTCCACAGCCCCTCTAAAATTTGCGAGCTGTTATGGAAAAAATTGCCTGTAATACCCCATCCTTAATCCTTAACTCTTTCACAATTTATGGAGTCTTCCCAGTCTCATTCGGCACTAAGTGCGCTACTCTAATGCGCTAACTCTGTGATCTTCACTTAGAAATTAAATCACAATATCATCATATTTGCCACCAATTCTCCGGTGGATTCTCAATCATGGATATTACTAGTACCATCTTATACTTATCAACATTGGCACCTCTACTAGTGCTAACATCCATTCTAGTTCAAACATCTTAACATACTATAACTCTCGACGTTAAGATATAACAAATCACACAAACCAACCCCCAAAGCCAAGGAACCTATCCCGGCGGAAAGCTAAATTTATAATCATAGCTCGATATACCAAGTGACCCGACCGGATCCCAAGACGAAATCCCAAGGTCGTGCCGAAAGCAAATAACAACAAACAAGTAACAAATAATGGGTAGGGCCATAACGGCGATACACCGACAACTCAAAACATACGCGGAAGCAAAATATAATATAATAGTGGCGCCCGAGCTAACAAGCTCAAACTAGAAACAACCAAAGAGATAGTTAATCTCTCGGCCCAAAAATTCGACTCGCGTGCCGCAACATTGGGCACGTAGAACAAACTCCCTGTTATGCAATTCAAATATAGGACAATATAAACCAAGTCATCGGCGAAGCTACAGCCGGAACCCAACATTACACTAAGTCTAAGACTCTAGTCTAACAACTCTTTTTTTTATGAAACAGGGACGGTACCCTGCTAGATTTTATTAATATAAATGAAAATCAAACAAAATTGAGGGGGACAACCAGCCTTGCCCTTATAAATGGGAGGACATAGGAGCCTTACCTCGAAAATGAAATTTAATAACAAAATAAATCTAGGAAATCCGAACATAAGGGGTGTCAATTTTGTCCATAGAGATGAGACCTTTGATGCGGGGAGGGAGATCAACTGAAGAATCATAGGAGGTGTCCATGCACGTATCACAACCAAGATTAGCAAGGGAATCCGCCACAGAGTTAGCCTCACGGAAGATATGACATATAGTATGGTTATCCTCCTCAATTAATTTTTTCCCCGCCCGAATCAAATATAAACTTTTCCAAGGAGGGATAGTATAGCCCAAAATACAGTTCACAAGATTCTTAGAATCAATTTCAATAAGAGCACCTGAAATGTTATTGGCAGTCAACCAAGATAGCCCTTGAATCAAAGCTTGACATTCTGCAAAGAAACTATTGGAATTCCCATAGAAAGAGGAGAAAGCGAAAATCAGATCACCATGACAATTGCGAATGATTCCCCCACCCCCGGAGCAAGATCCAGAAGTTATTCTACAAGCACCATCAGTGTTCAATTTAAGGGATTGACAAGGAGGTTTTACCCAACGGATGACTCGGATGCACTTGGAAGAAACAACTCCCAGCCTAGAGGAAAAGATAGAATTCCAATCAAGCGATCTTGGCCGAATCCCAGCATTGGATAAAATTGATTGAATCAACGAGTTAATCCGATTCTCCACAACCCAGAACGGAGGTCGAGAGCCTTCATTAAGACCAAAGATTTACGTATTTCCGCATCTCCCATAGAATCACCGAAGGGACAATAGAGTGAAGAATAGAGTGATCCTTTGCCGCCCACCAACTGAAGCAACAGTTCTGAAGGATATTAGAAGTGAAAGAAACACCCCCTTTCTTATTATACTCCTTCCAAAGATGTTGCGCCAAGGGGCTATCAAGAAAGACATGAGAATATGTTTCAATGCTGCCCATAACGCAGCAAGAACATCTCGAGGCCAAATGAATCCCTTTACTGATTATACTTTCATCAATAGGCAGCTTCTGAAGCCAAAGTCTCCACATGAAGAGGCTGATATGACGAGGGGAATGTTTATACCAAATAAACCGAGCAGAGGCAATAATGGGACTGCTAGAACGAGCGACTTGCCAGGCTGAAGCAAGGGAGAAAGTACCACTTTCTGTGAGGTTGCAGTGCGCTGAATCTGGAACGTTAGCAATAGATAAGCCATTTTTAATAATGGATAGAGCAGCAGACCAATGAGAGATCGGCCGCAATGGAAATATGATTAGAGGCATCAAAAGATCCTTAACAACTCTCATCCGAGAACTGGCAGGTTGAACAAGACTTCCATCGGGTAACCACTGGTCTAGCCAAATCGAACAAGTGCCGTGCCCAACAATCCAAGAGATTTTGGCATCTGCAGAGACCCGGACAGAACACATTCTGCGCCATGTAAGAGATCCCCTATTAGAAGCAAGAAGCGGATGAATATTGGAGCAATATTTCTGCTTAATAAACCTCGCTCCAAAGATTGCTTGAAGATCGAATCTCCACCAAAGGCGGATTGAGAATGCATGAATGATATCCGAAATAGCTCGGATACCTAGACCCCCTTCAGAACCGGCTCGCAAAGAACGATCCCAAGACACCCAATGGGATTTGAGTTTGTTATTAATTGATCCCCAAAAAAATTAGAAAGCATTCTGTTGATGTGCTTAACCACTGAAACCGGAGGATTTAGAATGGCGATCTGATACATGATAATAGAATGTAGGACTGAATTGATTAATGTCACTTTGCCAGCTTGAGAAAGGTAAGCCCCCATCCAAGAATTAATTTTGGTCTGAATTTTTAATATGAGAGAATCAAATAGACTTTTCTTACGTCTTCCTTCAAAGAGTGGACAGCCCAGGTAAGTGACTGGAAGAGGTTGCTTATGAAAGCCAATATGTCTCTGAATAGAAGCAGATCTAGCAGCCTGAACATTATTAGAAACCATAAAACAGCTCTTAGTCTGATTAATTAACTGACCCGAGCACTTCTCATAATTCTCAAGGAGGAGACGATGATGAATGAGAGAGTTTTTATTGCCATTGCAAAAAATTACAACGTCATCAGCAAAGGCTAAATGAGAAATAATAGGACACCCGCTAGAGGAGGAAAAAGCATAATTGGGATGTTCCTGTTGTAACTTGTTAAGCCCTCGACTAAGAACTTCAATAGCTATAATAAAAAGACTAGGAGAAAGGGGGTCTCCTTGCCTCAGACCACGAGAAGAGGGAAAAAATCCAGCAGATGAGCCATTAATCGAGACCGAGAACCAATTATTTGAAATCACCCTCCAGACCATATCAATGAAGGGTTCACAAAAACCAAAATTCCGAAGAACTTGAGTAAGGAAAACCCAAGAAACCCGATCGAAAGCCTTGGCCATATCCAGCTTAATAATCACATTAGACCCATTGATCTTCTTCTTAAGCTGATGAGTCAATTCCTGGGCAAGCAAGAGATTATCTTGGATCAGACGACCTTTGGTAAAAGCACTTTGGTTATCCGATATGATGAGAGGGAGGATTTGGGCGAGCCGGGTAGAAAGAATTTTTGTAATTACTTTATTACAAAAATTGCATAGGCTAATAGGCCTAAGATCCTTAAAAGAGGTAATCTGAGGAACTTTAGGAATGGTTATAATAAGGGTACTAGACCAAGCCTTGGGGAGCTCAAACCCGGCAAAAAATTCAGATATTGCGAGGTGAAGATCAGAGGCGATAATGTCCCAACAGATTGTGTAAAATTTCCCTGAAAAACCATCCGGCCCAGCAGCACTATCACCGTTAAGGGAGAAGACAGCTTCTTTAATTTCCTCAATTGAAGGAGGGGCAGCAAGTTGAAGATTCTGAGCAGCAGAGATAATAGATGGGACATTGGATAGAAGATCAAAATCGGAAATACAAGCATTGGCAGTAAGCTGATCCTTGTAAAATTCAACAGCTGCTTCTTTAATATCCTTGTCCGACTCAACAATATTTCCATGCATATCCAAGATACGGTGGATCGATAATTTGCTTCGGGTTTGCCTTACCGAAGCGTGGAATAGTTTAGTGTTGCCATCTCCGTCTTTCAACCATCGAAGGTGCGATTTTTGTTTCCAGTATTCTTCCTCTAACTTTAGCTTACATTTTAAGTTAGCCTCAGCCAAGTGAAGATCAGCACGATTGGAAGGACTATTGTCAACTTCATATTTTAATTCTTTGTGCAGCACCTCGTCTTCAGCCTGCTTAATGTCTTGGAAAATATTGCCGAATGTTGATTTATTCCAGATCTTAAGGGCTGCCCTAACAGCCTTAAGTTTGTTGGAGAATTGCACCATTGGCCTACCCCTTTGGTTAACTTGCCAGGCTTCCTTTACAGTATCCAGAAAGGTCTTATGAGAGGCCCATATGTTTAAAAAACGAAATTGGGAGGGAGCATAGACTGAAGAAGTGTTGATAGATATGAGAAGAGGCGAATGGTCAGAGCACGACCGGTTGAGATGATCCACCGATGTTCTATGAAAATTAGCCAGCCAAGTTGAATTACAAACAGCCCGATCAATCCGCTGGAATATAGTGGCTCGACCACCTCTATTGTTACACCAGGTGAACTGACTACCTTGAAAGCCCAAGTCAGATAAATCAGAAGCATTAAGGCAGGCCTGAAAATCCGAAGCTCCTTGTCTGTCCCAACCCGAGCCGCCAATTTTTTCGTGCGGGGCAAGTATGATATTAAAATCACCAAAAACTAACCACGGCGAGCTAGAAATTCCCGAACTAAGGTCTATTAAATTGGACCACAAATCCTGTCTTTCCCAATTAGTGCATTTGGCATAGACCGCAGTAATATAAGCATGTTGTACCCATGAGAAGTGCTTCACGCTAAGAGTAAGATGCTGCATAGAATCTGAATAAATATGGCAATTAAAGGCAGATTTAGCTAAAATCCATATCGAACCAACATTGTTACAAAAATAAAATCTAAACTTGAGCTTCCTGGCAATGAAAGGTAATTTAGATAAGTCAAGCATAGGCTCACAGATTGCAATGAAAGAGATTTTATGAATTAAAACCAACTTCTTTAAGCGAACAATGGTATTATCATTGCCCACACCACGAAGATTCCAAAATAATGTTTTAATTGTCATGGGAAACCATAGAAGTAGGGCAAGTTTGGGTTTTATTAACCATCTGAGATCGAGTTGTGCGGTCCGTTGCTGGAACAATAGGTGGCTTACGGGATTTTTTCTTGGGAGAACCTGCCAGAAGATTAAGAGCCTCCAAATTGCATGTGGAGATAGTTGGATCTTCATCATCAAAGGTTTGTAATACAGCAAATCTGTTGGGAGAAAAAGTGGATACCTCTTCTGTCTTGCCATCTTCTATGTCAACATCGAGATCGGGCTCATTGTTGTGAGGACAATTATTGTTAGGAGGAATTGAAGAAGTCGGCTGAGAACCATCATCACCATTAACACTAGGATCTGGAGCGTTATTATTGTGGGTGATATTAGTATTGTTTTGAGTGGCGGCTTGAGTGTTATTAGGTAAAGAAGATTGGGATTTACTGGGATCAACATTAGAAGGTTCTGGGAGATTTCCATGGTTGAGATCATCGTTGGTAGGTTCTGGAAGATCTTCATTGTCGGCTTGAGAGGGACTAGCATAATTGAGATTGTTGGCTTCAAGATTAATGACCTGTGGCTCTTTCTGATTAGTAGAGATATCTTTAGGTTTCCAAACCGCCGCTTTAGGTTGTTTAGGGTTTTCATCAACTAGTTTTTCCTTACCAGTGTTAGCCGCTTCCTTAGGTTTTTCCTTGCTCGCGTCTTCCTTACCAGTATTAGCCGCTTCCTTAGGTTTTTCCTTGCTCGCTTCTTTATGAGTAGCGGTGACTTTACATGTAAAAATATCATGGCCTTGTCGATGGCAGCCTGTGCAATAAAGTGGGGGACGTTCGGCTTCAATAATCTGCCAAAAACCTTCTGATATTCCAGTATCAATCCAGATGCGTTTGGGGAGAGGTTTGGTAAGATTAACCTCAATGCAAATTCGAGCAACGCTTGGTCTCATTAAATTTGCTGTGGGAGAATCAATAAGAAGCGGAGTGCCAATCATATTGCCAATAGAGAATAAAGCTTGTTTGTTAAAAAGAAATATGGGAAGACTAGGAAGAGAAAACCACACAGGGACGATTGGACTTTCGATGTCTGCTCTGAAATCCGGAGTCCATTTAAAAACTCGCATAGGAAAGTTTTTGATGAACCATTGATCTTCGATCCAGAGTCGTTGAAAGTCAGCCTCATGGTGGGTTTGAATCAGCACGTGTTTTGTGTCAAGATGGCCAATAACAACATCTGCTTTGAGGCCAAAGGTTAGGATTTCTTTCCTCATAATATCCAATGAAGGCCGGCCATGGGAGAATTTACCCACAAGATCATACTGGAATGGTTTCGCAAAGGCTGCGACTTGAGCAGGGGAAAGGCGAAGGGCCGGCTCACCTTTATACGTCGACGGGGGGATAAAAGGCAGATTGTTGGGTATAGAAGCAGAAGAAGATGGATCAGTAAATAGAGAAGCAAACGATTTTTTGTAGGTAGGAGAGGGTGGTGCCGGAGGAGGACCACCAATCCCCTCCTCGGTCATGGCCGGTTTCTAAGATCAGCGTCCAAGGCTTACCAAACGGCTAGAGAGAAAAAAATCTAGAGAGAGAATTTTTCTACAAACATGCCGGAGAACAAGCATAATACTTTAACTAGCAATGTAACATGCTAAACATATTCACCAATTTTACCAAGCGCGACTAATACAAGTCGGCTACCAATAATACATGTACTGAAATGATAAGTACCAACAACAAGTAAGCATATGGAATCATAACCATAAATATACACCCAGCACGACTACTACTCGTCGGCTACCAAAAGAATAGGCTAAACAACATAATTACAAATATCACAATTCACATTTAGGTCGCTACCCCAACATGAAGTTTACATAACTTCATCTTTCCCAACGACCTCACCAAAACAAATAAACTATCTAAGTAGCAACCTTGCCAGAAATAATACTGGCCAACGCAATCTTCTTGATTTACTTGGATCCGCACGCTCGGCTCGGATCTAGGGAAAACAACCAACAAATAAAAGTAAGTCACAAAGACTTAGTAAGTTACTAACCGTAACTTCCTATCATGGCATAATACTCAATCATAAATTACATCATGCTACCGTCATGAAATAACCTTATATAAAAACCATGTTATGGCATCCATGCTCAACATTAATAAAACATGTTATCATTGTAGTATAACATCTCATTAAAATCCATGTCAAGGCATTTTATGCTTAACGATCATAATTCTTGTTATTGGTATAACATAGCTTTCCAAAAATTTACCTGTCAAGGCATATATGCTTAACAACAATAATTCATGCTTCTGGCATAAAACCGCATTCGAATAATATTCATGTTAAAGCCTACTAGCTTAACACAGTAATTCATGTTATTGTTATAACACAGCCTTCCCATAATATTCATGTCAAGGCATATAAACTTAACAACAATGATCCATGCTTTTGGCTTAATGCATCATTCAAATGATTTTCATGTTTAAGCATTCATGCTTAACAACCTTAAACAACATGTTATCTATAAAGTATAACATTTATAAAACCGAAACAACCATCATATCATATCCAAATCACCAAGCACATTATTCACATAAGCACTTGTGAAACAATTCATATAAACGGGATATGATACCATTACCAATTCTTCCGCGCGTGTCGCTCCTGCAAAAACACGTGCAAAACCTTTATGTGCCCTCGATATCCCTCTCGTAGATATCGACGTCCCAGAGATCTCCGCTCGAGTTCCATAGTTATCAAAGTCATGTGTATTACTACAACTAAGATAAACTACTTCCCCACCGTGGCCATCGATGGAGGGTGTGTGCAACACGGCGATCCATCGTGATCACGAATCTCACAATTCGTGAAGACGATGTATCGTCCCACCAAAACTCAACAAACCGACTCCAGCTGGACTCAAAACCCAAGCACAAGTAATATATACTCATATGCTCAAAACAAGTAGGTAAACACTCTACCATCAACTAGTCATGCATTTAATCCACAACTAGCATAAATATCACAACCGAGAATCATATAAGCTCTCATAATCAAGTGTGCTTCACACACTTCAAAACTTCTTGGAGGCTCGACCTCCATGAATTCTACCCAAAATTCCGTAGGACTTAAGATTATAGTTCCTAGGATTCACACTAACCCAAAGGTTAACTCCGTTGAGTTCAATCTAAGTTTTCCGAAAATTCAAGGAATAGAAGCTTAGGCTTCATCATCCCCCTATATTCGCAACTATCGCCAAAACCATAAACCCGATGTTCAATAAAATCATATAAACCCAACAAACTAATTAACAATGCAACTTAGAATAAATTAGCCATCTTGTGCATAATTTCATCCAAGTCATCATACCAATCATAACCTTCAAATCATGATTAAAAATTTACAACATGGTTTAATATACTCTATTAAGCATATAAAACATATTGATCAAGCTCACATCAATAATTGCAAGCTAAAACATAATTAGGGCAAAACACCCTCCAAGCATCTCTACCAAATCAAGTTCAACACTCATGGATAATTCACATAACCAAGTTCAATAAACTCCACTAAACATGTATAACACAATAATTAGGCTTACCATCATGTTTAACAAGCCAAAACCCAATTTGGGGAAAATCCCCTTCCAAGTATCTTTGTCATTCAAGCTCAATACATATGAACAATTCATATAGCAAAGTTTAATAGACTAATTGGCATATGAATTCCATACAAAACAAGTCTCACATAGGTTCACCCATCTCTAAAAATAATTTGAAACTTAGGGTTCATGCATCTTCTATAAACCCTAACAATGGCTTCCATTGACCTCAAATAGCACAATTGGTTGTTTCCCTAGGGTCAATGGAGCCCAAAAAGAAGAAGAAGAGAGGTAGAAACTTACACAAATCAGCCCTCACAAAACAGAATTTCGGATTCTTGGAGATGGGTGTTGTTCTCTTCAATCTACTCTTCAAAATCAAGGTGTAGCTTGGGGGAAGAAGACCTCTACCAATGGCCACCATGGAGGGACCCTTCAAGAGCCCTAGAACCTCCTCTCTCAAGTTTTCTGTTGGGTATTTGCAGAAAACGAAAACTGAAGGCTGTTTGAGGGAGAGAGAAATCAGATTTGGGGTTTAAATAGGGGGGATTAAATCCTCTAATCAATCCACTAATCAACCCCTAATAACTCTAATAGGTGTTTAGGACATGTTTAGGCTAAGTAGGAGGGTTTAGGTTAGGTTTAAAATGGGTTTAGGGGGGTTAAATTTTGAACAGTGCAGAAACAATTGCAAAATCCGTAATTACGTCCCTGGGGACCCTTGCCGCATCCTCCTCCTTGATGCGAGCGCATCAGTGCTTCCTTCAGCATTCCAAAGTTTTCTGCTTCCTCGCTCGGTCCCGGCCTCTCCCGCGTGCATTCTCGAGTCCTTCCAAGCCAAAAATGGTCTACAATTCAACCTTAATGTCCTCCAATCTATAACCAAAGGAATCAAGTCTCAAACCTCATCAAAACATGGCCCAGAACTCAGGCAGAACTCTCCCGAACGACAACCGAAAAAGTCAAACTGAGAAGGGTTATCGCTAGAATCAAACTAGCAACCAAACCGACGATGCAACTAGCATCTAACCAACATCCAAGGCATGTTAATGATGTTTTAAATGCCCTCTAACAATTATCCATGAAGTTACAACATAAATCTTAAACCCGAGATTCAAAGCATCTCGCGAAAGAAAAATGCATACAAGCATCTCAAACGACGTCAACGATCATGCTATTGACTCTAAACATATACGGGGGCTAAATGAACATATTTATGATGATTATAAAAGTATGAATTCATGCATAACACAAGCAAGCAACATTCTAGGGTTTTACATTGGTAGCAGTTCAGGTCCTCTCCCTCCATCATAGTTTGTCATGGCGATATACATATGACCTTCGGGATTGTGTTGCCTATCTTGGTGATTATTCTATCAGGCGTGTTTTCAGAGAGCAGAATTGTGTTGTAGACAGACTTGCTGCGGAGGCGCAGGTTCATAAAGGTTTCCAGTGCTATGCTTCCACGTCGACTCGTCCGGGTGCAGTTAAACAGGCTTTGCTTCATGATCAGTTAGGCTTTCATAATTTCCGCAAGCATAGATAGTTTTTCTTTGTCTCTTGTTGTATTCTCTTAGAGGTAAGGCTCCTTTTGTCCCCCCGTTTTTTCGGGTAAGGCTGGTTGTCCCCCTCCTGTTTTGTTATTTTTGGTTTTATTAATAAAATTCGCAGGGTGCCGCCCCTGCTTCCTTAAAAAAAAAAAGATCTTTTCACAGCTGGTATGACAGATATACAGGATGACTTCTTTCCAGATATCCCCGTTCGTTTGGATTCCCAGGATAATGATTTCTTGATTAGTTGCCTGACGGAGGCTGAAATTTGGGAAGCAATTAAAGAGCTGAATCCTAACAGTTCTCCGGGTATGGATGGATTTTCAGGTTGGTTTTATCAAGGTTGCTGGGACATAATTCGTCATGATGTCATCAATGTGATTCATGAATTCTTCAAGGGTAGACCTCCAATCCGAGGTTTTTCTGCCACGTCGCTGGTCCTTATTCCGAAAGTTGAAAATCCAAGGAGTTTTGGAGAATCTAGACCAATTAGTTTATGTAATTTTTCTGGGAAGATTATTTCAAAAATCATGGCGTCTAGAGTTGTGACGGTTCTTCCCAAGATTATTTCGGCTAAACAATCCGGTTTTGTGAGAGGTCGCCAAATTCAAGAGAATGTGATTCTTGCCCAGGAGCTGGTTCATAAAATTGGTAGGAAGGTTCGTGGAGGTAATGTAATCTTTAAATATGATATGTCTAAAGCTTATGATAGGTTGGAATGGTCTTTTCTATTTCAAGCTTTGCAAGCTTTCGGATTCAGCCCAGCTTGTTGTAATCTGTTGTACAAGATGATCTTGAACTATTGGTACACCATCCGTATCCAAGGAAATAATTTCGGGTTCTTTAAATCTTCTAGAGGGGTGAGACAAGGTGACCCGCTCTCTCCTCTTCTATTATAATTGCGAAAGACATGCTATCGCTGAAGATAATACAAGCGTTTGATGGCGGGTTATACAGGCCTTTTAACCATGGTCGTGGTGGAGTGTTAATTTCGCATTTAATGTATGCAGATGATATTCTAGTTTTTTTGTAATGGGGGTGTGAAATCTGTCCAGTATATCCGGCAAATTTTTAAAGATTATGAGAGGGCCTCGGGGCAGCTGGTTAACCTTAGTAAAAGTGGCTTCTTTACTTCAGCTCGGTGCCCCGTTCGTAATGTCTCTTTAATTTCTCAATGGTCTGGATGTTCGCATAAAAAAATCATGATGAAATATCTTGGTATCCCCTTATATACGGGGCGTTTAAAGAGTAGTTATTTTGAGGCTTTGGAAAACAAAATTTTGTGTCGAATAAATGGATGGAAGGCCCGTTTTCTATCTCTTGGAGGTGAAATAACTCTGCTGAAGTTGGTTCTTAGTAGCATCCCCATATACGTGCTCTCAGCTTTGCATGTCCCTCAAGTTGTTCTTAAGCGTTTGGAAGCAGCTTTTGCTCGTTTTTTATGGAACCAAGGGAGGGATCAGCGTAGTCATTGAGTTTCTTGGGATGTTGTTTGCCGGCCTCATTTGGAAGGGGGGCTGGGCCTTCGTTCGCTCTCTCAAGTTATGGCTGCCATGCATGTGAAGCTGGCTTGGAATGCCATTCAAGGCAACAGCCTCTGGTCCCGTTTTGTGTCCTTAAAATATGGAGGTATGGCAGGATGGACTATTCCTTTGGGTGCATCAAAGACCTGGAAGGCTGTTATGCGTCACATGCCTTCTGTCCTTGCTAATTGTCGGTGGATTGTTGGCAAGGGAGACATCTCGTTTTGGAACAATAATTGGTGTGGCAAGGTGTTAGAGGGTCCTCGACCTATAGACATTAAGTTGACTGTTAGTTCAGCTTTCTCTCAGCTCCCTAATTTCCTTCCTTTGATTCCCATGGATTCTCAACAGTTAATTAACCAAGTTGTTCTCGATGATCGTTTGAAAGATCGTATTGTTTGGTCTGGCTCTAAAGATGGTTTGTTCTCCTCTTCCTGCTATTGGAATGAATTTCGAATCCGACATCCTAAAGTTGCTTGGGCAAGGAAAATATGGCATCCGGGTATTCCGCTTAAAGTTAGCGAGTTTGTTTGGAAATTGTTTTGGGGTGCAGTTCCTGTAGATTTGGCGGTTCATGTTAAAAAAGTTCCTATCGTTTCCAAGTGTGTCTGCTGTTCTTCTTCTCCGGCCCAGGAATCTATCTCCCATTAATTTTTTGGTCTGATGTTGCTCAGGATATTTGGCTGTGTTTTGCTAATGCTTTTGCAAAAGTTCCTTTCTATAATTTGATATCCCATCTTGGTGACATTTGGCTTAAGGGTGCTTCGGCTTGAACTCAAGTAGGTCTTTGCCGAATCGGTATAATGCAGTTTACTTGTTGGGAAATCTGGAAAGCCTGATACAGAGCGGTTTTTGAAAATATCCCTATGTGCAAAGCGCAGATTTTCAGAAATATTATACAGCATCTTCAAGACATGTTTTTCAACTTTTTGCCCAAGGCTCCTAGCAATCTCTTGGGGCAGCTTGGTCTTACTTCGTTGGACATCTCTATTTGTCATCCCTTGATTCGCGATGGTCAGTGGATTCGTTGGGAAGCTCCGCCGGATAATATGGTTAAATTAAACACGAATGGTTCAGCTCGAAATGGGGTCTGTTCGGGAGGAGGTGTGATCCGAAACTCTAAAGGTCTATTCATATCTGCTTTTTCCAATTTTTATGGTCCTGGTTGTAGAAATCCTGCACGCGTTTGATGTTCAGCCTTAACCTGTTGACAAGTCAAACACTTCGATACATACTCCGCAATTTCTCTCTTCATGCTTTTCCACCAAAATTGTTGTTTCAAATCTAAGTACATCTTCGTGCTCCCCGGGTGAATGGTGTACTTCGTTTTATGAGCCTCATCAAGAACTTGCCTCTTCAATTCATTATTAGCAGGAACACAAATTCTTCCCCGAAATGCTAAAGTACCATCATTATTAATCGCAAAATCAAGTGATGCAGTCTCAGCTAATCCATCAAAAAATTTCTTCAACTCCGAATCATTCCCTTGCGCTTCTTTAATTTTCCCAAATAAAACCGGCGTAGCACGAACATTCGCAAAAATCACGCCTCTATCATAAACACTAGGACCCCAATCTCGTAAGTCTTCTAACATCTTCCATTCTCTAACCATCATACAAGACATGTGAACTTTCCTACTCAAGGCATCCGCTACCACATTTGCCTTCCCCGGATGATACAAGATAGTACAATCATGATCCTTTAATTTTTCCATCCATCTCCTTTGCCTCATGTTCAACTCCTTTTGGGAAAATAAATACTTCAAGATTTTGTGGTCGGTAAAGATCTCAAACTTAGCCCCATACAAGTAATGCTTCCATTTATGCAACGAAAAATAATAGCAGCCAACTCTAAATCATGCGTTGGGTAATTCTGTTCATGGGTAGACAACTTCCTCGACGCATAGGCGATAACTCTTCCATTTTGCATCAGCACACACCCCAAACCTTCCATAGAAGCGTCACTATGGATCACAAAATTATCCCCTCCTTTTGGCAAGGCCAAAATAGGTGCCGACGTCAACCGCTTCTTAAGCTCTTGGAAACTAGCCTCGCATCTCTCGCTCCAAACAAATGGTGTGTTCTTTTGTGTCAATCTAGTCATAGGAGTCACAATCCGCGAAAACCCCTCAATAAACCTCCGGTAATAACCCGCTAGACCCAAGAAACTCTGAACCTCAGTAACTGAACTAGGTCTCTTCCAATTCATCACCGCTTCAACCTTAGAAGGATCAACGGCTATCCTGGCGCTAGAAACGATATGCCCCAAGAATGATACTTCCTCAAGCCAAAAGGCACACTTGCTAAACTTCGCATAAAGTTGTTTCTCCCGAAGAATGGACAAGACAATCCTCAAGTGTTTCTCATGCTCCTCCCGAGATTTCGAATACACTAGGATATCATCAATAAAGACTACCACGAAACAATCAAGATAGCTATGAAAGACACGGTTCATCAAATACATAAACACCGCTGGTGCATTCGTTAACCCAAACGACATCACTACAAACTCAAAGTGCCCATATCTAATGTGAAAAGCCGTCTTTGGAATGTCTTCCTCTCTAGCCTTCAATTGGTAGTAACCCCATCTCAAATCAAGCTTAGAATACACAATCAACCCTTGCAATTGGTCAAAAAGATCATCAATGTGGGGTAGTGGATATTTATTCTTAATGGTCACCTTATTCAATTCCCGATAATCTATGCATAACCGCAAACTCCCATCTTTCTTCCTCACAAATAAGACCGGTGCGCCCCAAGGAGACACACTCGGTTTAATAAAGCAAATCTCTAAAAGTTCTTACAACTGAATTTTCAACTCCTTAAGCTCTGCAGGTGCCATCCTATATGGTGCCTTAGAAATCGGTGAAGTCCCCGGAATAAGCTCAATACAAAATTCTATGTCTCTATCGGGTGGCATAGCATGGTCGGTAGAAACTACATCGGGAAACTCACATACTACGCAAGTAAGACTTCTTCTTATCAACAACACATGCAAGATAACCAAGACACCCAAGATTAAATGTAACAATAATTTTCTAGCATGATTAAATGCAAGCAACTCAATGCATGATCACCCACAAATGTAAATTCAGCACACCCAAGATTAAGCATAAAGTAAGCACATTTATGGCAAATCAACTAAAGCATGATAAGCACATAACCACCATACCGAGAATCACATCAAAATCATGTATAGGTAGAACTACCAAGTCCGATGTAAAGTGTGGTCACCCAGCAATACATCACAAGATTTAACACTTTGAAAGGAGCATTGAGGCAAATATGGCACACATAAATTCTCAACAAAGTGCGAAGCAACATAAGAATGTGAAGACCCGGATCTATTAGAACTCGAGCCTTATGATCAAATATAGAAAAAGTAGTACCTCCTATCACCTGTCGTCAGACCCTCGAACCTCAAGACGATCAAGCGCAAACACACGACTGCACTTAGGTCTACCATCCCCATCTCTTAGCCCCAGATCGCCGACCGGCGCTACTCGGTTGATTAGCCTTAAGCTTTGGACAATCTTTCCTCAAGTGAGTCCCGTCACCACAATAGTAGCACTTCCCAGTATTTCCCCAACACCTATCAACTGTGTGTCCAGGCTTCTGACAGAATGAACAAATCATAGTCTCGTTACGTGATCCTTGTTACCCATGAGTAGAAGAAGTGTTGTTGCCCTGCTTCCCTGACTATGGCCAACCTTGGCCTCCACCTCTCCTATCTTTGTTTCCTTGGTATCCTCTCCTATTACTTGAATTATTACCTTGATTAGTATTATGTACAGACTTTCGTGCATTATTCAAATTATTCTTGCTTCGGTGCTCCTAAATATCCTGCTCCACCTCATAAGCTCGATCAACTGCACTCCGATAATCAGTGAGCTTAAGTGCCAGAATCTGCTTCCTAAATTCAGTCCTCAACCCCTTAACAAACTTATGTGTTCTCCGTGCTTCAGTAGGAATCAAATACGTACAATAGCGGCTCAGCTCGGTGAACTTCGCGGAATACTCCGCTATGGTCATGCTACCCTGCTCAAGATCATAAAATTCTTTCTCCCTCTTGTTACGAACCACATCCGGCACATACTCATTTTTAAACTCCCTTTGAAAATTAGCCCAAGTAATTGGAACTTGCTGCATCTCCCAGCTTTCCTTCAACACATTCCACCAATGCTCGGCGGCTCCCTTGAACTTGAAAGTCGCTAACATGACTCTCTCCTCATCGGTACATCCCAACATAGATAGTAGCTTGATCATCTCTTCCATCCACAACTCAGCCTCCCTAGGATTCGGCTTCCCAAGAAATGCACTAGGCTTCAACTTAAGGAATCTCTCTAAAAGAGTGGTGTCATTCCTCGGTCGCGGTGGTGGTACAACTTCCTCCGCCGAGGTGGTGGGGGTGCTCCTCCCACCTTGACCTCCTGGCCCGCCCGCCGAAAAGCCATCAATCTACGGTGTAACTCTACCATATCTGAACCCACCGGATTCTGCGACGGTGGCACCTCAGCCTCAAGCTCAACCGGACCTCTCCTGGGTCTACCTCTACCACGACCATTGACATCCCTAGGATTCTCCATCGAACCCCTACAAGAATTCACTCGACATTAGAATCAACTCACAAATAACCAACCCACCTAGGCCATGGAACCTATCCTGGCCGACATCTAACCTATAGCTCTGATACCAACTGTGGCACCCCGACCCGGATTCCAATGCGAAACCCCAAGTCGGACTGCCCAAATATACACAAATAAGCATGCGCAAGTAGGATTATAAAATTCACGTGGCGCAACATCGCATACAAATATCAACTCGGCTACACTTGGCCGGAAAATAACTTAAAATAAACAAGTCATCGGCGACGTTACAGCCGGAACCCAACAACTACTCCTACAATTATAACACATGCATATAATAACCTCAACGGCCACAACATGCCGGAGACAACAACAACAATAATATCATAAAAGAGTGTTAAGCGAAAGAAACTGTAGTGAACCAATAATATATAAACAAGCTCGACATATAAGTCGGCATACAAAAGATTATAAGTATCAAGTAATTAACTTATACTACAACAACAAAATCCCAAGACAAGTCTAAGTGACTTGCTTCCCATCGTCCTTGCCAAAATAAAAGTCTAACTACCGAAAGTCCCAAAAGAGCAACCTTGAGCTCACAAGCAACCAAACGCGTGTATGGCGTATTTAGCGAGAACCGTCTCCTTGGCTCGGATCTAAGGAAAACAAAACAAACAAATAGGGTAAGTCATAAAGACTTAGTAAGTTACTAAAAATGCATGTTCATGTCATAGCATGGCATTTAACACAATTATGGCACATGTTCATTATATAGCACTTAGCACATTATTCACGTAAGCGCGGAAAATAAATCATACAAGTAGGATATGATATAGGCACGGCCGCTACGTAGCTCCTGCAATAAACTGTGTTAACTGGTTCGTGCCATCGATGTTTTGTGAATTCTTCGACTCGTACCGAGAACCGCCTCAATTTAATTATGAAGCCAATGCGGCATGTATTGATACGGCCTAGGGGCTACTTCCCCACTGCAGCTCACAGTGAAGGCGATGTATCGTCCCACCCTGACGTAATAACAAACCAAATAATGCGAGCTGGACTCAATGTGATGCACAAGTAGATATTTACTCGTCATAAACAAATAAGGATCGAATTTTTTTTTTTTTTTTGGCAAAGCAGGGCGGCACCTGCGGATTATATAAAAGGAGAAAAGGATACAAACGAGAGGGGGACAACCAGCCTTACCCAAAAGACGGGGGGACAAAGGAGCCTGACCTCTTAAACCAGAAGCAAACTAAAACAGCTAACAAATAGAAAAGATCACAAACTACATTACGCCTTACGGAAATTGTAAAAACCTATAGCATCATGCTGGAGCGCTTTCCGGACCGCCGACGGCAATTGATATATCCTGTTAAAATCACTGGAGACCCAGTTATGAGCAGCATTGGCAAGACGATCGGCCACTAAATTTTTCTCCCGATAAATATGCTCTAGAATAAAATTACCCATCAAAGAGACACACTGACGATACTCGTAAGTATATTGCCAAGGGCAATTATATCTTCCTTGAATAGCAGAGACTACAACCAAAGAGTCTGATTCAACCACCACATTTGTTAAGTGCAGTTTGTGACATAACTGAAGCCCATCCCGCAGAGCCATAAATTCAGCCTTAGTATTAGTTCCCTGACCATAAGAGTGCAAAAACCCGGCTATAAAGTGCCCAGTCGAGTCTCTAATCACCCCACCCCCCGTAGCTAGACCACCAACCGAAGAGCCGTCTATGTTGAGCTTAAAACCAGGATTTTTAGGAGCGCACCATCTCAGCCATAAACCTTTCTTAATCTTAGGCTGTAAAACCGATAAATCCAACATTTGAAGGCTACGCAATCCCCTAGAAGTCGGAGATGATTTGGGATGAAAGAGTTGCATACTATTGCGCAGCCCATGCAGAATCCGAATATAAGCCTTGGCAACATCCATGGGCTGGTTTTCATAAACTGCACAGCATCTCTCTGTCCAAATCGCCCAGCAAGAAAATAATACAGTACCAATCTGAACTGCTCCTAACTGAGTTCGCACAGAGGCTCCTTCTAACCAGATCTGAAAAAGGTGATTTATAGAAGAATATCTATCAATCTTGTTAAAAGGTAAAGCTAACCGGCTCCACAAATCATGAGCAAACTCTGAATCCAGAAAAAGGTGATTAAGCGATTCCCTCTCATGGTTTATCTTACGGCAAGCATAGCGAGAAGCGATCGGTACAGAGAATGAAGGCAGTCGGCCAGGAGCGCCAGAACATAAGCTTCCATCCGAACCCACTAATCTTGGTAGGAATCCAATCCTTCCAAATTTTCTTGGCCCAAAAAAGAATGTCACTTCGCTGCCTGATATGGTCCCAATAAGTTTTGGCATCAAAATCCCCATTAGTTGTTAAACTAAAAACTAACTTATCCGGAGTATCATCTTGTAGTTGCACTTGCTGAATCTTGTCATGAAACGATAAGGAACAACTTTGTAACATCGAAGGCGGTGATCAAAGGCACAACATAAGTTCATATCAATAGGGCGTGGGCCTTGTCGAACACCTAACCAATTGTCGTTCCAAAGCGAAACATTCCCCACTTGACATCCATTGGTGAGATCCATGATGTCGCCAATATGAGAATAAACCGATCAAGCGTGTGTCGCACCAAGCCCGACACAATATATCCATGCACAGTTTTATATTTGGAACCGATGAATCGAGCCCATAAACTCTTGCCAACAAGGACACTCCAAGCGAGTTTAGCTTGAAGAGCATTCCGTACTTGAACTTGAACTTGAACTTGAACTTGAATAAGGATCGAATTCGACAAGAGCGAACTCATCCGACCAAGTAGGTTATTAATCTCTACATAAATCACACCAAGGCAATTAATTGCTCAAAACCAATCATTCATAACAACTTGTTTGCAAACAATTAGGATAAACTCATATGTGAGTAAACCCAATCAAACGGTGTCCAAACTTCGTAGGGATTGAAATTAGAGTTCAACATGTTCAAAAATTCCCTAGAGTCGACTCCGTTGAGTCTTTACTATAAATTCCCAATTTTGGGGCAATTGAAGCTATGTGCTTCTTAACCCAACCTAGGCTATTACTAAGTTTAACTAGGTTATAAATTCACCAAGGCATATCAATGAGGATAGAACACATAGCAACATACCAACATATCATGTAGGCTTTAATTAGGGTGTTCTCATATAGCACCACTTCATGCAATTCATAAAATAAATGTTTCTAACATGTTCATAATCTTAAATAAACATGATGAAGGAGTATAACAATCTTTCATAACCATAAAATCACCCTATACATGCTTCTAGCAAGTCCATAGTTTCAAATCATAAGATGAAGGCATAAGAAGCATATATGTGTCCTCATTGACCTCATACATCATAAGCTTTGTTTTCCTTAGGGTCAATGAGAACTAAATCAAAGATGAAAAAGAGAAACTTACTTGTATTCTACACCCAAGAAAGAAAATAACAAATCTATTCGGTAGGAAATGATCTACTCTTCAAGCTCTTCACTTCTATGGAGGTGGCTTGAGCAATGGAAGAAGGAATCAAGGAGGACCAAGAGGAAAGCTTCAAGTAGCCATGGGAGGACCTTGAGGGAGATAAATCCCGTTTTTGGAGAGTAAGGGAGAGAAATGAGGATCAAACTTTCAGATTGTGGTGTATAGAGAGTTTAAAACTTAGTGGGACAAGTGTCAACATGATGTGGTTACTTAAAATCTGATTTTGGGGATTGATTTGATCACTAAATCACTCTTGAATCCACTCTTAAAACATGTTAATGATGTTAGGGTATAAGTAATGTGGGTTAGGGAGGTTTAGGTGGCGTTTAGAAAAAGTTTTGGATAGGGGTTTAAGTGTAAAAATCACAAAGCAGCAAAACATTGTAATCCTGATTCGGGGGACCATGCGACCGCATGCTATCTGCATGCTTAACCTTCAAGTTTCTGGTTACCTTGCGGGCGCAAGGCTATTCCACCTTGCGACAGCAAGCCCGGTAGAACCAAAATGGCTCAAAATGCAACCGAAAAGACCCCTAAACACTAAGCCAAATCAATGGGGTTTCAAACCCCAACAAAAATGAGTCTAAAACTCATCACAAGGACCCTCAAACAACACCCGAACAAATCCGAACGAAGGAAGGAAAGAAGGAGAACTAAACAAGCGATTCAACCGACGATTCAACAAGCATGCAAACACGATCCTAAACATGTTAAGAGCATTATGAATGACTTCTAAATGATTCTAGAACATTTATAGACTAAGTAAACATGCTCACAAGCAATATGAATGCATGAATGCAAGCAATGAATGGCTAGGGTGCCACATGCCATCTATAGAATCATGCGCTGGATTCTCTACAGGACTCTCATCCACCTGATGTGACATAGAAGTATCCTGAGCCGCATAACTACTAGGTTTGGATACCCGTGCCTTCTCACCAATATCCATAGCTGGATTTATTTCCTCCCTCGGAGATGCCGTAATATCAATAACCTCCGCTTCTTTCACCTGACCTTTATCATCTTTAGCATGTGAAGTCGATCCAGGATGATCCCTCTGCAAGATTTTCACTGGCTGCCATTGTTTAACCATTGGCGGAACCTTGCCCTCATCTACATGATGAATGGTTGTATGATTATTACCATCCTTACCAGAGGAAAAGGATGAAGGATTGTCGACCCCCGCCACTTGTTTACCTCTACTTACATTCGATCCCCCCATATTCATAGAACCTTTCAAACGTTTTCGACAATCCATGGCAAGATGCCCCAACAGACCACACCCAGAACAATAAGAAATATTACCCTCAAATTCAATGCCTTGACAAAATCCATCGTCCTTTGACGTACGCAGCCACATTCGTGTAGGAAGTCTTTCGAAAACGTCCACCTCAACACATATCCTAGCATACATAGGATGAGTTAGGGCTAAAGTCCTGTCATCTGCCCTTAAGAATTTCCCAAGACCATTTCCGATACGCTGCAAATAAGAATTATTGAAAAACGATAATGGCAAATGATGAAGCCGAACCCAAACTGCCACCATAGGGCTATCTTTACGAAAAGTGAAATCAGGAGACCATCTAAAAGAGCGAAACATGCAGCGTTGGATCATGTGTGACTCTTTCGAAAGAGCACTGATCATATCCTCCGTCGAAGAAAGATGGACCATCACATGTCTAGGGTCTAATAAACCAAGGACAAAAGTTCCCTTAAGTCTCCATGACTGTACAATATGATCTTGGATAGGGGTACGCGTACGTGAAAATGCGGGACACCACTGCTCTCATTCCATTCTCCCTTGTTTAGGGGAAAACGAAATGAAAAGTGCGAGAGGAGTGCTGTCTAAGATAGCGCGTTGGAATACGCCTCGGTAACTTTCAGTGAATTTTTGGTCCAATATGGGAGCTTTAGGTTTTCTACATCAAGTTATCCCTTGTTTAGGGGATACCAGGATGTAGGAATACATCACCCTTTCATTCCCATTCTCCCTTTTTTTAGGAGAAAATGGAAAAGTGCAAGAAAGGATGTTGCGAGGCCCCACTATGGATTTTATGAAAATAACCTTATGGCCTATTTCGGATCACTATGGGTGCTTTGGGTTTCCTGCATCAAGTTATCCCTTGCTTAGGGGATACCAGGATATAGGAATGCATCACCCTTTCATTCCCATTTTCCCTTTTTTAGGGGAAAACAGAAAAGTGCAAGAAAGGAGTGTTGCGACACCCCACTGGACCCCAAAATGTTTTATAGAGTCGCCATATTTATTTTAAGGAAGAAATAAAGCAAAACCAAAAAAAGAAAAACCAGAGATTGCAAAAACAGGTTCGGAGGCTAAGTTACGAGTTGGGAAGGTGCTAGGCACTCAACTCGCCCTTTCGGTCTCAAAAGCGGCTTTTTGCTAAAGTATGCTGTTTGTTATATTTATCTAGAAAATAAATAAACCATTAACTACCTACAAATACATACATATTTAAATTATTTACTGACTCGCAGTCGTCTCTTTCCAATAGTTACAAATACATTTAAAAATATTTGACCATAATAATGGCTCTTTTAAATGCTATTTTCTAAAAAAATACGGGCAACACAACAGCTTATATTTTTTACATCGGACCGGATAGAAAATAGCTTTTTAGTAAATAAACTCTTAAAGACTTACCTTTAAGAGCGTTGGTGTGCTCGCTCTGTCCTTCAGGGAGAGGGAGTATTTTTGCTGATGTTGCGGTTGTTGCGTTTCAGGAAGAGTAATGACTTGTAAGAGTTGCCTTTGAGACCCATAAAACGGGCGGAACAACTGCTTGCCTTTTGACACTTGCTTGCTTGCTGCTGGTGAAATTTAGGCAGAACAAGGGTTTATTTCTGGTGGTTTCGGCCTTTGTACTCGGGCAGAGCAACGGCTCTTTCCAAGGTTTTTGGATCGGGGAAATAGGGAGGATACCTAACTAGAGGGCTAGGGATCACAATGACAGGTTGGTTTTAGGTTTGGTGGAGGTTTGGAAGAGTTTCGAGGCTTTATAAGAAGGGGGAAATCACTCTTGCTCACTGATCGCTCGCTGCGTTAAAAATACGCAGAGTTTCTTTGGGCTTCAAGCCTTCGTGAAAATGTGTCCCAAAAGCGTAGCCGGGCACCTGTATTTATAGTTGGATTTGTGCTTCATCAGCTTGTACCGCGTGCTAGAAATTTTGCACAATGCGTTAACTCTACGGGCACTGTTTGGGACCTTGGCTCGGCCTAACAGCATCCTGGGCGCGGCACCAAGGGTAGTGGGCGCGGCGCCAGCTGTCAATTTTCCATCAAATTTTGACATTTTCACCCCCTACAGTTTACTATTCATGCATCCGGCTTTTCCCTTTTGCATTTTCAACCCTGTAGCTTGACATTTGTTAAGTTTTAACAGGTCTTGATATCAAATGTCAATGTTACATACCAGGGGTACGAAATTGGGATGTCTACAAAACCCCTCAACGATGGAGTCTACGGGTAACCCGCGACTTACTGAGTAGACGAACATCGTTGATAAGAAATAGACACTCCAATTTCGTTCAATTATAAAACGGGGAAGATATGCAACAGGTAGTAGTTATAATGCAATAGTTATAATGCAAACCAAACCTCACATATCCTAGACATATTTAGTCAGTTATAGCAGGTTTTCGTAGTTTTTAAGCAGATATGCAAATTAAATGTTCAAATGGTCACACCTACTAGTGTAGGCTGCCTACGTATCCCTTAATAAAGGAAATCAGATCAGACGTAGTTCAGGCCTAGCCAGAACAAGCAGGCTGCAATGTTAACAAACAAGTGCTACAGTGGTCGTGCCTACCGAAATAGGCTGCCTACGTATCCTTATCCAAGGAATCAGACCAAATGTAGTTCACCTCTATTGGAGATCAAGTGTAGCGGTGCTAACAAACAAGTGCTACGCGGAAAGATAGTTATAATATCCATTACAACCTAGTGAAAATAGCGCACATCAAAATGCAATACCCATTGCATCGCAACACTAAACGCAATATCCATTGCGTTGACACAAACTTAATGCAATATCCATTGCATTAACACGGAAAACAGATGCAATATCCATTGCATCGCCACACCAAACGCAATATCCATTGCGTCGCCACAAAACTTAATGCAATATCCATTGCATTAACGCAAAAAACAGATACAATATCCATTGCATCGCAACACCAAACGCAATATCCATTGCGTCGCCACAAACTTAATGCAATACCCATTTCATTAACGCAGAAAACAGATGTAATATCCATTGCACCGCAACACTAAACTCAATATTCATTGCGTCACCACAAAACTTAATGCAATATCCATTGCATTAACGTAGAAAACAAATGCAATTTCCCTTGCATCGCAACACTAAACACAATATCCATTGCGTTGACACAAACTTAATGCAATATCCATTGCATTAACACAGAAAACAGATTCAATATCCATTGCATCGCAACACCAAACGCAATATCCATTGCGTTGACAAAAAACTTAATGCAATATCCATTGCATTAACGCAAAAAAACAGATGCAATATCCATTGCACCGTAACACTAAACGCAATATCCATTGCGTCGCCACAAAACTTAATTCAATATCCATTGCATTAACACAGAAAACAGATGCAATATCCATTGCATCGCAAAACTAAACGCAATATCCATTGCGTTCACACAAACTTAATGCAATATCCATTGCATTAACACATAAAACAGATGCAATATCCATTGCATCGCAACACCAAACGCAATATCCATTGCGTTGACACAAACTTAATGCAATATCCATTGCATTAACATAGAAAACAGATGCAATATCTGTTGGGTTTTGGGGTTACAATTGCAGCGGAACAACAAAACCCTAGCCTTGGATCCGTCTAGCATGAAAAGATTAGAAACAATGAAAAAGATTTACATACCTTAATGTGATTATGTTTGTTCAAAACGAATTTCCAAAATTCAACCTTTGAGTTTGTTGCCGAGTCTCCAAGCTTCTTCTTTGATCTTCCTTATGATGAATGTAACCCAAGCCTTAGGTGATAATGTAATCACCCTCTAATGGTTATCCACACACGAACGAACCAAGAACAATTCTTGTAGGATTGCTAGATGATCCTCCGATTAATGAACACGTTTTTCATTAATCGATGGCAAAATTATGGAGTTGATTTGGGATTCCCCTTTTGTTTTTGATTCTCAATCAAAAAACAAAAGTTTTGTGTTTGATAAAATCTAAAATCAGGTCTATATCACGTTTTTGTCTGCCAAAAAGGATTATATATATGCTAGATATCAATCCCTAACATTTAGGGATAATCCTTATTTAAAACCAAAACCAAGTCAACCAAGGAATTTACGTACGGACCAAAAAACGAAGGCGGCATGAGTCACGCCTATTTTTCACTCGTCTTGATCAAGGAATGACTCGTGCCCAAGAACACGAGTCATGATTAATCCCACAAGGTCAAAATTTCAACGAGTTGATCCTTGTTGCTCAAAACGCAGTCGTACTACCTTGTTACGAGTCGTGCCAGAACCCAAACTCCACCATTTTAGCCAATGATCAAATTCGTTCTTTTTGTGTGTGACCCAGTAGGAATTATATTTATGTTGGTAGTGAGTCGAATCATTGACCTCACCAGACATAAGTGGTTTCTAGAAAGCCATTATATCCACCCAATTAATATAACATCAAAGCTTGATTCCTCGATAGATCAAATGTTACAATCCCTTTGTCCACGATGTCAAATTGAAAAATGAGTCATGGTCCATGTCAACTCACATTGTTTAATGCTTTCTTGATTCCGAATATGTTGATAAGCCAAGTGAATTTGATCTCTATCAAATCTCTTGAGTGTGGCCACACATTTCATCAACACTATTCATCGAGGGGCCCAAGCAAACATCTCTCTCAACGATAGGGACAAATCCCATCTTGACTTATCATTCTTCCCTACAAGAATTCAATCGTGCCAACATAGCCCTTATTGCTATCCTATTAAAGATAGCGTTAGACTACATCAAACGTGATGTTCATTATGTGGAAGACAATCATAACCTCAGGTACAAAGGATTCTATAACACAACTATCATGAGACTTAATCATGACATATATATGACTATAGACCATGTCATAAATCTCATCGGTAGGTCAGGTCCAGTACTTGTTCTCTAGCAAGTGCTCATAAGTGTAATGTGCATCACATGCATATGATCATCTCCATGATTATCCATTACCAAGTTATACTAGTTATTCATAATAACTAGGGACGCTGGTTATTATAATAAACATGCAAACATATAATAAGCCAAATAAACTTTCTCTATAATAAATGATAAAGACGATTACATAGTGGTTTAAGTTATAAGTCATACATAACTAAACGCCTAGGGCATTACACCAACAATATCCATTGTATCGCAACACCAAACGCAATATCCATTGTGTTGACACAAACTTAATGCAATATACATTGCATTAACACAGAAAACAGATGCAATATCCATTGCATCGCAACAACAAACGCAATATCCATCGCGTTGACACAAAACTTAATGCAATATCCATTGCATTAACGCGGAAAAAAGATGCAATATCCATTGCATCGCCACACTAAACGCAATATCCATTACGTTGACACAAACTTAATGCAATATCCATTACATTAACACAGAAAACAGATGCAATATCCATTGCATCGCAACACCAAATGCAATATCCATTGCGTTGACACAAAACTTAATGCAATATCCATTGCATTAACGCGGAAAACAAATGTAATATCCATTGAATCGCCACACTAAAAGCAATATCCATTGCGTCGCCACAAAACTTAATGCAATATCCATTGCATTAACGCAGTAAACAGATGCAATATCCATTGCATCGCCACACTAAGCGCAATATCCATTGCGTTGACACAAACTTAATGCAATATCCATTGTATTAACGCAGAAAACAGATGTAATATCCATTGCATCGCAATGCTAAATGCGATATCCATCGCATTACTAAAAGGCAGATGCAATATCATTGCATCGCAATGCTAGATGCGGTATCCATCGCATCACCAAAAAGGACAGATGCAATATCCATTGCATCGCAACGCTAAATGTGATATCCATCGCATTACCAAAAAGACGGATGCTGCGATGCATGTGCTGCGATGCTAAACAAACAAGTGCTGCAAAGCTTATCGAACAAGTGCTGTGAATGTAATTATCTAATGCTGCGATGGTCGTGTCAACCGAAATAGACTGCCTACGTATCCTTAGCCAAGGAATCAAACCAATCGTAGTTCGCCTGCTGCTGTGCGGAATGAAATGTCTCCTCATGAACGCTGCCTTCATCGGAGAACAAAACCTTTCCCTCTGATCTGGGGTTGCGTGCCCATTAAGGGAAAGTTTCCAAGCATCAACACAAATGTACAGAAAAGGGGTAAAATGCTTACCTTTTCTTACCTTTGCTTTACCTTTGCGACCATCTATCGTTGTTGCTGCTTGTGCGACTTTTGTCGCTGCTGCTGCATTTGCTGGGGATTTTTCTTTTGTTGCAGTTCCGGCTTTTGCTGAAAATCTTTTCCCCTTTTACTGCTGCAATTTCCGGCCTTAGCTGGAAATTTTCTTCCTTGCTGCTGCATTTTCTGGCTTCAGTTGGAAAATTTTCTTTTGCTGCTATTTCTGGCCTTGGATGGAAATTTCTTCTTTTGTTGCTGCATTTCCGACTTCAGCTGGAAAATTTTCTCTTTGCTGCTGCATTTTTCTTTTTGTTGGTGCATTTTTTTATTTGTTGCTTGCGTGTATGCATATTTTCTTGCTTGCATCTTTTCTTTTGCATGCATTTTTTTTTTTTGCATTCTTTCTCTCTTTTTTTCTTACATGCTTTGCATTTATTTTTCTTTTATTGCATGTTTTGCATTTTTTTATTTTTATTGCATGCTTACCTTTGCTGCTGATTTTTCTGGCTTCTCTGCCCATTTAACGGCTGACCTGCTGGGGATATTGACTTTACTCTGCTTTTGAAAATGTGTTTCCTCCAGCATAGGGAAAGCGATGCAAACGTTTTTAAAGGTCCTCATCTCAGCATAGGAGAAGCAATGCTTATAAAGTGTTGTGGCAGAATGCTGTCGATGATCGGCTTATGCAGTTTTTGATAATGCTGCTTAGGATCTTTGGGAGGTAATTCTTAGCGAGATGCTGGCAGAACATTTATAGGCTGATGCGGCGGAAGACCTGAGAAGATGCAGTAGAAAGATGCAAATAAAGATGCAAGAATGCGAACGACACTTTTTCCCTTTAAAAAAAATAAATTTTTTTTTGAAAGTGCATGTGGGTCATCTGTTTCTTAAACATGTTAAGACAAGATAAGCCAAGGTGATGGAAATGTAATATATAAGCTTGAGATGTGGCTTCTAGTTGGCTTTGAAAGGTTATGAGTATAAGAGCTGATGGTGATATTTGAGACGAAGGTGGGTGAAGTTCAGGTTGTTTTTCAGTCTTTTGACTAGTGCATCATTCAAAAAAGGAAATCAATCAGGATTAGTGAGCTCTACTAATCGATGTCTCGGAGGGACCACTTTTTTTTTCTTTCCCTTTTTTTTCTGTTGTTTCTTTGCTTTGCTTTTTTTTTCGTTGTTTTTTGTTTTTTTTATGCTCTAACTTTTGCCTAGGCTGCCCTTTCGGGTTTTCAACCTAGCGAGCTTTTACCTCATAGGAAGCCAGTCTTTCGATGCATGCGAAGATGAGATGCTTATTCTTGAGGGGTCACGGTTTTGTAGCTTCTTCGTTCTTTCAGGCAGAGATAGAAATGATAGCTGCTTCTGGAGATGATGAGCCTTTATATATCCAATGAGTTCAGCGAAAGAAGCCCCAGGATGACTCAATGAGTCATATTCTGTGAGATGAAACGGGCAGGTTTCTGAAGAGATTAATGGGAGACAGCCCCAGAAAGACTCGATTGAGAGAGACTTTTGTGGAAGACAGAAATGAGTATGCTTGGAGAAAGTGGGACGACTCTAATGGACAAAAAGAAGAGTCATGATCCAGAGTTTATCTCCGAGTATCATGAGTTTCATCATGGACCCTTTTTAATGTTTATATTTTGATAATTTTATGTGTTTTTAGCAAGGAGTCCATCTTTGACTCAGATCACGTTATAACGGATTGAAACAGAGTTGTTGATTGCGACTGGTTCAGGGTGAATTGTTTTATCGGTCTAAGGTTTCTTCATGGATGTCATTTCTATTTAAAACGCGATCAATAGTTTGATCGTTGGTTGACTTTTCAGGCTTTGGATTCTAGATGGATAGTTGGCTTTTGGTTTTGAGTACAGTAGGCCTTTTGGCTCTGACTCTGGGTATGGCTTTGGCTTTAGGTATAGCTGCCCCCCCCTTTTTTTCTTTTTTTTATCCACATTTAAAAATTGTATACGTTGATTTTCTCGAGAAGCTCCGAGCTATTTTTGGGTAAGAGGGAGATCGACAAATGATGGAATATCTCCCGAGAGATTTTTTTTTTCTCTCTCTCTCTTTTTTCTTCTTTTTTTTTTCTTTTTTTTTTCTTTTTTCTTTTCTTCGAAGCCTCATCGTAGTAGTCAAGAAATGTCATCTCTCCTTTTTGGGACAATGGGATAACCATTCTTGGTGGATAGAGAAGCTGACACAGCCCCAGTTTTGGGAAGCTAGATCATGGGATTAGTTTGGCTGGGGATGTTGGAAAGTCTTATTTTCGACAGGGTTTTTTGGCATATGGTGGACTTTTAAAAAGGATTTCAAGCTTTCAGAGGGATTTTGGTGTATGGTGGAAAGCCCTAGTGTGCTACTAACAGCTCGACCGCAATGGGTCGAAGGTGATTCTGGTTAAAATGACTTGTCTGCTCTGGATTTCATCATGTGTTCTTAAAAGTTTTCGGGTCCATATCTTCTTGATGACTCATCATCAACTCGTGTAGATTTATCATGTTTTTACGCGATTTGATTCATCATTTTCATTTTTTTAACAGATATTGCGGCGATAGATAGTGCTTCAGAGATCAAGAAGGAGACTCGATAAGCTAGTAAGAATTTATCAGATTTAAATATAGATAAAATACCTTCGAAAAGCTTGAATTGATGACTTGGTTGGATCTTTTGAGATAACGGAGACCAAATGGATTTGTGAGCACACTCCTGCAAGGGTGGGCTGTAGGCATCAATATGGGCTAAGAAGATACCTCTGGGGTTTGAAAGCCCCTAATCCTGAATTGTTGTGTATGATCCTTGAGTTGCTTGGCTTTTCTGGATTTCCCAGCTTTCCAGACTTTTCTGCTTTCTTGGCTGTCCTAGCTTTTCCAACTTTCTTTTCTTTTCTCACTCCCTATCGGTCTATTTTTTTTTTTTTTTGTGTCTTCATCATTTTTTCTTTTTTTTCCTACTTTTTTTCTTTTTGTTTTTGAAGTGGTAGACCTTGACATCTCAAAGTAGAACTTGCTAGATTTTTTTTTTTTTTGAATCAAGAATGAATGATGCACTTATCAACTGGTGATGGCAATTGAAAATAATGGTGAGGGGGGAATTTCCTGTCTTTACATGTTTTGGGAAACAAAAGACAACACATAGAAAAACCTCTTTCTCTCTTTTTTTTTCGAAGACTCTTTTTTTTTTAGAGAGAACAAAAATCTCTTTTTTTGTTTTATTTGTTTTTAAAATAATCATTTTTTTAATCTTTGAAATGAGATGTAATGATTACGTACCTCCGGACAGTCCTCTCAAGAGAGTAGCTGATAATAGTCAACTTTTTCTATTTTTCAGCCGCTGCAAAAATTGTTAGTGGTACCACAAAACAAAAAGGACACCAAAATTTATGAAAATTGACGTTGAGTTGAAAATAGATGTTTCTTGGAGATTTTATTTTCCAAAAGGACATTCAAAGGTACAAAGAGTCTTTGGAGGTGTATATACAAGGGTATTTTAAGGTATTTTTCACTTTTTATCAGAAACAATCATGGGTGCGACTTCTCAATGATTTGGCCATCAATAAGATATTGGATGACACTTCTGAGCTTATAACAGTTATCAGTGGGATGGCCACTGCTACGATGATACTCGCAATACTGAGAGTGGTCCCATGTGCCTGATAGCTTTGGTGGAGGTCGGTAATTTTCCATTGGTTTCAGAACCCCTTGTGCCATTAAGCCTTGGAAAATCAGGGACATTGGGGCATTCAGTTCATCGTAATGCCTTCTTTTTGCTCGGTAAGGTCTTATGAGGTTCTTGTTGGCATTACTGTTTCCTTTAACAGAATGGGCAGTTTCATTTGTCTTATATGACCATGGCACATTACTGTACTTACCAGGTGGAATTCTTTCAACCACGTTGATTTCTTCCGAAGATTCTTCATTTGATTCAGAGTTACAGAGTGAAATTGGGGGTGTATGTGCATCAATCTCTAAGGATCCCGTACGTATTTCTTCATCAATACGGACTCCTATCTCCACTATTTCTTTAAAACTGATATAAGGGAGATACCGCATGCGTTCTAGATAAATGGGCTGGAGGTTTTTTATAAACAACCGGGCTGATTCAGAAGGATCAGGTCTGTCCAGAGTTTGGGCAACTTTATTCTTCCATCTGGCTGCAAATTTTGCGAATGTTTCATTTTCTTTTTGGGTGCATGCCTCAAGTTCCCGTTTATTTTCAGTGGTGGTATTATCTTTGTACCTTTCTAGGAACCCTTCAGCTATTTGGTCCTAAGTGCCCATGGTGCTATCATCTGCTAGCATTAACCATTGCTTAGCAGCCCCTATCAAGGTAAGGTGAAAATTGGAGGCCATGGCTTCGAAACTAGCCCCTCTTGATTGCATGCCAGTAGAGTAAGATTTTAGGTGGGAGATAGGGCATTCAGTCCCGTCGAATTTTTCTATATCGAGCATTTTGAAATTTGGTGGTAGTATGGCTGAAGGTTTTAGCATTAATGCCTTCATAGAAAATTTTTCCTCATCCTGAACTTTGAAATCATACTTTTCAAGTGCTCCATGTCTGTCTCCATTTTGGTGGGAAGGGGAGTTGGAATTTGGTATATGCTGGTTGGAATGGGAAAGGCTTGATTAATTTCTAGCTGTGGTATTTGGTAATGATTTTGAGGAGGCGTTTGGTAAGGGTTCTGGTAAGTATTTTGGGTTGGAAATGGATTTTGGGTAGGATTTTGGGTCGGATATGGATTTTGGGTAGGATAAGGATTTTGGGCTGGATAAGGATTTTGAGCAGGATAAGGATTTTGGGCTGGATATGAATTTTGGGCTGGATAGGGATTTTGAGCTGGTTAGGAATTTTGGGTTAGATAAGGATTTTGGGCTGGATAGGGATTTTGGGTTGGAGGGTTATTGGCGGTTTTGGTTTGGCGACCAGGATCATTAGGAGGTAAAAAAGTGGTAACTTGGCCTGGCGAGTTATAGCTTCTTGGGTTCATATGCGGGCTGTTTTGGAGCGGATTGGTTATGGGAAAAGGGAGGTCATTTGGACTCTAGGGAATATTGGTGCTTGGGAAAGGATATGGAGGATAGGACGGGTAAGGGTTGATATTTGGGTAGTAGGGACTTGGTGGAGGATTTGGATTTGAGGTAGTGGTAGCATTTGGTGGGTTGGTATTTGGCTGGGAAATTGGATTCGGAGGGACATGGAGGGTCGATGCTTCCTGTGGGACAGCAAGGGAAGAGATTACCTTACCACCGGATTTTAAATTTTGCACCAGATTAGCAATTTGGCCCACTATACGATCAGCATGTGCACCCAAATTTTGATTTAACCATTTCCGCGTAGCTAGAGTCGGAGCGTCCCCTGGAGCCTCTGTACCTATATCCATGGCGGATCTCCACTCTCTTGCCCATATTGCCCAGATTCAGACCTTCTAAAGCGATCACGCCCTTTTTCGATGCCTCGATACTTTTCGATCGATCTACGTGCTGTTCAGTATCAGACAACCGGGTATATTTACGCCTTTTCAAATTCGGGCCAGGTTTCTGAGGAAAATGGGCTTGGAGGTATCAGAAGGCTGGCTTAAGGCTTTCTGGGCTTGGAGTACAGCGTGTCTTTATTAGTATATTTTATTATTATTTATTTTTCCTAGAATTGACCGGATTAGCATCTGCTTTATTTTGACAGTGTTAGGACTTTTCCTGGAACAGTGGACTCTTTCTCTAGAGTATAGGACCAACGTATTCCACCTACCTTTTGACACCCCAAGATTGGACTGATCCCAGGTGAAGGGCCTATACTCTTTCCAGGATCAACCATTCGAAATGGTCTAGGCCGAGCATTAGAGAATAATAAATCAACCCATGTGTATTATTTTCTCTTGCGCAATTTATTTTTTTTTTCATCATCATTATTATTTTTTAACTTGCGCATTTTTATTTTATTTTCTCTTTTTTTTATCTCATCATTTTTTTTGCAAGGGCTGACCCACGATTCAATGATGCAAAAACCAGTCGGTCATTGAAGCGTCTTGAGAATCTATATGCAATCTAACGTTGGCTTATGCAAGGGGTAGGCTGGCCATGGTGTAGGGTAGCAGTTCGGAATATATTTACATACGTGCGAGTGTGTACGGTATCTAAAAAGCAGTAATTTTTTTTTCTTTATTCAGATATAAACAGAAAATAAAAACAGATGTGTCATGTCTTACTGTTATTTATGGATTTTCTCGGTTTTTTTAGTTTGAGCGCGAGCAAGCAAGCACATTACATCAAGAAATAGAAAGAAAAGTGAGGAATCTATCTATTCCTATTAATTACAAATTGGTCCTAATCCCCAAAATAAAATGACAGAATGAATGCAAATATATACAAATTTTGCGGAGTAAAAATAATATACAGAACAAAATAATAATATAGAGCCGAAAATGAAGCAATATTAAAAATAAAGTCCCGACTCTTTTATTGTGCTGCCCGAAAATTTATTGCGAACATATATATGATATATATATATATATATATATATATATATATATATATATATATATATATATATATATATAAATTTTTTTTTTGTTGTTTTCCTTTTTTTTTTTTGAAAAATATATATATTTCTAAACATACCTGTAACATTTATTGGAACAAGACTCCTGCAAGATGGAGGATCATATCCACAAATATAAATACGGATGTTATAGGAATGTAAATATTCAAATGCATAAATTAATATAACAAACATACTTTATCCAGAAATAAAGAAAAACAAAAAAAGTTTTTTTTGATGAGTCTAGCCCTTCATTTTTATTTAAAATAAAAACAATCTCCCCAGCAGAGTCGCCACTATGGGTTCCCAGGACTTGCGCCCGCACTCCGCGCGCCCTTGGATAGGGGTGCACGTACGTACGGATACGGGACACCACTGCTCTCATTCTATTATCCCTTGTTTAGGGGAAAAAGAAATTAAAAGTGCGAGAGGAATGTTGTCTAAGATAACGCATTGGAATAAACATCGGTAACTTTCAGTGAATTTTTGGTCCAATATGGAAGCTTTGGGTTTTCTACATCAAGTTATTCCTTGTTTAGGGGATACCAGGATGTAGGAATACATCACCCTTTCATTCTCATTCTCCCTTTTTTAGGGGAAAACGGAAAAGTGCAAGAAAGGATGTTGCGAGGCCCTACTATGGATTTTATGAAAATAGCCTTATGGCCTATTTCGGATCAATATGGGTGCTTTGGGTTTCCTACATCAAGTTATCCCTTGTTTAGGGGATACCAGGATATAGGAATGCATCACCCTTTCATTCTCATTTTCCCTTTTTAAGGGGAAAATAGAAAAGTGCAAGAAAGGAGTGTTGCGATGCCCCACTGGACCCAAAATGTTTTATAGAGTCGCCATATTTATTTTAAGGAAGAAATAAAGCAAAACCAAAAAAAGAAAAACCAGAGATTGCAAAAACAGGTTCAGAGGCTAAGTTACGAGTTTGGAAGGCGCTAGGCACCCAACTCCCCCTTTCGATCACAAAAGTGGTTTTTGGCTAAAGTTTGTTTTTTGTTATATTTATCTAGAAAATAAATAAAGCATTAACTACCTACAAATACATACATATTTACATTATTTACGGACTCACAGCCGTCTCCTTCCAATAGTTGCAATTACATTTAAAAATATTTGTCCATAATAATGACTCTTTTAAATGCTATTTTCTAAAATAATCCGGGCAGCACAACGGCTTATATTTTTTACATCGGACCGGATGAAAAATAGCTTTTTAGTAAATAAACTCATAAAGACTTATCTTTAAGAGCGTTGGCGTGCTCGCTCTGTCCTTCAGGGAGAGGGAGTCATTTTGCTGCTGTTGCGGTTGTTGCGGTGCGTGCAGAGTAACGGCTTGCAAGAGTTGCCTTTGAGACCCGTAAAATGGGCAGAACAACTGCTTGCCTTTTGACACTTGCTTGCTTGCTGCTGGTGAAATTTGGGCAAAACAAGGGCTTATTTCTGATGGTTTTGGCTTTTTTACTCGGGCAGAGCAACGGCTCTTTCCGAGGTTTTTGGATCGGGGAAATAGGGTGGATACCTAACTAGAGGGCTAGGGATCACTTTGATCGGTTGGTTTTACGTTTAGCGTAGGTTTTGCAGAGTTTCAAGGCTTTATAAGAAGGGGGAAATCACTTTCGCTCACTAATCGCTCGCTGCGTTAAAAATACGCAGAGTTTCTTGGGGTTTCAAGCCTTCGTGAAAATGTGTCCCAAAAGCGTAGCCGGACACCTGTATTTATAGTTGGATTTGAGCTTCATCGGCTTGTACCGCGCGCTAGAAATTTTGCAAAATGCGTTAACTCTACGGGCACTGTTTGGGACCTTGGCGCGCCCTAGCAGCATCCTGGGTGCGATGCCATTTGTCAATTTTCCATCAAATTTTGAAATTTTCACCCCCCGCAGTTTACTATTCATGCATCCTGTTTTTCTCTTTTGCATTTTCAACCCTGAAACTTGACATTTGTTAAGTTTTAACAGGCCTTGAGATCACATGTCAATGTTACATACCAGGGGTACAAAATTGGGATGTATACAGCTGGGCATTACATCCTAAATTAGGTGAGTGTTTTATTTTACTCTGAATAAATGGCGGTTCAAAAAAAAAACGAACCAATTTTGACCCGTTGCTATTTGAGTACTAATCGGTTTCGACCCGTTACCCACACGAACCCATCCCAAAACTCACTCAACCAATCTTATTATCAGGCCTAATCCTAATTATCATTCAAAGTCAAAGTTCAATTTTTTATCATTAAAAGTCAAAGATTGTCAACATGAGGTTTTCATTGAGAAAACTTTATGAAAAGGTTTATGCCATTGTGGTAATCCAAGTAAAAGCTTGATCATGTCATCAACCGTTTGACAATTATCAACCCGTCCAGGGATGTTGTGTTGGATTTTTTATTTTTGTATATATTCTTTTAATTTGAAGTAATGCAAAATTATACAATTATAATTATGGTTCTTATTATTTTATATGATTTTTGTTCAATAAATTTTATTAGTGTAATTTCATATTCACGTTATTTATGTGCTTTTTTACGAATAAAAACAATATATTTTGAAAGATGAAATTAAAAAAATAAATAAATTATTTGGTGGACATAATATATTTTTTCTATAATATTTAATTTTTATAATAATAATAATAATATTTTTTGATAATAAAAATATTACTTTTCAAATGTATATAGTGAAGTAAAAAAATAGTTAGTTGTATGGGTGTAAGCCTGAACCACCGAGCTATGAAGTTGAATCGAATTGATCGGTTTGGTTCGATTTTAAGTTAGTACGGTTCACTTTAGGTTTGGAAAAATTAAAATTGATCGGGTCAGTTCGATTTGTGGTTTTTGTTATCAAATCGAACCACCATTTTAATATTTATACACATATATATTTACATACTATTATAATTCTTTAGTAATTCTAATTTTTAGTATTTTACACATTTTAAAGTAGTACCAAATATCTAACTAACCAAATCCTGATTTACATTCACACATTACACTTCTCACTTAGTCACGCACACACCCTATTTGTTTGTGTTGAATCTTGCTTTAAGATAAAAATTTGCTTAAAATCATTTCACTTGCTGTCAGCCAAAAATCTTAAGTTATTGTTTTGGTCAGCTTGTTACTCTTTCTCAATTACTTATTTCAGCTGATCTTAACGTCTTCTAGTGTCATCTAGTTTTCCTCTTTTGCTTGAACATTTACTGGTACTGACACTTTCTCATTTTGTGCTTTTGGTAGATATTCTGTAAGATAATCTTTCCAACATGATCTCTGTGATCTTGTGAAGATACATATACTCTGTCAAACATATTTTTAAATTCAAATGTATTCCTAACGGGTTACTGTGGGTCGCCCGGCGTTGCGCCCGCGCCCCGCGTGCTCTTAGATAGGGGTGCGCGTATGTGCGGATGCGAGACACCACTACTCTCATTCCACCCTCCCTTGTTTAGGGGAAGACGAAATTAAAAGTGCGAGAGGAGTGCTGTCTAAAATAACACGTTGGAATGCGTCTCGGTTGACTTTAGTGGATTTTTGATCCAATATGGGAACTTTGGCTTTCCCGCATCATGTTATCCATTGTTTAGGGGATACCAGGATATGGAAATGCAACACTCTTTCATTTCCATTCTCCCTTTTTTAGGGGCAAATGGAAAAGTGCAAAAAAGGATGTTGCGACTCCCCCACTATGGATTTTATAAAAATAGCCTTATGGCCTATTTCGGATTACTATGGGAGCGTTGGGTTTCCCGCATCAAGTTATCCCTTGTTTAGGGGATACCAGGATATGGGAATACATCACCCTTTCATTCCCATTTTCCCTTTTTTAGGGGAAAACGGAAAAGTGCAAGAAAGGAGTGTTGCGAGGCCCCACTTGATCCAAAATGTTTTATAGAGTCGTCATCTTTATTTTAAGGCAAAAATAAAGCAAAACCAAAAAAAGAAAAAAACCAGTGATTGTAAAACGGGTTCGGAGGCTAAGTTACGAGTTGAGAAGGTGCTAGGCACCCAACTCGTCCTTTCGGTCTCAAAAGTAGTTTTTGGCTAAAATATGCTTTTTGTTATATTTATCTAGCAAATAAACAAAGTATTTGAAGACATGAATATAAAAGCAAATACATCCGCGACTACATTATTTACGGACTTGTAGCCGTCTCTTTACAATAATTACAGATATATTTAAAAATATTTGGCCATTATAACGGCTCTTTTACATAATATTTCCTAACTAAATCCGGGCAGCACAATGGCTTATATTTTCTACATTGGGCCGGATTTTAAAGAACAACTAAAAAAAATAACGCCCTTAAAGGCTATTACCTTTTAGAGCGAGATGTGTTCACTCTGTCCTTCAGGGAGAGGGAGTCTTTTGTTGTTGTTGTTGTTGTTGTTGTGATTTAGGCAGAGTGACTGCTTATTTCTGATGGTTTTGGCTCGTTCACTCGGGCAGAATGACGGCTTATTTGTGGTTGTTTTGACCTTTTTGGTTGGGCGGAACAACGGCTTATTTTTTGTGTTTTCGACCTGCTTACTCGGGCAGAGTAACGGCTTACTTTATGGTTTTTGGGCCGGGGAAGTATGGTGGATACCTAACTAGAAGGCTAGGGATCACTCTTAGCCGGTGGATTTTTTATTTGGCGGAGTTTGGACAGGGTTTTGAGGCTTTATGGGCTAACCACTCCCTATCTCACTTCACTCACTAATCTCAGCGTTATAAGAACGTAGAGAAAAACCTTCAGCGTCTTTTTGTGATCTCTCGTTCCCGTCTGAAATGAGGCCCCAACACGCTTATTTATAGGTGGGCGAGGGGATACGTCGGGGATTTTAAAATCCCTCAATGCGTTGATAAATCTTGTACACCAGCCTTCAAATTTTGTACAATGCGTTAACTGGGAGTGGTACTGTAGCAAGCATGGCGCGGAACCTACCACTGCTTGGCGCGGCGCCAGATGATGCTTTTGGCCGCGCCAAGTGACTGTTCATCTTTCAAAATTGTCACTTTTATCCCTCGCATTTTACTGTTTTGTGCATCCTGCTTTGCCTTTCGCATTTTTGACTCATGTAACTTGACATTTGTTAAGTTTAAGCAGTTCTTGATATCACATGCCAGAGTCACATATCAGGGTTACGAAATTGGGGTGTCTACAGAGCCCCTCAACGATGGAGTCTACGGGTAACCCAAGGCTTACTGAGTAGACGAACATCGTTGATAAACAATAGACTCTCCAATTTCGTAAAATTAAAATAGGAGAGGAATGCGATAAGTAACAATTATAATGCAACAGTTTATCATGCTAACCAAACTCCATAGCCTAGACATATTTAGTCGGTTATAACAGCTTATCGTAGTTTTTAAGCAGATATGCAATGAAATGCTCTAATTGTCGAACCTATTAGTGTAGGCTGCCTACGTATCCCATAATAAAGGAGCTCAGACAAAAACGTAGTTCAAGCCAAAAACAAGTCGAACAACCAACGAGGATGTCATGTTCTGCGGGTCAAAAACCTGTCCAAGAACACAACGGGAAAAAGATTTTTATGTTTTTCGAAAAACCGTATTTAACCGGCCAAAACCGGTTGTCAAATACGGTATGAAGATTTTTATGTTTTTCGGAAACCATATTTCAACTGGTCAATACCTGTTATCGAAATACGTTACGAGAAATTTTCAAAAATTGTTGTCAACCGGTCAATACCTTGTCGCCAAATACAAATAAGAAAATTTTCAAATTTTCCGAAAACTGCACTCGACCGATTAAAATATGTCGCCAAGCACGGCAAAAAAAAATCTTACTTCAATTTTTTCAAAAATTGTATCAAACCGATAAAAATTTGTCGCCAGATACGGTAAAAAAAATTTCTTTGTCCCTTCCTTTGTTCTCTATCTCTCTGTTTTTTTTTTCTCGATATTCCTCTTTTTTTTGTTTTTGAATATTCCTCTTTTTTTTTTGTTTTTGAATATTCCTCTTCTTTTTTTTTTTGAATATTCCTCTTTTTTTGTTTTTGAATATTCCTCTTTTTTTTTCTGAATATTCCTCTTTTTTTTTTTTTTGTAAAGCAAAACTTGAAAAATATTTTCCTTTTATTTATTTATTTATGAAGTTAGGATAAGAATACCTTACTTTCCTTACCTTTTCGTGCTTGGGTGGTTGTTGCGGATTCAGCTGATTTTGACATTTCTACCACTTTCGCTTCTTCAAGCTAGGGACTTCTTTTTTTCTTTTTTCTTTCTTTTTTCTTTCTTTTCTCACAATTCTTTATTTTCTTTTTTTCTCTTTTATTCTTTTCTTTATTTCCTTCTTTCACAATTCTTTATTTCTTTTTTTTTTGTTACAATTCTTACCTTCGCCGCCTGATTTTTTTTCTTTCCTGCTTATTTTGCGGCTGATCTGCTGGGGATATCACTTTTCCTTTGCCCTCGGATGGATGGCCGTCACATTTGGTTAACAAAATTACTTTTGTTAACTCTTCGTTAAGCTTTGGGGCCATTTTGCAACTTTCGGAACCTGGAGACTTAAGTGTCGCAGCTTCAAACTTCGGAGGGGGAAAAAGAAAAAATTCCTTTTTCCTTCCCTTATTAGGACGAGGGAGAAAGGAAGGGAGCTACTACTCCTTTCTTCTTCGTTTTCTTTCTTTCTTCAGCGCAGCTCCGACGCCATTGCTGCTTGCTTCCATTTTCTTTCTCCATTTTTGCTCCTTTTCTAAATTTTCTTTCGCCAACTCATGTGATTTCTCTAGCAGATGGCCTCTTCGTCACGATCTAGGAAGGGGAAGACTCCTATGGCAGAAAGGAGGAAATAATTTCCTCCTTTGGTCCGGAATAAGATTAGGTACCGATATTCCACAGACGACTGGGACAATATTCTCCGCGATCAGAAGACTCATGTGTCCAATCTTCCACCCACTTCTGTAAGTTTCTTCTTTTTTAGATCTGCCTCGATATATTTCAGATCTGCTAGATTTTAGCACTGTTTGGTACTTTTGGAGCATTCCTGACTGTTAATAATGCTTATACATATTCTATGTATGCCTAAATGATGCAATTAGGTGATGATGCATGAAATTTACGCAATTTATTCTTGTGATGTATGATTGAACTAGTGGTCACTATTTTGACCCTACTATGCATGATTTATACTATAAATGCAATTGGAGCTATATGATGCATTTTCTAGGCTAAAACATATTTTTGCATGTTATATGTTCACGAAACGGACTTTTCAGAATACAATTCAAATTTTTATGAACACATTTTCGGATGAATACAAGACAAAACAGATATATTTTATGTCCTAAAATTTATTTTTCATGCATGCTTATGCTGCAGGGACATAGTAAATGTCATAGGAATATTTATTTTCATGATTGGTGGCATTTTATTCTCTTTTTAGCGCATCCCCAATACAACTTATTGGACAATAAATGCCCATGATGGACACATGTATTACTTTATTTGATGCAAATGCAATGCAGAAAAATTATAGGATGCTTATTAGCATAATGCATAGGCACTCTTTTATTTTATTATGCATACGATAATGCAAAAATGTCTATTTAGATGCAAAACAACACACGTGATCTTTTTTTTTTCATCATTTTCATTTTATTTATTTTTTTTATTTATTATTTTTTATGGCTAAAATACATGTTTAGATGCACAAAAATGCATTTTTATTTATTATGAGAAAGTAAAAAAAAGAATACAACATATACTTTCAAAATACATTTTTTTTCGTTTTTTCTTTATATTATTTTTTTTCTTTTTTTTCTTTCTTTTATTATGGATGTTAAATGATGTTTATTTATATTTACAAATGATGTTTTTTTTTTTTTTGTATCACAAGAAATTAGCATGCTGCAATTTTATGATTCATGAAATACAATGCATGCAACATGTTCATCATTTATCCTTACTTATTCATCATTATTATTTATTCTTATTCATTTAATATTTATTTTGTTGTTTTTTTTACGGGGAAAACAAAGATACTAGACTTACCTTTCCCTCTTTTTTTTTCTTTTCAGTTCCGCAGGCCATTCCAGAGGGTCTGGGCTTCATGTACCAATGTGATGGACATTTATCGTATGTTGCCCGAGGCGGCACAGGTCCTGGTGGAGGGTTCTGGATTTAGCGCCTTTCTTCATGCTTTCCATCCCTTCACAAGCTACCTGCCTATCTTCGATGTGGTACGGGACTATTGGTGGGACACCACCCATACTTTTTCACTTTAGCTGGGGGGAGGCGACCATGACCCCCTGTGACTTTGCCGCTATTACTTGCCTCCCTACCAGTATCGGGGACACTCTGGCTCCTCACTATACTCTCCGTCGGCGTCCAGAGGAGGCGGTGGACCTTCTGGGCTTCGAGCCGAAATTAAATCGACGGACGAGATTTTCATTGGGAGCGTGCAACACTGGCTCCTCGACAATGCTGAGCGGGTGCCGGCAAATGACATGGCCGTTGTGACTCGCGTGGCTAGAGCATTTTTATTTTTCTTTCTCGGCATGTCGCTCTTTGCCAACTCTTCTACCACCCTGCGGGTTTCCGTCCTGGCCTACTTGGCTTATTTCGGGCAGATTCCTTCCTATGACTGGGGGCAAGCGGGCCTGGCCGAATTATATGCTTCCATGGACAGGGCTTGCCGGAATGACTTGCCGACTTTGAATGGATTCGCCCCAGCGTGGGAGGTATATATCTTTTCCTGCTTTTGCTGCTTTTCTTTTTTCTCTTTTCATATATATATATATATATATATATATATATATATATATTTGTTTTTTTATTTGCAGCATACATTTCTTTTTTTTCTTTTTTTTAATTGCTGATAACATTCTTTTCTTCTTCTTATTTTTCTTTGCAGGTCTGGGCTTTTTCATTTAACGTCGGGTCGTCTCCATCAGAGTGTCCACCAGCCGCCGTATCTGCGCCAGTATATCGATGAGAACAGGGTTCAGCCAACCCAGGATGGCGGTTGTATAAAGAAGGAACTAGTGCAGGAACGGATCACTAGCTCAAGTCCGGGTACGGTGCACTTCCTTCCGTGGGAGGGCCTGGAGGGGCATTATGTTGTTGCCTTGGGATTGAGCCGCTGCCGGATACTGATGGTATCCATTATAGTGGATTCGTTATATATGGGCGAGCGGGTTAATCGCCAAAGACCACGATTTTAGTACCTCCAAGTGGTGCCTCCCGCCTCCTTTCTCGGGTGATAGAGCCCGACTGGCCGAACAGTATCAAGATGCTAAAATTCCTCATGCCAACGATGCATTTTCTCGATTATGGCGCATGAGGATTTCTTGAGGACGTGTGGGTTCCTGACGCGCCAGCCTCGCCGCCTAGATGGGTGCGCGTGACGCGGATGCGGACACCACGCTTGCTCCACCCTCCTTTTTTAGAGGAAGACGAAATCAAAAGTGCGAGAGGAGTGTTGTCTAAGATAGCGCTGCTGAATGCGCCTCGGTTGCCTTTAGTGGATTTTTGATCCAATATGGGAACTTTTGGGTTTCCCGCATCAAGTTATCCTTTTCTTTAGGGAATACCAGGATATGGGAATGCATGACCCTTTCATTCCCATTTTCCCTTTTTTATGGGAAAACATAAAAGTGCAAAAAAGGATGTTACGACGCCCCCACTATGAATTTTATTAAAAATAGCCTTTTGGCCCGCTTCTCGACACATGGAGCTTGTTTCCCCGCATCAAGTTATCCCTTGCTTAGGATACCAGATATGGGAATACATCACTGTGGGTCCCAATAGGCACAATAATAAGCTAGAAGGGGGGGTTGAATAGCTTATTAATCACTTAAAAACTTTTAAGTAAATTCTTTGAAGGTTACTTGCAATCTATAGAAAACATAGAAGTAGCGGAAGACCTTCAAGGTAGTTGCCTGTGTCCGCCGATAAGTACTACCTAGACCTTTTACAGGTTACTTAAGTTCTGCTGTAAATGGATAAAGATAAACAAAGTACTAAAGCAGTTCAAATATCAGACAAACAGTTAGGAATAACATAAGTATTTTGGGATGGTTCACACTATAAAGAGTGGTACGTCCACCACCAAGGCAAATAACCTTGATTTGAATAGTGCACTATGTTTTCCACTAGATCAATTACAAAGAATATCCCTAATGGATCGTGTACAAAATATTGACTTGTGTTTGTCTAGGGAATTAAATATCAGAATACAGTGATATTTAATTCGCAAGTATATAGTAATGAATGTAAACAACAAGAAGTTAAAACAATAAGTGTCGATGAATAGCTTCTTGTTGTTGACGAGGACTTCTAGATCTGCTTAGGATCTCTTGATTGCACCGAATGTAAGACTTGGAGTTATGGAGTTTCGAGCAATCCTATTAGTGTTCGATTGATTCTCGCATGCCTGCTTTCTCCGCCTCCAATGGCAAGATTTATAGTGTGCATTTCAAAAGATCCGTTGGAGAAGACGTAATACTTCAACAAATTTCTTTTTATGAATGCATTAAATGCATGAGGTCAATAGCAGGATTTTCGTCTTCACATTTTTCTAGAGCAGGTAATGATTTCTGAGATCTTCAAAAAGTGGGCGAATTAGGTGTCAGATCTGAGAGTTGTTGCATGCAGGAGGAGACAACCGCTTTTCCTCGCCACGCTCAGCCGAAAAGTCTTCCCCGCTGTAAAGTTGCTTTCTGGCGGCTTGATATGTCGTGGAATGTCTTGGATTAATTCAATAATGATTGATTTAGGATAAACTTGAATTAATCCAATGAGTCATCTCGGATAGGACACGCCATAGAAGACCGTGTGGACACGAGGTCCGCCTGCCATGGGCTTTAAGGTGTCTTCCGATAAAGCTTGTGGAGAGGTATTCCGCTGAACCTGTAAAGAGTCCTACAAAAACTATACTAGGCAAAGTTCTATGCATAGTTGCCACGTTAATCGATACGCAGCCCGATTAGCCACTGAAGTATAAAACTGATGTAATGTACTGAGCAGATATAAATCTAACATAAGAATCAACAATCTCCTCCTATTTATATCTGGTCATCATTACTACAAATGAGGGCAGAAACAAACTATGTGATAGATAATAACATGTCTGAGAAATTTATATATAGTGAAGCAGAAGACATGCCTCTATCAAACAGAATAACACCTCAAATGTAAGGGACTAATCTAATTGCATACAAGAGTATAAACATCATAGAACGACACCTAGATTAGCAGCAGTTCAAATAAATTTAAACTGATTGTTTAAATTCTTAAACAGATATAAAAAGTAAAGTAACAAGAATTTAAACAAGATAATTTTTGAAAAGCAAGTAATCGTCTGTATTTATAAACAAGAAGTTTACATATCACAGATTTTTCAAAAAGTAATATAAATACAAAGGTAAGGGAAGAAATGATACAAAAACTACCACGGTCTTTTCCCTTTGCCTTTATCTGCAGCCTCTTTTTCTCTTCGTTCCCGCTCTAGCTCTTCCATTCTTCGTTCGTACCATATCCGCATCGCAGGGAGGTCCGTGGAACGAGAACGGTAGTCCAGTTCTTCACGAAGACGGTTGTTCTCTTCCATCAGCATTCTGTTGATTGACCTCATTTGCTTCTCCTCCGTGATGGCCAGATCACGATCACGGTTGGCATTCATGACGTTGTGAGCAGAGTCGCGAGCAATGCGGTTGAGTTCTAGAACCGGAGGGCGGCCATGGCCGAGATGGAGAGTGATGGCATGGAATAACTCGTAAAAAAGGGAGGAGCAGATACAGACACACTCATCTCGTTGAGCTTCAACGTTGATCTTGACATCTGTGAAGTCGTGTCATATCTGTTCAAAACGAGTCCAGACATCCTCTTGGAATTGTCGTAGAAGAGCGGCAGTCCGGTCATTGGCCATAGAAGCAGCAGTGGCTATTTCGGCGGTAGCGGTAAAGATGCTTGTAAGCTCGCCTAGCCGTTGGTAGATGGCATCCAGCCTGGACAAAATTTCATCATTGGCCGGTGGAGTTGACGCCAAGCTCGGCCAATATGAATAATCGCTTTCCGAGATGGCGGCCTGAAGGGTTATTGTGGTCGAGGGGAGAGGAGCCCAAGAGGAAGAGTTGGATGAGTAGGAAGAGGAAGATATGGTTACGTGGAGGTGGAGGAGGGTTGGTGGGAATCCAGCCCATATCGAGTCGAATTTTCACCGATATGGGAGGATTCTAAGGGGCCTGTAGAAAACCGTAAAGAAGGGCGTGGTAGAAGAGGGATTTTGGTTTTCAAGGGAAGGTTGGGGAGGTTGATGGGTAGGGGTAATAGGTCTACTACTGACGAAAGTTCGAAAAGGAACTTGGCGGCAGCAGAGTCTATTGGCCGTGTAGGAGAGATTTGAGATGGTTGTGGTGTGGTTGATGAAGTTGGTTGGGATTGGGGAGGTGAGGAGAGGTATATGGGTCAGGTGAGTAGTTAAAGGGTGAAGGAGGAGGAGGAGGGGGTTCCGGGCCGGCTCCTCCCGAAGCTTTGAGGCTCCCCTCGAGGATAGGCTTCTCCGAGAATTCCTCCGAGTAGATGACTCAGAGGAATGGGTTGAGGGGTAGGTGGGCGGTAGAGGGTCAGTGTTGGTTGGGGCGGGTAGTTGGTTGGGCGGCGGTAGAGGGTTTGGGATCGGTAGCTCCTTTTCTTCCTTAGCGGCTGAATAGGAGACTTAGATGCTTCATCGGTAGTGGCTGGAGTGTCTGCCGGTGGCTGGTCTTCAAAGGTTTTACGAAGTCTTCTTCGTTTTGGTTTAGGAGTCGTTGTAGGAGATGGTGAGGTTGATTGACTGGTTTGGGTAGGTGGCTGAAAGGAAGTGGTTTGTTGAGTTTGAGAGGTTGACTGGGCTTGTGAAGTTTTGGCTTGGGTAGAGGAAGGAGTTGGTCTGGTTGTAGGCTGGTTCTTTTGGCCTTCCTTCATCTCTCTCCTCACCCATTTGGCTCGCCTTTCACTGGAGTGGCCTCTTCCCGCCTTAGTCTGCTTTGTTTCGCTCCTGGTCGCCATCTTGGTTTGTAGCATGCTCGCCTCATCGCGCCAAGTCTTTGGCTTGTTGATGGAGGGATATGGCCACTTGAGCATCAAACTTTGCAGAGGCCTTTTTGAAGGTTCTGCTGGCCGCGTCATGTGCTTCCATGTTGAAGCGGGTAACCAAGATAGGTACAGGCTTGGCCACTTTGTCTATGGAGACGGGCGATAGACCCTTTTGCAGTCTTCGCTTGTTCTCATATTCTGAGTATTTGTTGAAGAACGAAGCGGTTAGCTGCTTCTCCTTGGCCACTAAAATCAGTTCATCTTCCTTTAAGGAAGAGTTGACATCAGGATCATCCCTTAGAAGGGCATTGATCAGCCTAACAAAGGGGCGCTTGCAAGTGGGGTTGTTCTTGGCTTTCTCCACCCACTGCTTTAATTCACTGAAGATGATGGCCCCCAGTTGAGTCGGAGCTGAAGATATACGGCACTGCACAAGTTAATTTGTTGGGCCGTAAACATATCGTGTGCTCCACTTTTGAACAGAAGCCCCTTGTCAATAAGGTGGCTTGAGCAGTATACATCTAGAGGGAAAAGATTCCTGAGCATTTTCCCTTGAGGTTCCCTGTAGGTTTCTACTCCCCTCAATGCTTCCCAGGCATGTACAGCCTCAGCCATGGTTGCTGCAAGAGCTCCACCGTAGTACACGCCGATGATAGTGGAGATTGATTTAGCGGTAATGGAGATGGGACGGCCTCGAATCCACCCTCGTAGAGCGGTCTTGTTCATGAGCTCCATTCTCTGATAGAATTCTTCTGACATAAAGATGCTGTAATTTTTGTCGTTGAGGCAGAAGAGGGGTAGAATACCAGAGGCGTTCATATCCTCACACGCTTTGACGGCGCTATTGTGCGAGATTGATGAAGGTCAATGCACATCCTCGAATATACTTCGGGTCCAGTGACTATGATGTCATGAGAGGCGGGAAAGTTTGGATATCCCGGAAGGTTGACATTTGACTTTGGAAGAATGACAGTTTCTGGGTTTTGTTTCTCTCCGCTGTCGTGCTTAGTTTTTGCCTGAAAGAAATACAAACAAAAATTAGGGCTTTTCACCTCAATAACTAAACAAGCAGAGATTTCAAGGTTTTCTGAAATTTTTGGAATTTTTCGAAATGAAAACTTGAAACCCTAGAATGTTTAGAGTATCCACACCCGAGAAATGTATAACATAAGTTTTTCATAAGAATAGACGATGAATATTCATAAACGACTGTTAGTATTCTAGGTTTGTAAGAACAACAATGGCGGAAACTGTATGAAACTCGAAAATGACCGTTTGAATTCCAAAATAATTTTTGTTTATGAAATGAAATATCAAATAAAAAGCAATAAGTTTCAAGTAGAGAGTGTAGAAGAACGTACCATTGCTGTCGATGAGAAGAAGAAACAAGAAATACTTGGATTTGCATAAAGCAGTTACATAGAGAGAGTATGAATAGAGAGAGAAATAATTTGTAAAGGGGTTTCGTAAAGTTTGGCAAAAGACGGTTCAAGGTCTATTTAAAGGCGAGAAAATTTTAGTTTGAGAAAGCGGGAACTTAAGATATTTTCTTAAGTACCAAATTTTATCCTTGACCCCCTTTATTGCTTTAGAAACCTTCTTTAAAATAATAGACTGAGTAATAATTCTAACCTCGAAGTCTTCCGGTAAAAAGAGACTTACGTCTTCCGATTAGTCTAAAACTAAGTCTACCGGTATGAAAGAAATATTAACAAAATGTTGAAATTAAGCAGTTGGATCAATCATACCAAGATTTCTCCTTAAATAAGCAAACCTGGTGGCATCCAGTGGTTTTGTGAGAATGTCAAGCTAATTGATGCTCGCTTGGAACATATTCCAAACTGATGTTACCTTTCTCCACATGATCTTTGAGGAAGTGATAACGGATATCAATGTGCTTTGTCTTGGTGTGCATCACTGGATTTTTGGAGACTGGAATTGCTGATGTGTTGTCACACATGATTGGGTAGTTTGCAGCCTTGATGTTGTAGTCCACTAGTTGTTGCTTCATCCATAGGAGTTGAGAGCAACAAATGCTGCAAAGAATGTATTCACTTTCGTGGTTGAGTTTGCAACTGATCCTTGTTTCTTGCAAGACCATGACACAAGTCTATTTCCAAGGAATTGACAAGTCCCACTGGTGCTTCTTCTGCTCATTTTGCAAGATGCATAATCTGCATCTGAGTATCCAACTAGATTGAAATTGTTGGTTTTGGGATACCAGATGCCTAGATTTGTTGTTTTTGAGACATATCTGATGATACGCTTGGCAAAGAAGCAAATGTGACTCCTTTGGATCTCGCCTCGAAATCTAGCACAAACACAAACAAAGAAACATAATGTCGTCTACTAGCAAGAAGGTAAAGAAGTGAACCTATGATTCCTCGGTACTTGGTCATGTTCTCTTGCTTTCCTTCTCATCTTTGTCAAGATGGCGCGGTAGACATTGGAGTTTCGAATCCTTTAGCTGAATCAAGACCGAACTTCTTGATTAGTTCCTTTGCATATTTGGTTTGGTCGATGAAGATTCCGCCTAAGTCCGTTGTATCTCAAGTCCTAGAAAGTAGGTAAGTTCACCCATCATGCTCATCTCGAACTTGCTTTGCATCGCTTCTCGAATCTTTTACACAGCTTTGGTTAGTTGATCCAAAGATGATGTCGCCCACATAGATTTGTACCTGTAAGAGAATGGCCTTTGTGCTTGAGGATGAATAAAGTAGTGTCTATTCTTCCTCTCACGAATCCTTGTTCTATTAAGAACTTGGATAGAGTTTCATACCAAGCTCTAGGAGCTTGCTTCAGCCATAGAGAGCTTTCTTGAGTCGGTAGACGTGATCCAGCTTTGTCCGAAATGACAAATCCGGAGGTCGCTTCCACGATACGCTTGAAGATCACCATTCGAGAAAGGCACTCTTTACATCCATCCGATACACTTTGAAGTCCATGAACGAGGCATAGGCTAGAAAGAGTCCGATTGCCTCTAGTCTTAGCAACAGAGCAAAAGTTTCATCAAAGTCAATTCCTTCTTCCCCGGTATCCTTGTGCAACCGGTCCTAGCTTTGTTTCTGACATTTCCATCTTCATCTCTTTTGTTTCGAAAACCCATTTAGTGCCGATGACCGGATGATCAGGCCTTTGAACTAAGCTCCACACCTTACATCTTTCAAACCGGTTCACTCTTCTTGCATAGCTTCAATCCAGCTTATGATCTTCGATAGCTTCATCAATCTTCTTTGGCTTCGAGTTCGGATACAAATGCATAAGCAAACATAGTCTCTTCTCGAACTTTATTTCTCGTCGAACTCGTGTTGAGATCACCAATGATTTGAGAAATGGATGATCTCTTGCTTCAATAATAGTTGGAGGAAGATCACTTCGGTGGGTTCTTCCCTTAAGAATTCTGAGTAGGTTGAGAAGGAGATTCACCAAAATCTGTTCGAAGAGATAGGATCTTCAAAACCTTCATTTTCTCGTGAACAAGAAGGATGAGTGATCTCAGAAGGTGCTTGGGGTAAAACGTAAGAGATGGGTTCGTGGTCACCGTAAGAGTTGTAATCGGGTAGAGTTTAATGGTGGAGGGTTATCGGTACTTGATGGTTCTGCTTGCCGCTTTTCGATGAGAGTGGAAGTAGATGTATTTGTACTGCCTCATCATTATCGTAATCATTAGCAACGTTCGAGCCTTTCTAGGCTCTAACAAGTCATATTCATCAAAAGAAACATGCATGATTCTAAAATTTTTAAATTAGATTTACTAAAAAATGCGAAATGCTTTTGAATGTTTGGAATACCCCTAAAAAAATTCTTCGTCTGATTTTGCATCAAATTTTCCTCTATATTCTTTTCCATTGTAAAGAATAAAACATTTACAACCGAAGATTTTAAGAAATCCTATGTTGGGGGATCTTCCTCTCCATATTTCATATGGAGTTTTATTATGAAACTTGTTTACCGTGGATCTGCTCGGGTAAAACATGCGGTTGTTGACCGCCTGAAATACTTCGAAGTTTAGCTTCTCCCGATTGTTCTAGCCGCTCAATCGTTGTTCTGTTCTTCCGCTCCGCTACACCGCTTTGTTGAGGAGTACCGGCGGCAGAGAAGTTGTGGCCGATCCCGTGGTCATCGCAGTATTTTTCTATACCATTGTTCTTGAATTCAGTGCCATTGTCTGATCTTATGTCACTAATGTCTTCAAGTTTTTGAGTTTGAAGTCTTCTGAAAAGAGCAGTGACTAGATCATATGTTTCATCTTTAGATGTCATTGTTTCAATCCAGGTGAATCTAGAGTAGTAATCAACTACCACAAGTGTATACTTGTCTCCATAAATACTGGTTGTTGTGATTGGTCCAAAGAGATCCATATGCAGAAGTTGAAGAGGTCTGTTTGTTGACAATACTTTCTTTTCAAGGAAGACTTGGAAAGTTTTCCTAGTTGGCAAGCTTTACAACTTCGTCATGGTCGGCAGACACCGTAGGTAGACCTTTGACAAGCCCATTTTTGGAGAGCTTGGAGAGGTGCTTGAAGTTGAGGTGACTGAGACGCTTGTGCCATAGCCAATTGTTGTCACAAACGTTGTTAGCTACTAGGCAAAGGCTTGAGAATCTCCCTAGAAGATTTAAATCCATGACATAGACATTTCCTTGTCTATTGCCGGTCAGTATTGTAAAGCAGGATTCACTATCTTTGATGAGGCACTGGTTGTAGTTGAATTGGCATAGAAGTCCTTTGTCGCAGAATTGGGATATGCTCAACAGATTGTGCTTTAGGCCACTCACTAGAGAAACTTTGTTGATGGAGAGACTTCCTCTAGTGATTGAACCATATCCAATTGTCTTTCCTCTTGCATTTTCTCCGAAAATAACAGTGGGTCCTTTTGCTTCAGCTATATCTGTAAGAAGACTTACATTTCCGTCATGTGTCTTGAGCACCCACCGTCTAGGTACCGTATGTCTTTGTTTTCGATTCTATAGCCATGAAGCATTCCCCGAAAAGAATTAAAGCAAACAAGGTACCCTTTATTTTCTTTCGGGTCCTAAGGATTAGCAACCTTTTGCAACCCATACCTGCTTGACCTTGAGAGAACTAGGTCTCTCAGATCTTGGAGTGAACCTTAGCAGGCATTCTGGTTCCAGATGGCCTAGACAATTGCAAGAATGACATAAGTGGAAAGTCCATAGAGAACTGTTAGAGTTTTCAACTGAAGAGTGTTTATGATCATTCCTTTTCTTGACATCCATTCTTGGTTCATCTTGCTTGTTGACGGTAGACTTAATTGGTTTCTTTGGAATCTTCCTAGGTAGGTTACTAACAGACTTAGCTTTAGCTTTTCTGTTGACTACCTTTTCAGGAGGATTTGATAGAATACCTTTAAGTTTACCTTCAACAGGTAGAGGAGCCTTGCCTGTTTCATAGACAAACTTGATAGTTACCGGAAGAGGTTTAGTAGGTCTACCACCAGCAAACTTTGCCTTAGCATAGTTGTTGTCGGCAGACTTTACTTTCTCTACCGTTACCTTTTCAGGTTTCTCATTTGAGTCAGTCATCTTGGCTTTTCCTTTCTGAACTTTGGGGTAAACGTAAGGGACACTTGAATAGCCAAGGCCTTGTTTCCCTATATTTCCAAATGTCTATTTAGAGAAAGAAATGTCATTAGCAGTCTCGGAGGATTCACCTTTCTCTATGATTGAAGAGATTGTCGGAAGAGGCACATCTGAATATCCTATGCCAGTTTTATCATTACTAGATTTTTGGCTTGAAAGGATTTCTTCGAATGCATCCTTGGAGCTGTTCCAGGAGTCAATTGTCTTTTGCAAGGCAATTTTCTCTAGGTCAAGTCCTTTGATGTGCTCAGATAGACAATCAATTTTATCATAAAGGAATTTGTTTTCTTCCTTGACTTGATACTCTCTTGTTGACAGCCTATTGAGAGTTTGAATCTCATTTGCCATCATAGATTTCTCAATTGTAAGTTTCTCACGCTTCTTGCAAGTTTAACATAGGCTACTCTAAAGGAATTAAATTCTTCAAGCATATCTTGATTATCCTTGAGAAGTTCTTCCTTAGTGAAGCTGTCACTGTTGGTTTCACTTTTATCCAAGGGACTAGGTGAAACTTTGACTTCATTTTCAGAGTCATAGGTAGGACCTGAATCATGAGCTATTAAGCATATGTTAGCTTGCTCACAATCATCTTCCTCCTCTTCTGAATCTATCTCAAACCATGTAGCAACCTGTCTGTCTTCTATGTCTTCAGCCAACATACCCTTTTGTTTTTTAAATTTTCTAAAAGAGGGTTTTCTGTATGCTTCAAATTTTGGCTTAGGACATTTTGAGGCAAAATGGCCAGGTTTTCTACAGTTATAACACACAAGCTCTTCCTTAGATGAGCTTTCACCATTCTTCCTAAAAGGTTGTTGGTTTGTGTTCTTCCTTCCATATTTTGCGAATTTTTGAAAACGCGTTTTACACACGTCAAAAAGTTCACCAGAATAAAAATTATTTTCACAAGAAGAAGTGGAAGGTTTGGTTTCAACAGTGATTTCTTCTTGGACCATGGCTGGCAAAGACACAGTTCTGAACTGTTTGTCTTGCTCTAGAGCTTGATTAACTTCAAGTTCATAAACCTTCAAACTTGCGTAGAGACTACGAAGAGTCATCTCGTTTAAGTTCTTGGATTCTTTCATAGCCGTGGTCTTAACATGCCATAAGCTACCTAGAGAGCCTAAAAACCTCATGTTCATTTCCTTTTTGTCATACGTTTTACCAAGAGAAAAGCATCTATTTATTACCTCACTGAAGCGATCGTATGCTTGTCTCAAGGTTTCCTTAGGATCCTTTTTGAAAGAATCAAACTGCTGGATGTATGTATATTTTCTATTGTCTCTTGTGTCTTGGTCTCCTTCCAAGTATTCCACAAGAGCTTCCCACATCTCTTTTGCAGTTGTACATCGAATCACATGCTGGTATGTGCTTGTGTCTAGAGAGCTGGTGATTATGTTTATTGCTTTACTGTCAAGCTCTTCCAGCTTTCTATCATCCTCTGTCCATTCAGATTCTTCTTTAGGTACTTCTGCAGGATTCCCAGCGATGGAGGCTAGAAGATTGGCCTTCATTGGTACATGTTGACCTGCAGTAACACATTTCCATAATCTGTTGTCAATAGAGTTCATAAATCTCATTACTTTATCCTTCCATACATCAAAATGTCCTTCGTCCAATATTGGGACGTGGTTAGCATTAGATGTAGGCAGCATGTAGTGTGTTTGTGTCATTTTATCATATCTCTCAAGAGTTTAATCTTGGAAAAACTTGTTTTCAAAGAGTAAGGCTCTGATACCAATTGTGGGTCCCAATAGGCACAATAATAAGCTAGAAGGGGGGGTTGAATAGCTTATTAATCACTTAAAAACTTTTAAGTAAATTCTTTGAAGGTTACTTGCAATCTATAGAAAAGATAGAAGTAGCGGAAGACCTTCAAGGTAGTTGTTCCAGGTCTGCCGATAAGTACTACCGGTAGACCTTTTACAGGTTACTTAAGTTCTGCTGTAAATGGATAAAGATAATCAAAGTACTAAAGCATTTCAAATAACAGACAAACAGTAAGGAATAATACAAGTATTTTGGGATAGTTCACACTATAAAGAGTGCTACGTCCACCACCAAGACAGTCAACCTAGTGCACTATGTTTTCCACTAGATCAATTATAAAGAATATCCCTAATGGATCATGTACAAAATATTGACTTGTGTTTGGGGTCTAGGGAATTAAATATCTGTAAAACAAGATATTTAATTCGTGCAGAAGTATAGTAAATGAATGTAAACAACAAGAAGTTAAAGCAATAAGTGTTGATGAACAGCTTCTTGTTGTTGACGAGGACTTCTAGATCTGTTTAGGATCTCTTGATTGCACTGAGATGTAAGACTTGGAGTTATGGAGTTTCAGAGCGATCCTATTAGTGTTCGATTGATTATGTACAGTTCTCTCTATGCTTTTCTCCAGTCTTCAATGGCAGCATTTATAGCAGGTGCACTTCAAAAGATCCGTTGGAGAAGACGAATACTTCAACAGCTCTTTTATGAATGCATTAAATGCATGGGGCTGTCAGTCAAGGATTTTCGTCTTCACATATATCTAGAGCAGGTAATGATTTCTGAGATCTTCAAAAAGTGGGCGAATTAGGTGTCAGATTTGAGAGTTGTTGCAGACGGTAGGAGAGAGTCTGCTTTTCCTGCTTTCACTGTTCAGGCCGAAAAGTCTTCCTGCTTTTCGGAAAGTTGCTTTCGGCTGCTTGATATGTCAGGGAATGTCTTGGATTAATTCGAATAATGATTTAGGATAAGCTTGAATTAATCCAATGAGTCATCTCAGGATAGGACACGTCATAGAAGACCAGGTGGACACAAGGTCTGTCGTTTGTTGGCTTTAAGCAGGTCTTCCGATAAAGCTTGTGGAGAGGTCTTCCGCTGAACCTGTAAAGAGTCCTACAAAAACTATACTAGACAAAGTTCTATACACAGTTGTCACGTTAATTGATATGCAACCCGATTAGCCACTGAAGTATAAAACTAATGTAATGTACTGAGCAGATATAAATCTAACATAAGAATCAACAATAAGCATGTTGCATACATCGCATTTTGAAAATCATCATAAAATTTTTGCATAATAATTTCTATATGATATCTTTTGTATTTTTAAAAAAATTTATATTGCATCTTAGCATTTGAAAATTTTGATTGCAACTTTTGTATTTCAAAAAAAAAAAGAGAAGAGGATAAATTTTTAGCATCCCTGTATAAAAAAAAAAGCATCTTTTTGCATTCAAAAAAAATATTTTTTGGCATTTCGGCATCATAATTAAAAAAAAAAAGAAAAATAATAGAAAATGTGTGTTTTGCATTCGAAAATATAACACATTTTTTTCATTTTTGCGCACATTGAAGAAAAATGCCCATGCATAATATTAGCAAGCATTCCATAATTTTTCTATATCGCATTTGCATCTAATAAAAATGATATAGGCATGCATTAGTCATTTATCATTTGCATTTATTGTTTAAATAACTGCATTTTAGCATTCACAAAAATAAAGATAAAATGTTGCAAATCTTGAAAAAAAAAATTTATTTCCATGACATTTATCATGTCTCTGCAACATATGCATTCCATAAAATTAAATTTTATCGCATAAAATATTTATGTTATATTTTGCATGTATCTGAAAATGTGTCCAAAAATATACCCGAAAAAAATGCATCATATTCCAAAAAGTCTATTTCATAAGCATGCATCATATTAAAATATTTTTCTGCCTAAAACATGCATCATATAGCCAAATTGTAATAATAATATAAAACATGCATCGCAGAGTCAAATAGTGCCAACTAGTCAAATTATGCATCGCAAAAATAAATTGCATGAATTTCATGAGTAAATTGACAAATTGCGTCATTCTAGCATATATATATATATATATATATATATATATATATATATATATATATATATATATATTGCATGCATAAGCATTATAAGCAGGGTCAGGAATGCTCAAAAAGCCCAAAGCAGTAGAAAAATCTAGCAGATCTGAGAAATCATCCAAATGGGTTTAGAGAAAAGAAACTTACAGCAGAATTTGGAAGATTTGATACATGAGTATTTCAAACGCGATGGAGGTTGCTCCAATCATCCTTTGAATAATGATATCTGACATAATTTTGGATTAAAGGAGGAAGTTATTTCCTCCTTTCTCCCGAATCTGGGTGCATGAGAGCTTTTCCCTTCCTAGATCGTGAAGAATAAGCTATCTGCTAAGAAAAATACGCAAATTGGCGAAAGAAAATCGAGAAACTGAGAGAAAATGAAAAAGTAATGAGCAAAGCAGCAACAATGGCCGCAAGCAGTCGCAGAAGAAAGAAAAGAGAGAAAAAGAGGTGAAGCAATAGCCTCACTCTCCCCCTGCTCGTCGCCTATTATGGGTGGAAAAAGGGATTTTTCCTGTTTTTCCCCCTCCAAAGTTTGAAGGTTCAGCACTTAAGTCCTCAAGTTTGCAAAGCTACAAAATGACCCCTAAAGCTTAACGGAAAGTTAACAAAGTTAGCTTTGTTAACAAAATTTGGCGGTCATCCATTCAAAAGCAGAGTAAAGTCCATATCCCCAGCAGGTTAGCTGCCAAATGGGCAGAAAAGCTAGAAAAATCAGCAGCAAAGGTAAGATTCTACAAAAAATGCAAAGCATGCAAAAAAAAATGCAAAGCATGCAAAAAAAAAACAAATAAAAAAATGCAAAGCATGCAAAATAAAAAAAATGCAAAGCATGAAAGAAGAATAGATAAAAATGCAAAGCATGTAAAAGAAAAGAAAAAAAGAAATGCGAGAATAAAAAATATATGTGTGCAAAAAGCAGAAAAAGAGAGAGGCAATGAGCAGCATGGGAAATATATGTGCAAGTAGCAAAAAGAAGAGTTTTCCAGCAAAAGCCAGGAAATGCAGCAAAAAGAAGAATTTTCCAGTAAAAGACGAGAAATGCAGCAAAAAGAAGAATTTTCCAGCTAAAGCCGGAAATGCAGCAGAAGAAAATTTCGACTAAAGTCGGAAATGCGAAGGAAATTTCGCCGGAAATGCAGCGAAAGATGGAAAATTTCCAGCAAGAGCCGAAAATGCAGCAAAAGAAAGAAAATCCCGATGAGTCCAAAGAATGCGACAAATGAATGTGGCAAAAGCAACAAATGCAAAGAAAGGCGAAAGAAAAGCGAATGCAAGAATGCAAAGAAAGGCGTAAAGCAAAGAATGCGATAAATGCAAAGAAAAGCGACAAATGCGGCAAAAGCAGCAAAAGCAAAGCAATGGTAAGAAAAGGTAAAGTATTTTGCCTTTTGCATGCATGACGTGTTCCACCATCGCATTCAACGAAGGGTTTTTTACCCTGAGGATGCGATGTTTTCCTGCTTTATAGGAGTAGCATAGGATCATCTCCTCGCGGGGCGTAACCCCAAGAGGAATGATCAACCCTTTTTGTGTTCCGCCATTGCATTCGACGAAGGGTTTTTTTTTACCCTGAGGGTGCAATGCCTATATGATTTGTGTTTGGATCTTTCCTTGAAGGGGCTGCAACCCTGGGTCAGAGGGAAAGTGTTAAAGAAATTGATCCAAAATGTAAGCCCAATTGGGCCCATTCACATTGTTAGTCCATTTACATTGTTTAGCCCAATAGATACTTTTATTTTTTAGATATAAATATCTCTTGTAATAGTTAGCAATCAATTCAATCTATATTACAATACAACTTGGATTGCACATGTGCAATTGATAAGTGCTAATGAGGGGTCGAGATCAATTCATTTACTGATATCCTACGGTCCCAATTTCGTCTAGATTTCCCATGTGCGAAGGACGGTTGAACGGCGGTTGAGCAACCCCTACACACCCCTTCTCACACGTTCTCTCCACCTCCTCTCTTTGAATCAGTATAATTCCAACTGGTATTATTGTCCTATTTAAGAATAATTATTTAAGAATAAAAATAATTATTTACAAAGTGAAGAGAAATACTAAAATTTTAAATTGAAAAATAGTCAATTTAAATCAATAGAAGTGATAATAATAATTTGAATTGAGTGTATAAAACATTCTTCCGATTTTTAATGTTGTTAAGAAGGGTGGATTCATCTTTTTTTGTTTAACCATTTTTTAAAAATTTCTAAAACACAATTTATTGAGTTTTTCTTTAGGTGGTTTGGGTTTTAAAATGGGTATTATCTTTTTTGGAAATTTTTTGGTTTAACTAAGAATATGTATAACCATTGAGACCACTCTAAAAGATAAACTGTTTTTATTTTATTTTAAAAAAAATAATAATAAGTAATAATATGTATAAAATATAAAATACACTTTTCATTAAACACATAGTCACTTTTTTGTACTAACATAAAAAAGAGATATTAATTGTTTAGTGTCTATCTTCCACAGTAAATCTATAATATAAAACATGTTACGCGGTTAAAAAAAAGTTAAAAAAATTAATACCCTTGGTGTACGTGTTAAAAAAAAGTTTATATTTTAACGAAAGATTATTAATTGTATAAGGGCAAAGCTGGTATCGCCTCTGTTTCCTTAAAAAAAATTACAAATAAATAAAATCTAACAGGGTACCACATCTGTTTTTTTAAATAAAATTACAAATAAATGTTTTAATTTTTTTCTCCACTGTTGAATGATCATAATGTTTTAATTGATTATCGAGAAGTCTTCATTTTCAATTTGTTATTTTAGACTTTTTTGAAACATGATTAAAACATATATTGATTTATTTAAATATTGACACCCTCCAGTACTGACATCCTCCCCTACTCGCGATGTGCCATAAGCACGAGCACAAAGACCAGTTCAATAACAAAATTTCTCTTATTTCTCTTGGTGTATTCTGCGAGTTCTTTTCTTTCTCTCCCTTACCTCCGGCCACCACCATCAATGTGGTGGTCCGGCAACCTTCGTTCTTCAAACCTTCATCATTCACCAAACTTGACATGGTATCAGAGCTAAGATTCTAATAATCAATCCCTCCCCAAAACAAGCAATCCCAAACAAGAAATACCAACAGCCAAATCTCTGGCCCCAATCAAACCACCGACTCCAATCGCGTCGCCAATATCTACACCATCAGCAACGCAAACCCCCTCTCAGAGCAATAGATCGCCACCAAATTAGACCTTCCCATCGGCGGCAACAAGAAGAGGGTCAAGCACACAAAAGAGTAGAAAATCAAGAACAAGAATAAAATCAACTAGCCCAGAAACAACAACAATTTCAAGAATACGTTTAACTCGGAACAAGATCAACAACAACAACAAAGGTATTGGCAGAGGCGGAGGTGGAGGCGGCTAGAAACAGAGTTGAATTTTTGAAGTCAAAGTCTGGTAAGGCTCAAGAAATCAAATTCCACCAACCAACTCTCTCTGTTTCTCTCACTCTTGAAATTGATCAATCAATCGATAGATCAGTATTGAAATCGGAGGATTCCGGCGGATGAGTGATGGCGCTGTCATGGCTCCGTCATCCAGTGATTTCTCGCGCCGCTTCCCTCCTCAGAATTCACCTTCTCTCTTCATCCCGATCTCCTCCCTCCGTACAACAGGATTTCAACAACAAGAGAAGCTTGTGTTCCATCTCCGCAATTAAAACGGAGGGAGCACCCGAGGTGGATTACTGGTCCAACATTTTCATCCCTCGGCACATGGCGTCTCCCACTTTAAACGCGAGTTCTACCAGCGGTTCATTGATCCAGATCTTGTTGTCGATGTCTACAAACAATTCCTCCCAGTCTGCAAGTCCGTCATTCACCACCAAATTTGACATGAGAAGCGCCTTCAGCAAGCCGCCCTCGATAAGGGTAAAACTTTGGAGACCAATGAAGTTTCATCTACTGAAGATGATCCCAAGAAATTTCAGCCACCACCATGATTCTAGATGGATCTAGTCCCAACAACACTCAGACCAAATACAAATTGGTTCAAGCCCAAGTGGCATTTCAAGCCCAAGTGGCATTTCAGGCCCAAAGTGGCATTTCAGGCCCATAGTGGCATTTCAGGCCAAAGTGGCACAACAACTTTCAGGCCCAAAGTGGCAAACAACAACATCCAGGTCCAAAGTGGCACATTTGCCGAAAGACTCGTTCATTTTTATCTCTCCAACTCGCACACTTTACAAAGTAGCGTGTACAAGTTGAGGGGGAGTATTAAAGAAATTGATCCAACATGTAAGCCCAATTGGGCCCATTCACATTGTTAGTCTATTTACATTGTTTAGCCCATTAGATACTTTTATTTTTTAGATATAAATATCTCTTGTAATAGTTAGCAATCAATTCAATTCAATTCAATAACAAAATTTCTCTTCTTCTCTTGGTATATTCTGCGAGTTCTTTTCTTTCTCTCCCTTACCTCCGGCCACCACCATCAATGGTGGTGGTCCGGCAACCTTCGTTCTTCAAACCTTCATCATTCACCAAACTTGACAAAAAGGCTATCGTTCTCTGACGAAGGACTGAGTTCCTGAGGAGGCGATGTGTCCCACCGTCGTGTTCGGCAAAGGGCTTCGACCCTTTGAGGATACGACATGCATATGATTTGTGTTTGGATCTTTCCCTGAAGGGGCTGCAACTCCGGGTCAGAGGGAAAGGCTATCGTTCTCTGACGAATGACTGAGTTCCTTAGGAGGTGATGTGTCCCACCGTCATGTTCAGCAAAGGGTTTCGATCCTTTGGGGATACGACATGCATTGTGATTTGTGTTTTGCCTTTCTCACGAAGGGGCTGCAATCCCGGGCCAGAGAGAGAGAGGCTGTCGCGCTCCGACGAAGGACCCTGTCCGACACGATGTTTGACCTTGGCACCCCACCCAGCACTGTTTGTTTGCATCGGGGAACTACGTTTGATTCGATTCCTTTGATAAGGATACGTACGCAGCCTATTTCAGTAGGCACGACCATCGAATCATGCTTGTTTCGGCTTCTGGCCGAACTACGTTTGGTCTGATTTCTTTTATTAAAGGATACGTAGGCAGCCTACCTCGGTAGGTCCGACCATTAGAGCACATAATTTGCATATCGGCTTAAAAACTACGATAACCTGCTATAATCGACTAAATATGTCTAGGATATGTGAGGTTTGGTTTGCATTATAAACGGTTGCATTATAACTGTTACATGTTGCATTACTCCCCATTATAATTGCACGAAATTTGGGAGTCTATTTCTTATCAACGATGTTCGTCAACTCAGTAAGCTGTGGGTTACCCGTAGACTCCATCGTTGAGGGGCTCTGTAGACACCCCAATTTCGTACCCCTAGTACGTAACATTGACATGCGATATCAAGACCTGTTAAAACTTAACAAATGTCAAGTTACAGGGTTTAAAATTGCAAAAGACATAGCAGGATGTGCAAAACAGTAAAATGCAGGGGCCAAAGTGTCCAAAAAGAGGCTGAGAAAGAAGGGCTGGCGCTGCCATAAGGCTAGATGGGCGCGGCTCCCAAGGAGCAATGTGCCGGCGCCCAGAAGTGCTACAGTTCACTCCGACTTAACACATTGCACAAATTCTCAAGCACGCGGTACAAGCTGGTGAAGCACAAAGTGAAATTCACAACGGCCAGCGGTGTCCCTCCCTCAGCCTATAAATAGAAGGCCCCGGGTTTACTTTCAGGGATGGAGAATTTTCTCACTTTCAGCGTTGTTGTTACGCCAAAGAAATATAGAGCGATCGTGAGATAGTGAGTGCCCACTCCTATAAAGCCTCGAAGCTCTGCCAAATCTCCTCAAAACATAAAGCCAATCGGTCAAAGTGAGCCTTAGCTCCCCAGCTAGGTTTCCACCCTATTTCCCCGGTCCAAAAATCTCAAAAAGAGCAGTTGCTCTGCCCGAGTAAAAAGGCCAAATCCGCCAGAAGTAAGCAGTTGCTCTACTCGATTTCCGCCAGCAGCAAGCACGCAGGAGCAAAAACGCAAGCAGTTGCTCTACCCGTTTAACGATGCCCAGAAGCAACCTTCGGAAGCAGTTACTCTACCTGAACCGCAGCAGCAACAGCAACAAAAAAAGACTTCCTCTCCCGGAAGGACAGAGCAAGCACACCACGCTCTAAAAGGTGGGCTTTTAAAGGCGTTATTTATAAAAAAAGAAGCTATTTTCCATCCGGCCCAATGTAAAAATATAAGTTGTTATTCTGCCCAGATTTATTTAGAAAATAGAATTAAAAAGAGTCATTATTATGGTCAAATATTTTTAAATGTATTTGTAATTATTGGAAGGAGATGGCTGCAAGTCCGTAAATAATGTATGCAGGGATATATTTGTTTTAAATGTTTTTTTTATTTGTTAGATAAATATAACAAAAAAAATACTTTAGCCAAAAACTATTTTTGAGACCGAAAGGGCGAGTTGGGTGCCTAGCACCTTCCCAACTCGTAACTTAGCCTCCGAACCCGTTTTATTTTATTTTTATTTTTTTTATTTTTTTATTTTTATTTTTTTGCATTCTCTGGTTTTATTTTTGGTTTTTTCTTTATTTTCTCCTTAAAATAAAGATGACGACTCTGTCAAAACATTTTGGATCACAGTGAGGCCTCGCAACATCCTTTCTTATTATTTTCCATTTTTCCCTAAAAAAAGGAAAATGAGAATGAAAAGGTGATGTATTCATGCATCCTGGTATCCTCTAAACAAGGGATAACTTGATACAGAAAACCCAAAGCACTCATAGCGACCGAAATAGGCCTTAAGGCAATTTTCATAAAGTCCATAGTGGGGCTTGCAACATCCTTTCTTGCACTTTCTATTTTTCCCCTACACAAGGGATGATGCGAATGAAAGGGTGATGCTTTGCTGCATCCTGTTATCCCCTAAAAAAGGGATAACCTGATACAGAAAATCCAAAGCTCCCATAACAGACCAAAAATCACTAAAGTGACCGAGGCGTATTCAATGCGCTTCTTAACAGCACCCTTTCCGCATTTTTAATTTCATCTTCCCCTAGACAAGGGAGGGTGGAATGGAAAGCGTGGTGTCCGCTCCGCACGTCGTACACCACTATCCAAGGGCGTGTGAGGCGCGGGCGCACTCCGGGGCACCCACAATGATCTTTGAGGAAGTGATAACGAATATCAATGTGCTTTGTTTTTTAGTGCATCCCTGGATTCTTTGAGACTAAAATTGCAGAAGTGTTTTTTAGGAAAATTTGTAGTCTTGATGTTGTAGTCCACTAGTTGTTGCTTCATCGAGAGTAGTTGAGAGAAACAACTGCTGGGCAGCAATATATTCTACCTCTATGGTTGAATTTGCAACTGATCCTTGCTTCTTGCATGACCATGAGACAAGTCTATTTCCAAGAAATTTACGGGTCCCACTGGTGCTTCTTCTGCTTACTTTATAGGCTGCATAGTCTGCATCTGAGTATCCAACTAGATCAAAGTTGTTCCTTCTTGAATACCAGATACCCAGATTTGTAGCTGTTGAAACATATCTGATGATACGTTTAGCAGCAAAAAGGTGTGAATCCCTTGGATCTTCTTGAAATCTAGCACAAACACAAACAGTAAACATAATATCAGGTCTACTAGCAGTAAGGTAAATAAGTGAACCTATGATTCCTCGGAACTTTGTCACGTTCTCTTGTTTTCCCTTCTCGTCTTTGTCAAGATGGCAGTCAGTAGACATTGGTGTCTCGAATCCTTTAGTTGAATCAAGACCAAATTTTTTGATAAGTTCCTTTGCATATTTGGTTTGGCTGATGAAGATCCCGTCTGAAGTTTGTTGAATCTAAAGTCCTAGAAAGTAGGTGAGCTCTCCCATCATGCTCATCTTGAACTTGCTTTGTATCAGCTTCTCGAATCTTTTGCACATGCTTTGATTTGAAGATCCAAAGATGATTTCGTCCACATAATTATAAATTTGTACCAGAAGAGAATGACCTTTGTGCTTGAGGATGAACAGAGTTGTGTCTATTCTTCCTCTCACGAATCCTTGTTCGATTAAGAACTTAGATAGAGTTTCATACCAAGCTCTGGGAGCTTGTTTGAGGCCATAGAGTGCTTTCTTGAGTCGATATACTTGATCATCTCTGCCTTGGATGACAAAACCTGGAGGTTGTTCAACGTATACCGTTTCTTGAAGAACATCATTGAGAAAGGCACTCTTCACATCCATCTGATATTCCTTGAAGTCCATGAACGAGGCATAGGCTAGAAAGAGTCTGATTGCCTCTAATCTAGCAACAGGAGCAAATGTTTCATCGAAGTCAATTCCTTTTTTCTGTCGGTAGCCTTGAGCAACCAGTCTAGCTTTGTTTCTGGTGACATTTCCATCTTCATCTCTTTTGTTTCTGAATACCCATTTGGTGCTTATGACTGGATGACCAGTAGGCCTTTGATCTAAGCTCCACACTTTGTATCTTTCAAACTGGTTCAACTCTTCTTGCATAGCTTCAATCCAGTAGTGGTCTTCAATAGCTTCATTAATCTTCTTTGGCTCGATTTCAGATACGAATGCAAATACAAACATAGTCTCATTTCGAACCCTACTTCTTGTACGAACTCTTGAGTTAAGATCACCAATGATTTGAGAAATGGGGTGATCTCGTGTTTCAATAACATCTGGAGGGAGATCACTTCTGGTGAGTTCCTCCCTTATGAATTCTAGAGAATGAAGAGAAGGTGATTCACTATAATCAGGTTCAGAAGAGATAGGATCTTCGAGACCTTCATTTTCTGGTGAACAAGAAGGATAAGTGATCTACAAAGGTGTTTGAGTAGAACTGAAGAGATAGAATCTAGGTCAACAGAAAGGTTGGAGGAGGTGCCAGCAGAGTTGACGTCTGCTAGTGCTGGATTAGCAGAATTTGAAGAGTCTGTTGTTGGAGGATTCTGAGGTGGAGAAGAAATAGAAGCTTGATTTGTACATGTCTCAATATCATCTGAATCATCATCAACATTTGGAGCCACTCTTGGCTCTAATAAATCATATTCATCAAAAGTAACATGCACAAATTCTAAAATTTTCAAAGAAGTTTTGTTAAATATGCGAAATGATTTTGAATGATTTGAATAGCCCAGAAAAATTCCTTTGTCTGATTTTGAATCAAATTTGCCTCTATATTCTTTTCCATTAAAAAGAATAAAACATTTACCACCGAAGATTTTGAAAAAATCCTACATTTGGGGCTCTTCCTCTCCATATTCCATATGGAGTTTTGTTATGTAACTTGTTTACCAAGGATCGATTCTGAGTGAAGCGGGCAGAGTTAACGGCTTCTGCTCAGAAGTATTTCGAAAGTTTAGCTTCTGCCAGCATAGTTCTTGCTGCTTCAATGAGTGTTCTGTTCTTTCGTTCAGCTACACCATTTTGTTGAGGATTCCCGGCAGTAGAGAAGTTGTGGCCGATCCCGTGGTCATCACAATACCTTTCAACACCGTTGTTTTTTAATTTAGTATCGTTGTCTGATATGATGTAACTTATGTCTTCAAGCTTTTGAGTTTGAAGTCTTCTGAATAGGGCGATGACTAAATCATATATCTCATCTTTTGATGTCATCGTTTCTATCCAAGTGAATCAAAAGTAGTCATCAACTACTAAAAGTGTATACTTTTCTCCAGAAATAATGACAGTAGTGATTGGTCTAAAGAGATCCATATGCAGAAGTTGAAGAGGTCTGAGAGTTGACATAACAGACTTGCTCTTGAAGGAAGACTTATAAAGTTTTCCTAGTTGACAAGCTTTACAACTTCTGTAATGGTCGGCAGACACAGTAGGTAGACCTTTGACAAGCCCATCTTTGGAGAGCTTGAAGAGGTACTTGAAGTTGACGTGGCTGAGACGCTTGTGCCAAAGCCAACTGTTGTCACAAATGTTGTTGGAAACTAGGCAGAGGCTAGAGGATCTCCCGAGTAAGTTTAAGTTCACGACATAGACGTTTCCTTGTCTATTGCCGGTCAATAGAGTTGAGCAGGATTCACGATCTCTGATAAGACATTGGTTGGAGGAGAATTGGCAGATAAGACCCTTGTTAGAGAATTGGGATATGCTCATAAGATTATGCTTTAAGTCATTCACTAGAGAAACTATGCTGATTGAGAGATTTCCTCTAGTGATTGAGCCATACCCAATCGTCTTCCCCCTTGCATTGTCACCAAATATTACCATTGGACCTTTAGCTTCAGCTATATCTGAAAGTAGACTTCTGTTCCCTGTCATGCGCCTTGAACAGCCACTGTCGAGGTACCAGATGTCCTTATCTTCTGAATCTATAGCCATGAAGCAGACCTGAAAAAGTCAAAGGAACAAGGTCACCTTTATTTTCTTTTGGGTCCTAAGGATTAGCAACCTTTCAGGACCCATACCTTCCTAACCTTGAGAAAACTAGGTCTTTCATATTTTAGTGTGAACCTTAGCAGGCATTCTGGGGCTAGATGGCCTAAACAATTACAAAAATGACAAAGATGAAAATTCCATGGAGAACTGGGATCTGCATTTGCTATACAATGCTTGTGACTTTCTTTCTTTCCAATAGCACTCTTGGGTTCAACATGCTTGTTGACAGTAGGCTTAAGAGGTTTCTTGTGAATGTTCCTTGGTCTATTAATAGCAGACCTAGCCTTGGTTGTTCTGTTGTTAACAGACTTAGGAACATTCACCAGAACTCATTTAAGTTTAGTGTCAACTAGCTTGGGAGCCTTAGCCATTTCATAGACAAACTTGACAGGTACCAGTAGAGATTTTGTTTGTTTATCGCCAGCAGACTTTGCCTTAGGAGAGCTGCTGTCGGTAGACTTAGATTTCCCTACTGTTCCTATTACAAGTTTCTCATTAGAAGTAGCAACTTTGGTTTTCCTTTTGTGAGCCTTGGGGTAAACATATGGTACGCTTGTATAACCAAGTCCATGTTTACCCTTGTTACCAAAGCTCTGTTTGGAGAAGGAAAGATCAACAATAGTATTGGATGTTTCACTTTTCTCTGTGACAAAAGAGCTTGCTAGGTTGGGCTCATCATTATAGACTAAGCTTGATTTATCTCCACTTGGCTTATGGCTAGATAGGATTCCTTCGAAGGTTTCCTTTGAGCTGTTCTAGGAGTCAATCGTCTTTTGTAAGAAAATTTTCTCCTGGCCTAGTCCTTTGATATGCTCAACTAAGCACTTTACTTTATCATAAAGGAGTTTGTTTTCTCCTTTTAGCTTGATACTCTCTTGTTGACAGCTATTGACAGTTTGAACATCAGTTGCCAGCATAGATTTCTCATCAACAAGCTTTTCATAGTTCTTTGCGAGTTTTACATAGGCTACTCTAAAGGTGTTGAACTCCTCATGCATATCTTGATTATCCTTGAGCAGTTCTTCCTTACTGAAGTTTTCATAGTCGGTCTCAACCTATTCAAAAGGATGAGGTGAGATTTTGACTTCATGTTCAGAGTCATAGGTGGGACTTGATTCTTGAGCTATTAAGCATATATTTGCTTGCTCACAATTGTCCTCATCATCTTCTAAATCAGTCTCAAACCATGTAGCAACATGTTTCTCATCAATGTCCTCAGCCAGCATACCCTTTTGTTTTTGAAATTTCTTATTTGGAGGTTTTCGGTATGCTTCAAATTTTGGCTTTGCGCATTTGGAAGCAAAATGACCACGTTTCCTACAGTTATAACACACAAGCTCATTGTTAGATGAGGTTTCAGCAGTCTTTCTGAAAGGCTACTGGTGTGTATCCTTCCTTCCATATTTTGCTAATTTCTTAAAACGTTTTACAAACATAGCAAATTGTTCATCATAAAGAAAATCATTTCCACAGGAGGAAGTGGAGGTTTGTCATCAACTCGAATGGCTTCTTGTACCATGGCTGGCAAGGACATAGTTTTGAACTGCTTGTCCTGCTCTAAAGCTTTACTGACTTCGAGCTCATAAACCTTCAAACTTGCGTAAAGACTACGAAGAGTCATTTCATTCAAGTTTTTATATTCTTTCATCGCGGTAGTCTTAACATGCCAAAGACTACCTAGAGAGCCTAGAAATCTCATGTTCATTTCTTTCTTGCCATAAGTTTTACCTAGAGAAAACAGCTATTAATTACCTCGCTAAAACGATCATATGTTTGTCTTAAGGTTTCCTTAGGATCCTTTTTGAAGGAGTCGAATTGCTGGATGAAGGTGTACTTCATGTTGTCTCATGTATCTTGGTCTCCTTCCAAGTATTCAACAAGAACTTCCCACATCTCTTTGACAGATGTACACCAGATCACTTGTTGATAGGTGCTAGTGTCTAGAGAGCTTGTAATTATGTTTATAGCTTTACTTTCAAGCTCCACTAGCTTCCTTTCGTCCTCTGTCCATTCAGCTTCTTCTTTTGGAACTTCTGGAGGATTGCCACCAACGCTTGTAAGAAGATTTGCCTTCATTGGTACGTGACGTCCTCCTAGTATGCACTTCCATAACCTGTTGTCAATAGAGTTCATGTGACGCATTATCTTATCCTTCTAAACATCGAGATGGCCTTCGTCTAATATAGGGACGTGGCTCGCATTTGACGTCGTAGCATATAATGTGTTTGTGTCATTGGATCTTTATCTCTCAAGAGGTTAATCTTGGAAAAAACTTGTTTTCTAAGAGTTAAGCTATGATACCAATTGTTAGTCCCAAAGGGCACAATACTAGGCTAGAAGGGGGGTTGAATAGCCTAGTTACACTTAAAAACTTTTCGTAATAGTTCCTAAAACAAGTACTTGCAATCTATTAAAAAGGTTGAAGTAACGGAAGACTTGTAAGGAAGACAGACTAAGTTTGCTGGTGAAGCACTACCAGTAGACTTTGTTGTTTACTGAAGTTTGCAGCTCAAAGAGTGTTATAAAGAGTGCTACCTTCACCACCAAAACAGTCAACCTTGGATTTGAATGTGCACTATATTATCCACTAGTTCTATTACAGAAATCTCTAATGGATCATGTACAAAATATTTGACTTGTGTTTGAGGGTGGGGGAATTGAATATCTGGAAAAAAGAATATTCAATGTGCAGAAGAATAGTAATGAATACAACAATAAGAAGTAAGTGAGTAATAGTTGATGCAGATCTTCTTGTTGTTGTTGAGGACTTCTTTGATCAGTGTATGATCTCTTGAATGCACTGAGTATGATGAATTGATGTTTTTGAATAAATTCAGAGCATTGTGTTCTTCAATCTTCAATGGCAGTATTTATATCGGAGTATCCTTGAAACCATTGGAGAAGATGAAGTGAGTAACAACTCTATTAGGTTGAGTGCATTAAATGCATGGAGATGCTTTGTTGGCTTCATCTTCATCTGGAACTGATCAGGGTATGGAGAGGGGTAGGTACTGGAACTAGCAGGTGGGCGACAAACAAAGTTACAGACCTGCAGTAGTTGGTACAGTCTATTTGTGTCAGACTGCAAAACCTGCTCTGCCATGTTCAGGAGGCGAAAGTTTTCATTCTTTGAAAAAGCTGGAAAGGCATGTCTTGGAAGTCTGGAGTCAAATGACGATGGATTAATTCAAACTTAATTCATAATATCTGAATTAATAATTCTCTTGATGAGTTGGACATCTTGATTCTCTTGACACGCCATGTTGTCCGAAGGTAGACAAGGTCTGCTGGTGAAGCCTTTGTCGAAGTCTTCTACCGAAACCTGTGATGTCTAAAAACTATTCTAAAGGAAAAGTTCTATACACAGTTGCCACGCTAACTGGTACGCAACCCATTTCGCTACTAAGTATAGAACCTATAGTAATGAATGAGCAGACGCAAATTAAGATACAAAAAGAAACAACACTCCTGTTGACAGCTATTGAGAGTTTGAATCTCAGCTGCTAGTATAGATTTCTCAGCAGCAAGCTTTTCATAGTTTTTCGCGAGTTTTACATAGGCTACTCTGAAAGTGTTGAACTCCTCAAGCATATCTTGATTATCCTTGAGCAGTTCTTCCTTAATGAAGTTTTCACAGTTGTTCTCAACCTCTTCAAAAGGATGAGGTGAGATATCGACTTCATGTTCAGATTCATATGTGGGACTTGATTTTTAAGCTATTAAGCATACGTTGGCTTGCTCACTATCGTCCTCCATCCTCTTTTGAATCAGTCTCAAACCATGTAACAACCTGCTTTTCTTCAATGTCCTCAGCCAGCATACCTTTTTGTTTTTGAAATTTCTTATAGGGAGGTTTTCGGTATGCTTCACATTTTGGCCTTGGACATTTGGAAGCAAAATGACCAGGTTTCCTACAGTTATAACACACGAGCTCATTGTTAGATGAGGCTTCAGCAGTCTTTCTAAAAGGCTACTGGTGTGTGTCCTTCCTTCCATATTTTGCAAATTTCTTAAAACGTTTTACAAACATAGCAAAATGTTCATCAGAAAGAAAATCATTTTAATTGGAGGAAGTGGAGGGTTTGTCATCAACTGGAACAATTTCTTATACCATGGCTAACAAAGAAAGAGTTTTGAACTGCTTGTCCTGCTCTAGAGCTTGACTGACTTCGAGCTCATAAACCTTCAAATAAAGACTACGAAGAGTCATTTCATTCAAGTTCTTGGATTCTTTCATGGCGGTAGTCTTAACATGCCAAAGACTACCTAGTAAGCCTAGAAATCTCATGTTCATTTCCTTTTTGTCATAAGTTTTACCTAGAGAAAAACAACTATTAATTATTTCGTTAAAACGATCCTAGGCTTGTCTCAAGGTTTCCTTAGGATCTTTCTTGAAGGAGTCAAATTGCTGGATGAAGGTGTACTTCCTGTTGTCTCTTGTATCTTGGTCTCCTTCCAAGTATTCAACAAGAGCTTCCCACATCTCTTTGGCAGATGTACACCGAATCACTTATTGATAGGTGTTAGTGTCTAAAGAGCTTGTTATTATGTTTATTACTTTACTGTCTAGCTCCACTAGCTTCCTTTTGTCCTCTGTCTATTCAGATTTTTCTTTTGGAACTTCTAGAGGATTACCACCAACGCTTTCAAGAAGATTTGGCTTCATTGGTACGTAGCGTCCTCCTAGTACGCACTTCCATAACATGTTATCAATAGAGTCCATGTGACGCATTATCTTATCCTTCCAAACATCAAAATGGCCTTCGTCTAATATTGAGATGTGGTTCGCATTTGACGTAGATAGCATATAATGTGTTTATGCCATTAGATATTTATCTCTCAAGAGGTTAATCTTGGAAAGACTTGTTTTCGAAGAGTTAAGCTTTGATACCAATTGTTAGTCCCAAAGGGCACAATACTAGGCTAGAAGGGGGGTGAATAGCCTAGTTACGCTTAAAACCTTTTCGTAAGAGTTCCTAAAACAAGTACTTACAACCTATTGAAAAGGTTGAAGTAACGGAAGACTTGTAAGGAAGACAAACTAAATCTGTTGGTGAAGCACTACCATTAGACTTGGATGATTACTGAAGTTTGCTGCTCAAAGGAATAAGTTAAGAAGAAGATAACAATATAAAACAGTAAGCAACAGAACACAAAGAACACATGTATTTTGAGATGGTTCGCACTATAAAGAGTGCTACGTCCACCACCAAAGCAATTAACCCTGGATTTGAATGTGCACTATGTTTTTTGCTAGTTCTATTACAGAAATCTCTAATAGATAATGTACAAAATATTTGACTTGTGTCTTGGGGTGGGGGCAATGAATATCTGGAAAATAGAATATTCAAGGTGCAAAAGAATAGTAAATGAATACAACAATAAGAAGTAAATGAGTAGCCGTTGATGCAGATATTCTTATTGTTGTTGAGGACTTCTTTGATCAGTTTATGATCTCTTGAATGCACTGAGTAAGATGACTTGATGTGGTTGAATAAATTCAGAGCATTGCTTTATTTAGTCTTCAATGACAGTATTTATATTGAAGCATTCATGAGACCATTGGGGAAGATGAAGTTAGTAACAACTCTATTAGGTTGAGTGCATTAAATGCAAGGAGCTGCTTTGTTGACTTCATCTTCAACTGGGACTGATTGAGGCATGGAGAAGAGTAGGTATTGGAATTAGAAGGTGGGCGAAAAACAGAGTTGCAAACCTGCAGTATTTGGTACAGCCTGTTTGTGTCAGACTGTATACCTGCTCTGTCATGTTCAGGAGGCGAAAGTATTTTTTCTTCGGAAAAGCTGGAAAGGCGTGTCTTGGAAATCATGAGTCAATGAAGATGGATTTAATTCAAACTTATATCAAAGATATCTGAATTAATAATCCATTTGATGAGTTGGACATCCTGATAATCTTTACACATCATGTTGTCTGAAGGCAGACAAGGTCTGCTGGTGAAGACTGCTAGTGAAGCCTTTACCGAAGTCTTCTGTCGTAACCTGTGAAGTCTAAAAAACTATTCTCAAGGCAAAGTTCTATACACAGTTGCCACGCTAACTGGTACGCAGCTCATTTAGCCACTAAGTATAGAACCTATAGTAATGAATGAACAAATGCAAATTAAGATACAGTGAGAAACAACATATTGCAAGGACACTCTTCTCGAGTTCAGTTTACGCTAAATGGCACACAATACTTAAGGGATATTATCTAGCAGATGGTATCTACCCGGAGTGGGCTTCGTTTGTCAAAAACTTTGCATATCTAGAAAACCCTAAAAGGATAAAGTTCAAACAAATGCAAGAGACTGCAAGAAAGGACGTTGAGCGAGTGTTCGGAGTCCTCCAATCTCGTTGTGTAATAGTACGAGGGGTGGCTTGAATTAGACACAAGGAAGCTTTGAAAGATATAATGTACGCGTGTATCATATTGCAAAATATGATTGTGGAGAATTAATGAAGGTAATGCAATAAGTAACTGGAGCGATGAAGAAGTAAGTCCACATGTACCCGCATCCCAAAGATTTATTCAAGAATTTCAACAATACCTCGAAAGGCTTGCGGAACTACGTGATCTGGATGTACATAAAAAATTTCGATCTGACTTGGTCGAGCATATTTGGGAACCCTTTTGAGACAACAACAATGAAAATTAAGTTGTAACGATCGAATATTTCTTATTAGTATTTAATTACTTTGTTTTCCCATTGTATTATGCAACTTTGATTATAATCTGTATGATTTTATATTGATTTTAATTCAATAAAGTTTATATTGTTGCTCGGTATTTTGAATTACTAATAAATATTTATGAATAAAAATGTTTTTTCAAAAGATAAAATTAAAAAAAAATGTGTAAATTATTTATTGGACATATTATATTTTTTCTATAAATTTTTGTGTTTTAAAAAGATATATTTATTTTTGAAAATAAATATATATTGAGAAAGAATAAAATATTTAGTTGTGGTCCATACTATAAAGTTTTTAGGATTAAGTGCAAAAAAAAAAAAAAAACTCTAACATATTTTAATATTTTCGTTTTGAACCATGTATTGGTTTTTTTGCATGAAAAACCTCAACCAATGTTTTTTTTTTCCAAAAAAAAAAACTTTCGTCCAAAACTCATTAGTTTTGGGACGGGAAGGGTGACTGGACGTCCGACGTGGCGCCTACGTGGGCTAGGCTGGAGTCTTCACATCCATGTCATTTTCCCACCAAAAAACAATTTTATTTTAAACCCTGTAATATTTTTAAATTTCAAAACCACTCTTTTTTATCAGATTTTTTTCAAGTTTGATTGCAAAACAAACCTTGTACAATTTTTAAAACTTCGTAATGAACCCTGACGGTTTGAATATATATATATATATATATATATATATATATATATATATATATATATATATATATATATATATATATATATATATATATGACTAAGATGAAGAGTAAGTTGAACAAGCATGATATCACCAAACATAACCAAAGACATTTGTTACTTTGCACGGTTGCTTTGAGAGGAGGATTGTAAGGGTAAAATAGGCATGACCTATTTTATCTTGTTTTCACCTTTCTTGGTCAAAGAAAGATTTTAATGTAGTCAATATTTATTTTAGGTGTTAGATTTTGTTTAGATTATTTTTGGTAGATTGGTGTGTTTTTTTATAGGAAAATCTTTGGAAAATCTTTCAAAAGATTTTGGAGATTTTGGCTATACATGTTTGGTAACTAAATCTCGCAAATAATTTAGTTATTCCATGTATCATAGTTTTGTTAGAAAGATATCTTGGCAATATACATGTTTTGGTAACTAGAATTTATGTAAATAAATTAGTTATTTGATGTATCTTTTTGTTAGGAAAGATCTTAATATATTTTGGAAACATATGTATAAATTAGTTATTTGATGTATCTTTCTTAATATTGTAACATAATCTCTTTCCTAGTAGGAATTGGTTTCCTTCCTAGTTCCTGGTTGATGGCCTATAAATGCAGACGGGATTTTCATGGATTGGATATGCTGCAAGAGAGCTTACAAGAGAGAAACTATTCAGGGAGCTTGAGGGAGAAAAACTACAGCCATATTCAGAGAGCTTGGCGTGCAGTGAGCCTGAAAGAGATTAGATCGAAAGCCATAAATTGTGAGCATCCTTGCTGTAGTTCTGAAGCAATTTATCCTTTCAGAAGCTGTGTGAAACTTCAGAGAATACACCATTGTCAGCTTCATCGATTTATCGAGAAACAGCTTCATGGCCGTTGCTTACGCTTTGCCGCTGCTGTTTAAAACTTCGTGAACACGCCTTGTGTTTCCTCGAAGTTTTGATTTGTGCTTCCTTCTTGTATGTTGTTTTGGAAGTCGATTTGAGTCTTTTCTTCCCACGCTTGTTCTAGTAGTTTATGTGGGTTTTTGGTTCTCCAAGATACGATATCTTGTGAGATTCGTTGTAAGGTTTTTCATTGAAAAACATTGTTGTTTTTAGTAAATTTTGTGTGGCCTTGAGGCTTGATCTACAAGTTTGATACTTGTAGATTGTTTTTGAGTTATTTTCTGTCTTCTATAATCTGCTTGGTTCAATATCTGAAAACAAACTTCCGCTGCTATTTTCTGTGATACACTTTCAGTTCACATTGTTACTGCCATTGTTGCAACATTCACTGCAACATTGACAGTAACATCGTCCCATATCGAGAATCCGTGCTGTCACGTTCTTTCAATTGGTATCGAGCCTCCTCTTGATATCACTAAGAGTCGATTCTCGTTTAAAACGTGATGGATTCTCGTATGAGAACGTGGTTCGCCCTCCTACTCTCACAAATGCTAATTATTCTATATGGAAAGTCAAGATGCGCATCTTCATCAAATCCATTTATGAAAGAGCGTGGCTTGCCGCTTTTAAATGGTTGAGTCCTCCCAAAATCGTTGATTCGATGGTGATGTCAAGATCACCAAAGAATCTGAGTGGACCAATGATGATAGAACACCGCTTCTTTCAACTCGAAAAGCTTGTCTCGCTATTTATAAGGCCTTAGATGCAAATACTTTTAGGGTAATAGCAAATTATGAATCGCTAAAGATGTGTGGGAGGCCCTTCGACTTTATGAATGAACGGCTTGACACCGCCGTGTTCGATCTCTTTTAGCTAAACCTAACAAATGAAAGATGCTCTTCAATGTCCTATTGAAGAATGCCTTGAATTGCCGATCAAATTGTGCTATTCGCGATGTCATCTTGAAATTCAATTGATGAGTCTGATTTTCAATTGCTCTATTGACTGAAGTCACTCCGATGATTGCAACATCGAGTTTAAGTCATCCTACAATGGTAAGAATCTTGAGTAGAGACATTCGCGTGCTAACACTTTAAGAACAATTGAGTCATCTGCTTTATGAATTCCACACATGTTGCAACATTGCATCGGGAGAGATGGTGACATTCAGATTCAGATCTCGCTGGAAGGGTACAAAGAGTCACAAAGATTGGGAGAAGAGAGCTCATCAAGTTATAGTGCTTGGAAAGGCAAACGAACTGGCTAAAAAGGCTAATGAAGAACAAAAAGAATGCATAGTGAGGCCGAGAGTGTCCTAAGTAGAAAGGATGTGGAGATTGAGAAGTTAAAGGAGCAGCCTTACTCAAGCAAAAGAGACCATGACCAAGTGGAATTCTAGCAAACAAAAGGTTGATGATTTGTCAATTCGTAATACTTCTAGATCGTATTGGTTTTGTCCCTAAGGTATTTGTGAAAGAGGGAGAAGGAACATCTCGAACCAAACACCAATGAAAGTTTTCTCGAAATCTGCTCGTGAAAAACCGAGAGTAAGAAAGAAAAATTATGTTTGTCACTTCGCCATAAGCTCGGTCACATACAACCCTTTTGTTTTCTCGAAAAGGCCATGTATGAGAATGAAATGAGGCAAGATTTCTTTGAAAAAGCTCATTGGCGTAACAGAAGCAGCCTGACGCGCCCAATGTTGCAACATTGGCGCACACATTGGAAGCCTCATTCAAAGACAAATCGAAATTTTTCAAAAATCTCCAACCCAAAGTTTTTAAACGATGTGGGTTCCTAAGGGTAGTAATGACAAAGGCAAGTCCAAATATTGTGAACCCTTTGATATATGTCCCGGTTCTAAGCCGGCCCTATGATGAACCTCCTCCAAAATCTTCGTAACCAAAGATTCGAAACCGAAGTCTACGATCGATCGAACTTGCATATTCTCGAAAGTTCACCAATGTGATTCACAATTACCCATGTTTCACCCAATGTTGCAACAATGGGAGCAACATTGACGTAAACTTGGCGATTCGTAAACGGTCCCGAACTTTCGTAATCAGTCCTCAACATTCAAAATCAGTCCAATTTGAATGGTTGCAGCCATGACATTCCTAGTCAGATTCAAAAACCATCCAATCTCTCAAGTGATAGGTGATATTCATGATGGCATATACACAAGGAGAAGAAGTAAGGTTGAATCTCAAAAATTTGCATGCTTATCAAAATATTTTTGAGAGAAGCCTTAAATCTTTTATGGATGCTTCAAATGATCAAAGATTATGTGTTCACATTGATGTGTTAACCTTGTTTTTTGATAACACCTATGCATTTTCTTAGCACAAAATCCAGCTTCATTATTCTCTAACTAATCACATTAATATAAGACACCATTTTTTTTAGAGACTTGGTTGATTATGTAAATTGTTTGCATTGAACATGTTGGGACCGAAAATCATCTTGCTGATATATTTGCCAAGTGTCTTGTTTTTGAGAGATTTTTCAATCTTTGGAAATCTCTTGTGTTTTGTGTGCCATATGATTTTACACTTAGTTAATTATAAAAAAAAAAAAAATAGGCATGATTGCATTTTGTCTTTAGAGGGCACTCTAGATCAATTGACTCACATGTATGTGTCTCTTTGTGGTTGCTTGGGAATTTCATTCAAAATATGTTGTGATTTCATTGTTATGATTCTCTCTCTCTCCCCAGCTTCTTGAGTATGTTTAAAGTCCACAAAGGAAAGAGCTACCTTTTGAAATTTTTGGGATGCCGCAATTTGTCAAAGGTACTATGGAACTTAGGTTCTCATGGGTTGATCTTGAGAAAATTGACTCCTTAATTGAAAAAGTGTGAAAGCTACCTAACGGAAAAGAGCTACCTATGAACAAGGTTGTGGCACCTTTCTTTTGGGACTATGAATCTTCGGATTTCATGGGTTGATCAAATGCAAAATTGCTTCCCTTGGTAAATAGTGTGAAAGGTTCCTAGTGGCATGTGTTGAATAGCTTGAAATAAAGTAGAGCTATATTCCTAGGGAAATAAAGTACCTATGGATTTTGGTTGTGAAAAATTTATGATCTTGGGAGAGAAATTTGGTTGTAAAAATTTAAAAAAAAAAAAAGAGCACAATTGAAAATAAAATCACACTTTTGGCGAATGCATCTCCCAATGCAGCAACATTAGGAACTACATCCTTTGATCTGGTCTTTATCACTTGTGTGTGATTGCATTTTTTTTTTATTTCTTTTGCCTAGCTTTTAGTCATCATGTTTTTAGGCATAACATTTTAGGACATGCATTGTTGGCATCGATATCAGCTTGGTGAAATTTTTGTCCTAAACTCAAACTGTGCAAATCAATTTTCAAAAATCTCCATGTTGAAAAATATTTAGTGGTTGTCTAATTTTTGTGTGAAACTAAGAGGTTTTGATTTTGGATATGATGTGCTCAGTTTTTGCTAGGGGTGTGATCAAATCTTGGTGAATACTTCTTTGTGTTTTTCAAAATCTTTTATTTTTGAGAATTCCTAAAAGATGGTTTATCTCTCTTCCTTTTCCGGTCAAATAGGGGGAGAGAGATCAAGTGTTTCTTGTGATGGTGATGATTTCTGATTTGTGCTCCTTGCACAAATTCAGGGGGAGATGAGTTTTTCTAACCTATGCAGGTTAGATGGTTTGATTGGTTTTGTATAAACTCTTGTCTTTTGATTTGACCAGAAAGGTTCAACAAAGGGGGAGATTGTAAGGGTAAAATAGGCATGACCTATTTTATCTTGTTTTCACCTTTCTTGGTCAAAGAAGGTTTTTAATTAGTCAATGTTTATTTAGGTGTTAGATTTTGTTTAGAATACTTTTGGTAAATTAGTTTTGTTTTTTTTATATAGGAAAATCTTTCAAATCTTTCAAAAGATTTGATCTTTCAAATCTTTCAAAAGATTTAGGCAACATATTTTTGGTAACTAGATTTATGTAAATAAATTAGTTATTTGATGTATCTTAGTCTTAATAGGAAACATAATCTTTCTTAATATTGAACTAATCTCTTTCCTAGTAGGATTGTGTTTTCCTTTTGCTGTGGCCTTTGCAGGACTGTGTATATATTGGAGGCTGATCATGAAGCAATTGGCGACCTGTGAGAGCAGATTAAGAAGAGATACACGCTGCAGAGAGCTTACAAGAAAGAAACTATTCAGGGAGCTTGAAGGAGAAAAACTACAGCCATATTCAGAGAGCTTGGCGTGCGGTGAGCTCGAAGAGATTAGATCGAAAGCTATAAACGTGAGCATCCTTCTTTGTAGTTAAGCAGTTTATCCTTTCAGAAGCTGTGTGAAACTTCAGAGAATACACCATTGTCAGCTTCATCGATTTATCGGCTTGAAACATTCTTTGTTGCTTCAAAACCAGAACACGACCTTGTGTTCCACGAAGTTCTGCTTTAATGCTTTAGCTTGTTTCGTTGTTTTGGTAGATGTTCTTAGTCTTTCTTCCCACGTTTGTTCTAGTAGTTTATGTGGGTTTTTCGGTTCTCCAAGATTCTATATCTTGTGAGAATTTTTTGTTAACTGTTGAGTATAAAAACAGTGTTGATTTTTATATAAATTGTGTGGCCTTGAGGCTTGATCTACAAGTTTGATACTTGTAGATTGTTTTTGTGTGATTTTCTGTCTTCCTAAGTCTGTTTGTTTTTAAATCTTAAAACAATTCTTCCGCTGCAATTTTCTGTGAAACACTTTCAGTTCACATTGTTACAGCCATTGTTGCAACATTCACTGCAACATTGACTGTAACATCGTTCCATATTGAGTTTCCGTGGCATTGCGTTCTTTCAATGCTTACAATACAGATAGAGAATAAAGATAATTGTTATAGAAATTTTAACCATAATTTTAAAAAGTGAAATATTTCAAAATAGTATAATAAACTCTTGTTATTAAATAATAAAATTAACGCTTTTATTCACAATGCTTAGTTCAGGAACTAACAATACGGCCAAAAGTCGAGTTTAATATATTATACGAAAAAAAGTTGAACATTGTAGCGAATGGTATTAGGTTTAGATATCAAATTATATAAGTATATAATAAACTATTTTTAAACTTCAACAACTAATAATTTGTCTTTTTTTCATAATGATAATGCTGCAAATGTGGAAAGTTAATCTTGAGCAACTTCAAATTGCTCAGTTGGCATCACTTTTTTATTGCAAGTTGAATCTTTGAGCAATTTTAATAAGTTGTGGTTTTTCATATTGATAATGGGTAATTTTGTGTTGGAAAACTAGTGTTTTTAAGTGAAGTAAATTGGGGCTTTGAGACACTAATTTATTTATGAGTCATTTATGTAATGATTATGGTAATTGTGGAATTATGTTTTTCTCCGTGAGTACATAAGAATACTATATTTATTTGTCCAATTCGGATATCGGATGAATAAGTTATAGAGGTTTAAAGTAGGACATTTGAAATGTTGGAAGTTGGTTATCCCACATTGGGAAAATGTGAAAGGCTTGAAGGGTTTATATACAAAGGCTACCTTGTGGTTGAGTAAGCTTGTATAAAAAGAATTATCCCTCCCGTGCCCGCAGAGGGGGTGCATATCAAAGTCCAATTTGGATTGGACTAGCGTACTCGTGTTTCTTTTGAATTTTAAATTCAAGTTTTGTAACTCCAGCATTAAATAACAGAATAATTATGTTTTAATGGACAGATTGATTCTGTCTTAATGTCCGCTTTAATTGAGTGGTTAATGGGCATAATTAAAACTCGTTAATTCACTGGCCTATTTAAAGGAACAATTTTCCACAACAGAGAACACGCTCACATAAAAAACACGAAGTTTCTCTTCCTCTAATGCATTTGCATTGCATATATATCATCATTTTTCCTGCCCTCCGTTTGGCCTTCAGTGCAAAGCCATCCGGTACTGCCGTTGTATCCTAGGAGACGTTCATCCTAAGTAAGAACTCCAGGCACTTACAGGGAGTGGGACGAATAACGTTTCAAAGAAACTGTGTGTTACACACGCCTCGGTACGTTTTCCTTCTACCAGCAAACTTCAGTCTTCTACCGACAGAGATTAGTCCTTACCGGTAGACCTGCAATACTTTCACCGGTAGACCTTCAGTGCTTCTGCCAGCAGACCTTCACCAGCAGACTTAATAAGTCACCAGAAGACATTCACCAGCAGACTTAGTAAGTCATCAGAAGACCTTCACCAGCAGACTTGGAACAAAGCGACCAGCAGACTTCGTTTCAAGTCACCAGCAGACCTTTGTTCATAGCAACCATCAGACACTACAAGTCTTCCTATGCAACCAAAAGCTTAACGATTTTGTTTTCCGATATTTTATTTATTTCATATTCTGTAAGATTGTATAGGGTTCTACCCAACAATCTTGAAACGTTATTTTTCCTTCTGGTTATTATTGTTATTTCAGATAACAATAATCTCTTCTATAGAGAACTCTTTAATCTTACAGATTATTTTCATATTTTAGATATGACTAACGAGAACAATACCTTAGCTCCTACTATTGGAACTGGAACTGAAAAGACTGTGACTAGAGACCCTTCGAACTCGAACTCTACAATGACCAATGCAGCAGCCATGGCTCAAATGGTGACTGTTCCACATCTGCCGATGAACCATAGTGAGAAACTGAAGAAATTCAAAGGGCTGAATTTCAAGTGCTGGCAGCAGAAGATGCTGTTTTACATGACCACGCTTCATTTGGCAAGGTTTCTGAAAGAAGACCCGCCAAATGTTGGTGAAGATGCTGATTTCCAAGCCGTTAGGGCTTTGGATGCATGGAATCAAGTTGATTTCCTTTGCAAGAACTATGTACTGAACGGGTTGGAAGACTCGTTGTACGAAGTTTATCGTTTTAAGAAAACGGCAAAGGAACTATGGAACTCTCTTGACCACAAGTACACCTCTGAGGATGCTGGGGCCAAGAAGTTCATAGTTGGTAGATTCCTGGATTACAAAATGACAGATGCTAAATCTGTGTACAGTCAAGTACAGGAGCTGCAAGTGCTTTACTCTGAAATTGAGACAGAGGGGATGGAAATTAGTGAAACCTTCAAGGTGGCTGCAATTACAGAAAAATTGCCTCCAGCTTGGAAGGATTTCAAGAGTTACCTAAAGCATAAACGAAAGGAGATGACCGTTAAACAGTTTGTTGTTCGTCTTCGCATAGAAGAGGATAACAGAGGCAATGATAAGAAAACGGTCACTTCTATGGCTGCTAAAGCCAATGTTGTGGAGCATGGTCAAAGCTCCAAAGGCAAAGGAAAATTTGCTAGAGCTGGAAAGGGGACAAACTTAGGTCCCAAGGGAGGAGTTTTTAAGAATTGGAAGAAGTTTCTTGGAAACTGCTACAACTGTGGAGGCATGGGTCACAAGCCCACGGTTTGCAAGAAACCAAAGAGGGAGCGTGAAGCCAATCTTGTGGATGGCATCACTCAAGACGTGTCAGATATCAACCTTGCTGCGGTGATCTCTGAAGTCAACTTGGTGGGTTCAAACCCAAATCAGTTGTGGATTGATACTGGTGCCACTAGGCACGTCTGCTCCAATAAGGAGATGTTCAGCACCTTTGAAGCTGCCGAGGATGGGGAAAATATCTACATGGGAAATTCTGCCACCTCTGATATCAAAGGTCAAGGGAAAGTGATCTTGAAGATGACTTTTGGGAAGGAATTGACTCTCAACAACGTGCTCTATGCGCCTAAGATTCTGAAGAATTTAGTTTCTGGATCTTTGCTTGTGAAGCATGGCTTCCATGTTGTTTTTGAGTCTGACATTGTAACTTTGGCTAAAAATGGAATGTTTGTAGGCAAAGGGTATGTTAATGATGGGATCTTTAAGCTATCTGTAATGGTTGTTAAGCCTAAGAGCAGTAATAATAAGAACAAATCTTCTGTTTACTTGCTTGAGTCTTTTGATTTATGGCATGGTAGACTAGGACATGTTAATTATGGTACTTTACGTAGACTAATTAACATGGATTGCATACCAAAATTCCAAATTGAAAAAAATCACAAGTGCGAAACTTGTGTAGAAGCAAAGTTAACAAGAACGTCCTTCCATTCTATTGAAAGAAATAGTGAACAACTTGGATTAATTCACACTGATGTATGTGATTTTAAATCAACACAGTCACGTGGTGGGACCAAGTACTTCATAAATTTTGTTGATGATAGCACAAGATTTTGTTATGTGTATCTTCTTAAAAGAACAGATGAAGCAATAGAGAAGTTTATTCTCTACAAAACTGAAGTTGAGAATCAACTTAACAAGAAGATTAAGAAGATTAAGATGTTAAGAAGTGATCGTGGAGGTGAATATGAATCACCATTCGCTGAATTTTGCGCTAAGCATGGAATAATTCACGAAACCACAGCACCTTATGCACCTCAACAGAATGGCATTGCAGAACACAAAAATCGAACTCTTAAAGAGATGATGAATGCCATGTTGTTAAGTTCTGGATTACCACAGAACATGTGGGGAGAAGCTGTTTTGTCAGCTAATTACCTCTTAAATAAGGTACCCCGCAAGAAGCTTGACAAAAGCCCTTACGAGATGTGGCATGGAAGAGTTCCATCCTACAAATACTTGCGAGTGTGGGGGTGTCTTGCAAAAGTTGCTGTTCCTTTATATATAACGAACCAATGTACAGCCTGTATAATGTAATCGTAAAAATGGTCCCCTAGAATTACATATAACGAACCAATGTACTAGTAGTTCTATAGTCTACCGAACAAGATCATATAAGAACTTCTTAGTGTAGGGGTTATACATTCTACATAAAATCATTGGTAACCTCAGATAAAAATTATAGTCCAGCTTGAGACAAAGCATTAGATACATAATCAACTTGTGCAGGTAATTAGTGAGACACATTCTTAGTTGTTAGCTTCATTAGTGAGACACGAATTTTGGCTATGAATCTTGAGGACGAGCTTGAAGAAACTGAGATTGAGGGGTTTTGCTCTCAAGTCCAGGCTTTATTCTGCCATGATGCGATTCATAATCAACTTGTGCAGGTAATTATTCTTCCTTAAATCTCGGGTTTGGGGAACACGGGTTTGTGGATGGACTTTTTCCCTCCTTTACAGGGTAATTTTTCAAAGATGGATCCTTTTCTCATATGATTTTGTAGTAATATCAGCCACAACCAACCTCCATCATAAAATATAGGTTCCATTGTGAATACTCCTTCGTTATACTACTTATAAAAAAAAACTCTGTTATACTAACATTGTAAGGAAGACATCTGTTGGAAACTGCAATCATTTACAATTCCTTGCCATTAATACTCTATCTTAAATACTTCATTTTGCACATATAGAGTTAGCTCTCACTGGAATTTACTTGATTTTTGTAATTAATCATAATGTATAGGTTTGAATTATGTGATGTCATGCATTAGATGGATCGAATATAGTCTTTTTCCTATGTCGTGTGTGAAGGCAAATATTAACTGGAGAAGGTTAGAAGACATGTTGCGTCTGACATGATTGATGTTTGATTGATGATGTATTCACAAATTTAACTCCAGTGAAGGTTGAATTGCGATGATTTGATAGATATAATGTATTTTTATTTGTGTTGTCCCGACATTTGTTGATTACGGGTAGCGATTGGAATATGTTTTTCTTTTAGATGTCTGAGCTGGTCTAATTTTCTTTCAGCTTGGTAGTTCCAGAGCAAGACGATGGTATCAAGTTTCCTTGTGTTGCTAAAGGAAAAAGACATGCAATTCAAGGAAAATTTGTTGTCGGTGAGGATGGTCCCACATGGAAGAAAGTACCCGAGGGGATGAAAGATTACTATTTCAAGGAATGGAAAGTAATATCTCCATATTCAATCCAATTAATTAGTTCATTTATATATGCTTAATATAAAATATTTTTTTAACTTCCTAATTGCAGAGACATTACAAGTGCATTGAAACTTATCTGGAAAGACAAGTTCAAAAAATTTGGAATACGATGGCTTGTGAACAGTACAAACGGATGTGTCATAGGGGACGACAACAATTCATGCGTAGTGGGCACCCATTTTGGTGAAAGCATCATGACTAGAACCGACATCTACCCGTGCAAATGGAGATTTCACACAGACCCAAGAGTTTGAAGATAAGTTGACCGAAAGAGTTGAGAAAACGAGGGATGAAGTCACGGCATAATTAATTACAATCCACATATGAGGCTAAATTTGAGCAAATGAAAAATGATTTCCAGTTGCAATTCCAAGAGATGCTCAATTCGAGGACTTAGAGGCTCCGAGCATCATCCACGAGCTCCAATGTAGTTTAAAGTAAGACAACTTGACAATTCTAAGTAGTTTAACAGTACTACAGTTTAGTATGACAGTTTGTCAATTCATTTTGAATGTAATGTTTGAAGCTTTGTTGACTTTAATTGTTTGATTTAAGATATTTTAAGTGAAATGTCCAATCAGGTACAATTGAGAACTATTTATAGATATAATATTAGTAATATTTTATTTTCAGAAAACAATTCTGCAACAAAATTTTTCTTTGCAAGTTTTTTTCTTTTTTTAAAAAATTAGTTACAAACCAATAACGGACTTTTGCAACCGAAACATTAGGTTGCATACTTGAAACTGAAAAATTCAGTTACTAGTTTAGTTCCATGTGTAACTAATTTGAAACAGAAAAACCAGTTGCAAATTAGGTTGCATACTTGAAACTAAAAAATTCAGTTGCTACTTTAGTTCTGTGTGTAACAAATTTGAAACAGAAAAACCAGTTGCAAATTAGGTTGCCTACTTGAAACTGAAAAATTCGATTCTTGTCGGTTCGCTTCTATGTGTAACAAATTTGAAACAGAAAAACCAGTTGCAAATTGGGTTGCCTATTTGAAACTACAAAAAGCAGTTACTAGTTTAGTTATATGTGTAACAAATTTGAAACAGAAAAAATCAGTAGCAAATTAGAAACAAAAATAAATCAGTTGTTGTTTGCAACGGATATAAAAAATGTCCTAGGAAACACATCGCAACCGAAACTACAACTATTTTTTTCCGTTGCAAGGTTTTTGCAACCACAAGAAAGTGGTTGCATAGTTTTGCGACGAGGCTTATTGCTATGGACTTTGTTACAAACATTTTCCGTTGCAAACATCAATTTGAAACCGATTTCACTGAATTGCAACCGAAAAATCTGTTTCAGTTGCCCTATTTTCTTGTAGTGTTACCTAAAAAGGTAAAAGTAGGACCAAAAACTGTTGACTGCATATTCATTGGTTATGCATATAACAGCAGTGCTTATCGTTTTCTTGTGCATGAGTCTAAGATAGAAGACATACACAAGAAAACAATAATAGAATCTCGAAATGTTTCTTTCTTCGAAAATATATTTCCTTGTAAGAGTAGTGATGAGTCTAACTCATCCAAACGGGTACATGCTTCGGAAGAAGAAAAACATGAAGAGAATGAGCAAGAAGAGGTGGAACCTCGTCATAGCAAAAGAAGTAGGTTAGAAAAATCTTTTGGTCCAGATTTTCTTACCTACATGCTAGAAAGTGAACCTCAAAGCTACAAAGAGGCTGTGAGTTCCTCCGAGGGACCTCAATGGAAAGAAGCCATTAAAAGTGAAATTGATTCCATTCTTCAAAATCACACTTGGGAACTAGTGGACCTTCCTCAAGGAAGCAAACCATTAGGTTATAAGTGGATTTTCAAGAAGAAAATGAAAGTAGATGGAACAATTGATAAGTATAAGGCTAGACTTGTAATTAAAGGTTACAGACAACGTGAAGGCCTTGATTACTTTGATACTTATTCTCCTGTTACGAGAATAACCTCTATTAGATTAGTACTTGCTATTGCCGCATTGCGAAATCTAGAAGTACATCAAATGGATGTAAAGACTTCCTTTCTAAATGGTGATTTAGAAGAGGAGATTTACATGGAACAACCTGAAGGGTTTTCTGCTCCAGGGCAAGAAAACAAAGTGTGCAAGTTGGTTAAGTCTTTGTATGGCTTAAAACAAACACCAAAACAATGGCATGAGAAATTTGATAATGCCATGTTGGGTTGTGGATTTAAAATCAATGAATGTGATAAATGTGTATATGTAAAGGACACTAAAAATGGCTATGTCATTTTATGTCTTTACGTAGACGACATGCTTATCATTGCCAGCAATGATAATATGATCAAATCCACAAAAGACATGTTAAACTCGAAATTTGACATGAAAGATATGGGGTTAGCTGTGACGACCCGACCCGGATCCCAAGACGAAATCCCAAGGTTGTGCCGCCAGAAAGCAAATAACAACAATCAAGTAACAAATAATGGGTAGGGCCATAAAGGCGATACACCGACAACTCAAAACACATGCGGAAGCGAAATAAAATAAAACAGTGGCGCCCGAGCTAACAAGCTCAAACTAAAAACAACCAAAGAGATAATTAATCTCTCGGTCCAAAAATTCGATTCGCGTGCCGCAACATTGGGCACGTAGGACAAACTCCCTGTTATGCAATTCAATAATAAGCATAATATAAACCAAGTCATCGGCGAAACTACGGCCGGAACCCAACATTAAACTAAGTCTAAGACTCTAGTCTAACAACTCAACGGCTAAAAACATGCCGGAGAACAAACATAATATTTAACTAGCAATGTATCATGCTAAACATATTCACCAATTTTACCAAGCGCGACTAATACAAGTCGGCTACAAATAATACATGTACTGAAATGATAAGTACCAACAACAGGTAAGCATATGGAATCATAACCATAAATATACACCCAGCACGACTACTACTCGTCGGCTACCAAAAGAATAGGCTAAACAACATAATTACAAATATCACAATTCACATTTAGGTTGCTACCCCAACATGAAGTTTACATAACTTCATCTTCCCCAACGACCTCACCAAAAACAGATAAACTATCTAAGTAGCAACCTTGCCAGAAATAATACTTCGTCAACGCAATCTTCTTGATTTACTTGGATCCGCACGCTCGGCTCGGATCTAGGGAAAACAACCAACAAATAAAAGTAAGTCACAAAGACTTAGTAAGTTACTAACCGTAACTTCCTATCATGGCATAATACTCAATCATAAATTACATCATGCTATCGTCATGAAATAACCTTATATAAATCATGTTATGGCATCCATGCTCAACATTAATAGAACATGTTATCATTATAGTATAACATCTCACTAAAATCCATATCAAGGCATTTTATGCTCAACGATCATAACTCATGTTATCGGTATAACATAACCTTCCAATAATTTACATGTCAAGGCATATAAGCTTAACGACAATAATTCATGCTTCTGGCATAAAACCGCATTCGAATAATATTCATGTTAAAGCCTACTAGCTTAACACAGTAATTCATGTTATTGTTATAACACAGCCTTCCCATAATATTCATGTCAAGGCATATAAACTCAACAACAATGATCCATGCTTTTGGCTTAATGCATCATTCAAATGATTTTCATGTTTAAGCATTCATGCTTAACAACCTTAAACAACATGTTATCTATAAAGTATAACATTTATAAAACCGAAACAACCATCATATCATATCCAAATCACCAAGCACATTATTCACATAAGCACTTGTGAAACAATTCATATAAACGGGATATGATACCATTACCAATTCTTCCGCGCGTGTCGCTCCTGCAAAAACACGTGCAAAACCTTTATGTGCCCTCGATATCCCTCTCAGATATCGACGTCCCCGAGACGCTCCGCCGAGTTCCATAGTTATCAAAGTCATGTGTATTACTACAACTAAGATAAACTACTTCCCCACCGTGGCCATCGATGGAGGGGTGTGTGCAAACCCGGCACGGCGATCCATCGCGATCACGAATCTCACAATTCGTGAAGACGATGTATCGTCCCACCAAAACTCAACAAACCGACTCCAGCTGGACTCAAAACCCAAGCACAAGTAATATATACTCATATGCTCAAAACAAGTAGGTAAACACTCTACTATCAAACTAGTCATGCAATTCATCCACAACTAGCATAAACATCACAACCGAGAATCATATAAGTTCTCATAATCAAGTGTGCTTCACACACCTTAAACTTCTTGGAGGCTCAACCTCCATGAATTCTACCCAAAATTCCGTAGGACTTAAGATTATAGTTCCTAGGATTCATTCTAACCCAAAGGTTAACTCCGTTGAGTTCAATCTAAGTTTTCCGAAAATTCAAGGAATAGAAGCTTAGGCTTCATCATTCCCATAAGTTCATAACTGTCGCCAAAACCATAATCCCAATATTCAATAAACTATCATAAACCCCACAATTTACTTAACAATGCAACTTAGAATAAATTGGCCATCTTGTGCATAAATTCATTCAAGTCACCATACCAATCATAATCTTCAAATCATGATTAAATTATACAACATGGTTTAATATAATCTCTTAAACATGTGTAATTCAATAACTAGGCTTACAATCGTATTTAACAAGCCGAAACACAATTTGGGGAAAATCCCCTTCCAAGCATCTTTGTCATTTAAGCTCAATACACATAACCGATTCATATAGCAAAGTTTAATATACTCTATTAAGCATATAAAACATAGTAATCAAGCTCACATCATCTATTTGCAAGCTAGAACGAAATTAGGGCAAAGCACCCTCCAAGTATCTCAACCAAATCCACATCAATACTCATGGATAATCAACACAACTAAGTTCAATAGACTCCACTAAACATGTATAACACAATAATTAGGCTTACCATCATGTTTAACAAGCCCAAACACAATTTGGGGAAAATCCCCTTCCAAGTATCTTTGTCATTCAAGCTCAATACATATGAACAATTCATATAGCAAAGTTTAATAGACTAATTGGCATATGAATTCCATAAAAATCAAGTCTCACATAGGTTCACCCATCTCTAACAATAATTTGAAACCTAGGGTTCATGAATTTCTACAAACCCTAACAATGGCTTCCATTGACCTCAAATAGCACAATTGGTTGTTTCCCTAGGGTCAATGGAGCCCAAAAAGAAGAAGAAGAGAGGTAGAAACTTACTTGTGTTCAGCCCCCTTCTAGGTTGAATCCCGAAATCCATCATGGTGGGGGTTGTTCTCTTCAATCCCTTCTTCAAAACTATGGTGTACCTTGAGAAATGAAGCTCCCAAGCTATGTCCTTCAAGATGGAACCCTCAAGAACCCTAGAATTTGACCTCTCAAGCTCTCAAATGTGCCTCCCACGTTTTTTGAGGAGTGAAGGCAGAAACACAAGGCTGGAGCTGAATCTGTGGCTGATAGAATGAGAGAGAAATCAGATTTGGGGTTTAAATAGGGGGGATTAAATCCTCTAATCAATCCACTAATCAACCCCTAATAACTCTAATAGGTGTTTAGGACTAGTTTAGGTTAAGTAGGAGGGTTAAGGTGTGGTTTAAAATGGGTTAAATGGGTCAAAAATTCGAACAGTGTGAAGAAGGGAGCAAAATCCCGTAAACTGGGTTCAGGGACCAATGCGGTTGCATGGGGTGAAGACCATGCGAGCGCTTCCCTCCTGCATTCCATTTCTCGGCCTTTGTTGCTTCCCTGCTCGATCCCGGACTCTCCCGCATGCGTCCTCGAGTCCTTCCAAGCCAAAAAAGGTCTACAATTCAACCTTAATGTCCTCCAATCTATAACCAAAGGAATCAAGTCTCAAAACCCAACAAAACATGGCCAAGAACTCAGGCAGAATTCTCCCGAACGACAACCGAAAAAGTCAAACTGAGAAGGGTTATCGCTAGAATCAAACTAGCAACCAAACCGTCGATGCAACTAGCATCTAACCAACATCCAAGGCATGTAAATGATGTTTTAAATGCCCTCTAACAATTATCCATGAAGTTACAACATAAATCACAAACCCGAGATTCAAAGCACCTCGCGAAAGAAGAATGCATACGTGCATCTCAAACGACGCCAACGCTCATGCTATTGACTCTAAACATAAACGGGAGCTAAATGAACATGTTTATAATGATTATAAGTGTATGAGTTCATGCATAACACAAGCAAGCAACATTTCAGGGTTTTACATTATCTGATATAATCCTTGGTGTTAAAGTTTCTAGAATTTCAAGTGGACTTACTTTAAGTCAGTCACACTACGTGGATAAAATTCTAGAGAAGATTAACAAGGATGACTTTGCAATAGCTAGAACTCCTATTGACACAAGTCTTCATCTATCAAAGAATAGAGGCGAGACTGTTTCTTAGATAGAATATTCGAGAATCATAGGAAGTCTGATGTACTTAATGAGTTGTACAAGGCCATACATTGCCTAGGCTGTGAGTAGACTGAGTAGATATACGAGTAATCCTGGGACTGATCACTGGAAAGCGATAGTCAGAGTACTAAGGTACTTAAGATATACTCGGGATTATGGACTGCACTATACAAGAGATCCAGCAGTAATCGAAGGATATACAGATGTTAATTGGATCTCTAATATTAAAGACGCAAGGTCTACTAGTGGATTTGTATTCACTTTGGCAGGTGCAGCCATATCATGGAAATCTTCTAAACAGACTGTAATAGCTAGATCCACGATGGAGTCTGAGTTTATAGCTCTAGATAAAAGTGGTGAAGAAGATGAATGGCTACGCCAATTTATAGAAGATATTCCAAGATGGACAAAACCTATGCCAGCAATTTGCATACATTATGACAATCAATCAACTATTGGTAGGGCACAGAACAACATGTACAATGGTAAGTCTAGACACATACGTACGTCGTAGACATAATACCATTAGACAACTACTCTCAGCTGGTACTATCTCTATTGATTACGTGAAGTCAAAGGATAATATAGAGGATCCGTTAACCAAAGGTTTAAATCGAGAGTTAGTTGAAAAGTCATCAAGAGGAATGGGTCTTAAACCTCTTGAAAAATAAGTCTATACAATGGAAACCCAACCTAGTTGACTGGAGATCCCAAGATCTAGGTTCAAAGGGACAACCTAATTGTAAAAAGATTTTGAGTCACTGTGGGGGATTCGTCTCTTATCAAGTGATGAGTGTAAGTAAGAAGATAAGCATATGGCTTTTAATTATTCTTAAGAATCACCTATGTGAGAGAGACGTGGGGCCGCTTCGAAAAGAATTGTATGAGACTCAATTCTTAGACCCTCTTGCAGAACCAGGCATATGTTCAGGGCCATGAATGAACATAACTATGAGAACTGAATTGTGTCAGGAAGATTCCTGTGTGAAGTATGTAATCGTTTACTCTTAAGGCAGAACAGTTCAAAGACATCATGTCTACTGATTAGTCGGTAAAGTTAGCATGCTTTCGCAAGGGAAGGTTCAAAGGTTAACACCTACCTATCCTATGCAGGTTTCAACTGTTGAAATCTATCACCGTTATCGTCAATTTTCTTCATGTGGGGGATTGTTGGAAAACTAGTGTTTTTAAGTGAAGTAAATTGGGGCTTTGAGGCACTAATTTATTTGTGAGTCATTTATGTAATGACTAAGTTAATTGTGGAATTATGTTCTTCTTCGTGAGTACATAAGAATACTATATTTATTTGTCCAATTCGGATATCGGTTGAATAAGTTATAGAGGTTTAAAGTAGGACATTTGAAATGTTGGAAGTGGGTTATCCCATATTGGGAAAATGTTAAAGGCTTGAAGGGTTTATATACAAAGGCTACCTTGTGATTGGGTAAGCTTGTATAGAAATAAAGAACTATCTCTCCCGCGGCCGCAGGGGGGGGATGCAAATCAAGGTCCAATTTGGCATGGACTGGTGTACTCGTGTGCCTGCACATGCGGACACGAATGTCAGACCAAATTGTGCTACCTAGACAAACTTCTTTTGAATTTTAAATTCAAGTTTTGTAACTCCGGCATTAAATAACAGAATAATTATGTTTTAATGGACAAATTGATTCTGTCTTAATGTCCGCTTTAATTGAGTGGTTAATGGGCATAATCAAAACGGTTTTAGTAATTAAAACGCGTTGATTCACTGGCCTACATAAAGGAACCATTTTCCACAACAAAGAACACGCTCACAGAAAAAACACGAAGTTTCTCTTCCTCTGATACACTTGCATTTGCATTGCATATTGATCATCATTTTTCTTGGCCTCCATTTGGTGATTGATTTCTGGCATAGATTCAGTTCGCCGGACCATCAGTGCAAAGCCATCCGGTACTGCCGTTGTATCCTGGGAGACGTTCGTCCTAAGTAAGAACTCCAGGCACTTACAGGGAGTGGGACGAATAACGTTTCAAGGAAACGTGTTACTCGATGCGTTTTCCTTCTACGGCGACTTGGTCCTTCCACCGAGATTAGTCATTACCGGTAGACCTGCAATACTTCCACCGGTAGACCCTCAGTGCTTCTGCCAGCAGACCTTCACCAGAAGACTTCCACCAGCAGACTTAATAAGTCATCAGAAGACCTTCACCAGCAGACTTAATAAGTCACCAGATGACCTTCACCAGCAGACTTGGTAAGTCATCGGAAGACCTTCACCAGCAGACTTGGAACAAAGCCACCAGCAGACTTCGTTTCAAGTCACCAACAGACCTTTGTTCAGAGCAACCAGCAGACACTACAAGTCTTCCTCTGCAATCAAAAGCTTAACGGTTTTGTTTTCCGATATTTTATTTATTTCATATTCTGTAAGATTGTATAGGGTTCTACCCAACATTTTGAACTTCAACGAATTCAAGTTTGTCCTTTTTATGACTTTATTTATGACAGTGTTATTGGTTAGATTTAATTTTTTTTGTATCAGACTGAGAGACTGATTTTTAAATGAAAATTTGATGTATATTATTTATTTATTTTTTAAATCATAAAACATGTTATTTATAGCACCTAAAAATTACTACAACTAACTTGTATGATTTAGAAGAAAATAAAAGGATAGACACCAAATTTTTGCTAGAAAAATAGTTAGTTTGATTAAAAAGGTCAAATATAACAATAATTTAGGAACATATATGATGTGAAGACAACACCACTTTTATTATTGAGTCATTAGTCTTTCTTTATACTTATAGAACCCATGTTCCGCACGGGTTCTTTTGGTAATAATATTACTATAATTTTTAAATGTGATATACATTTCTTCTTTTGATAATATATAGTAATAGTATAATTTTTAAAATTTTAGGCATTATAATTTAAATGTTGGAATATAAAACCAACATTATTTTCTAACAAATGTGGAATATATATATTTTATTGGTAATAATAGTGGAAGTCTTTTAACCAATGTGGGATACATCTATTCTATTAATAATAATAGTAAAAGTTTTTTATTTTAACACTTTTGAAAGATCCGTCTATTATATTAATAATAATAGTATAATTCTTTTATCTTAAAACTTTTGAAACCAACAACATTTTCTAACGAATATGAGATACATCTATTCTATTTATAATAATAGTAAAAGTCTTTTATCTTACAACTTTTGAAACCAACATCATTCTAACGAATGTGATATACATCTAGTTTATTGTTAGTAAAAGAATTTTATCTAAAAACTTTTTAACTAAAATTGTAATACCCCCGATCTCGGGACCAAACGAGACCGGGTACGTCGGGTATTCCAAGAATTCAATCATAGATAGCCCAAATTAAGAATACGTAACACGTCGTGGAAGAAAAAAAATAAATAGTATTTTCTCCAAGATAACGAATATTTTGTACAGACATATTTATATTACAATTTCAATGTAGCAAAAAATAATACATAAATGTTTTATATCAAAACCGAGCACTCCCATCTTCTCTTGCTTCATATGCAAAACTTCTCTGTCGAGTTGCAATTTAAGGGGCATGCAAACACGAAGGGGTGAGTTTAAGACTTACTAAGGTTCTACCGAACTCATGTATGTTATGCATGTGTAAACAACAATTAAGTATGAATCACACACTCATTTTAAAGCATGATAGCAATATTCAGTTAAGTTTTACTACTACGCAGCCAGTTCAAATTATTCACTATCTCATACCAGTCAATTATTGATTCTTTACAAGTAATAAGATCTCATACCAATAAATGATAATACGAAATCTTAAAATCGCGGTTGTTGCAAAAATAGTTCTTTGTAACCAATGAGGAATAAATCATTTTTATTGGTAAGATTTTGTTTAAAAACTTTTAAAGCCAACATCAAATTCTAACAATTGTGAACATACATTTTCTTTTGTTAGTTTAGTAACAATCATTTATCTAAATACTTTTTAAACTAACATCAATTTTCAACCAATGTTTGTTATAACACTTTTATTGATAATTATATTAGAGATACATCGTACATTGGTTATAAGTTAATGTGAAAGAAATTGTGTGTCATTTGTTTGTTGGCAAAGGTAATTTGTACAAATGTGTTTTACCCGGTAAGAGTATCAAAATTATATATTTATTTGTCTAAATCGAGTTTTGGATGAATAAGATATAAGTCTTAAAGTATGGTGTTAGAAGTGGGTCATTAGAGTAAAGTAGTCACTCAATGCCAATATAATAATATTATCTCACATTGGTTAAGAAATGATGTTAGTAGTAAAAGTCTTTCTATATAAGATTTCCACTATTATTAACAAATAACAATAAAATAGATTAATAGTAAATGATTAATATCACAATATTATATTAACTATTATTAATTTTTATCATATTGATTATTATTATATATTATTATTTATAACTATTACTAAAACAGAAGTCACTGCAGCCATGTAGCAGCTTTCTGTGAAAAACTAAAAGTTTTAAAGAGATTTTTTGTTGCCACGTGTCACCTTTCAAATGGTAAATCTGTTTTTTTTTTTTCAAAATCTATTAGTTTAAGATAAAAATTCTAAATTTAATTAGATAAGATATGAACTGCCCAACCCAAAAGGCCCAAGCAATGGTCACGTGCACAACACGTCTTCATCGACCACGAGCAAAGCACATGCATTCTTTCATGATCTAAGGACCGGTATGCAGCGAGCAAGGCTTATTTTGCAGCGAGCAAGGCCCATTATGCTACGAGCAAGGTTTGAACGAGCAATGGTCAATGTGTCAGTTTCATACGCACAGACATTCAATGAGCAGTTAACCCAGTTCTCCAGTAAGACCATATAAACCCCTTAAAACGAATGAGGGAGGTATGTGATATTCTAACCAAGGCTAAACTCTGTCAAATTGTTTACTCAACTGAGTGATTACTGATTCATACGCCGGAGTGCATTTGAGTAAGCGGGGTAGTAAGCCTGATTGGTTGGTGTTTCCTTTTCGAAAGTTGGGCCCCGATAGTTTTGGAAAAGTTGAAAGAATTGAAAGGCAGATATCCAATTTGTTAAGCCCTGTGTGTCCGAGGATTATTTTAGACGCATCAAGATAAAATTCCTAAAACTAATTTGATAAAATAAAACAGATTTAAAATATAGTTTTACGAGCAAATTTATACTAGAGATTTATGATTTTGTTTTTATATTTTTTCAAATATCTCTTAACTAAACTAGATTTTATCCTATTGATTTATACAAGTTTACTTTGACAAAAACTCTTCAATTTTCATCTCTTTTAATTTTCATAATTTTTAATTTATAAAAATTATCCACGAGATAATTCTATGTTATTTGTTATTCTACTAATCTATTAATTATCTATTAACTATTATTAAAACAAAAGTCGTTCCTACCACATAGCGACTTTCTGTTGAAAGCTTAAAGATTTAAAAGAATTATGTGCTTCCATGTGTCACCTTCTTGTGAAGGTCTAAAAAAATTTCTTTTTTTTTTTTGCTGCAAAAAATTGAAACCGGATAGATTTTAAACTGAAACATTTTTAATATGTGGTAAACCTCATTTATATGCCAAAATGGTAAACATAGTATGAGATATGTTTTATCACATTTGAAAATCGGTTAAACGTGTTTGATGAGATATTAGGACTGATTTAACTAGGTTGAAGGACTTAAATTGATGGTAAAAGTGTTTTTAGCAGATAGATTTTACCTGTGCTCATATATTTTAATATTTCAATTACATTTTCATGGTAAAAGGTTTTTTTCTTTTTTTCAAAATTGATTAGTTTAAAATAAAAACCTAAATCTAATTAGATAAGATAAATATCTTAAAACTAATTTGATAAGATAAAGCAAATTTATGATATAATTTTACGAGTAAATTTATGATAGAGATTTATGATTTTTTTTTCAAATATCGCTTAATTAAACTGGATTTTATCATATGTAATTTATACAAGTTTAATTTGACAAAATCTCATCTATTTCCATCTCTTTTTATTTTCATAATTTTTAATTTATACAAATTATCCATGGGATAATTTTATGTTATTTGTTGTTCTACTAATCTATATTTATTAATTATTAATTACTAATCTATTAACTATTATTAAAACAGAAGTCGTTGCTGTCACATAACGACTTTCTATTGAACGCTTAAAGTTTTAAATGAATTATGTCCTTCCACGTGTCACCTTCTATACAAGTTTATAATTTTTTTTCCTACCAAAAATTAAAATCGGGTAGATTTTAAACCTGGTGTCTCCTTTATACTTGGTAGATGTTTTGTTTTTTTTTACCATTTTTTGCTAACAAAATCGATTAATACCAGATATATTTTATAACATTTCATTTAAACACGTTTCACTTGATTAGGACTCCAATTTTTTATGAAAATTTTGTTTTCCTGCCAAAAATTAAAATCTGATAGATTTTAAAACTGGTGTCTCCTTTGTCCATGATAAAAGTTTTTCTTTTTTACCATTTTTTGTTGCCAAGATCGGTACCAGATAGATTTTATCACATTTGATTTTAACGTGTTTCACTTAGTACTCCAAATTTTCATGATAAAAGTTTTATTTTTGTGGATAGATTTTATCACATTTGATTTAGAAATGTTTCAATTTAATAAAACTCTTCAATTCGCATGGTAAAAGTTGTTTTATTTACCATTTTTTTCTTACAAAATCGGTTTGTACGAGATAGATTTTATCACATTTGATTTAGACAAGTTTAGTTTGATTAGGACTCCTTAATTCTCACGGTAGAAGTTTTTTAGTTTTTATTATTTTACCAAAACTCCGTCAATTTAAAATATATTTTATCTAATTTGATTAAACGTGTTCCAGCAACACCACAAACAACCACTAGGAAATAGCTTGCAAATTCTATCTACAAAATTTGCATGAATTTTCGGTGTGATCTCATGTTTACTTAATTATTTATTAATTATATGGACTTCTTGTTTTTTTTTTTGTTTATTTAAATAGTTTGCAAAATTTTTCTACAAAATTAAGTTTCAGAAATAACACTAAGTCAATCATGCATCGCACAGGTGATAACATAGTTAGTTAATGATTAGATATAGATAATAATAATAATAATAAATGAAATTAGAATATATAATAATAATAATAATAATAATAATAATAATAATAGTAATAATAATAATAGTAATAATAATAATAGTAATAATAATAATAGTAATAATAATAATAGTAATAATAGTAATAGTAATAGTAATAGTAATAATAATAATAATAATAATAATAGTAATAGTAATAATAATAATAGTAATAGTAATAGTAATACTAATAATAGTAATAGTAATACTAATAATAGTAATAGTAATAATAATAGTAATAATAATAATAATAGTAGTAATAGTAATAATAATAGTAGTAATAGTAATAATAATAGTAGTAATAGTAATAATAATAGTAGTAATAGTAATAATAGTAGTAATAATAGTAATAAAAGTAATAATAATTATTAATAATAATAAATAATAATAATATTAATAATAATAATAATAATAATAATAATAATAATAATAATAATAGTAATAATAATAGTAATAATAATAATAATAATAATAATAATAATAATAATGATAATAATAATAATAATAATAATAATGATAATAATAATAATAATAATAATAATAATAGTAATAATAGTAGTAATAATAGTAATAATAGTAATAGTAATAGTAATAGTAATAATAATAATAATAATAATAGTAATAATAATAGTAATAATAATAATAATAATAATAATAATAATAATAATA
>CM028383.1:95082647-95130147 GCA_013146195.2 Codonopsis lanceolata
CTTTGCCTTTAGTGACCCCAAATGTGCATTTGGTGGGGTTGAGTTTCATCGATGCTTTCGAGTCTTTCGAAGAACTTTTGAAGATCTCGATATGAGCACCGTTTGTGTCATTTGGAATGCACGATCATGTCGTTGGCGTAGACTTCCATTTCTTTATGGATCATGTGGAAGAGAGTGGTGGCAACTCTTTGATAAGTAGCCAGGCATTTTTGAGCCAAATGGCATGGCAGGATTAACGATGGGGTACCTCGAGGGTGGTGAATGAAGTCTTCTCTTGGTCTACATTGCCATTTTAATTTGATTGTGGCAGAGCTGCGTCGGCGAAGGATCTAATCTTGTGAGCAACAACAACATCTACCACAATATCATGTTTGGTAGCGGAAATCATCTTTAGGGCGGCGCTTTGTTGAGGTCGTGAAGTCGGCCAGCAGTCAGGACTTTCAGTTGGGCTTGGGAGCGGTCACTATGTTGGGCCGGCCATCCCAGATTATTCAACCACCGGAATGAAGTTGACATGGACGTTTCATAATCTCTTCTTTGACTTGCGGTGACCATTACGGTTTAATTCGTGAGTTTCGCTTGATTGGCCGAGCATCTGGATAGATAGGGATCAGGTGTTCGTATGGTGGATCTAGCCGGCATGTCTTCATAGGACCAAGCAAAGATGTCTGAACTCTTTGAGGAGGTCGGTGAGTGCTACCCTTTCGAGCCTTGCAAGTAGTTAGCCAGATTTTGATTTCTTTGACTTGATTGTTCGGCCCAGGATTGATGATTGACAAGTCTTAGGCTGTATTTCTTCTTTGAGTGGTGTTGTTCTGTTGCTGTTGCCCGACTTTACAAGCTCAAGCAAATATTTTTTATCTTTTGGGTCCATTTCATTAAATGATTCATTATTATGATTATCTAATGTATCTTTTAATGTAGGTGCAACTAAGGAATAAGCAAAGACATTCATATTATCATTAATAGCAAGCTTTATGCGGGGTTATTACATTATTGAGGACACAGGGGTTTGAGATCCTCGTTATTAGGGGCGGATCGGTAGATGACCAATCAGTAAAGCTAAGAAGAAGGAGGGGGATAGTATATCCAGCGGTCTACCGATTCTGCGGGGAGTCAAGGTGGGCGTAGTAACATTCCAATTACGAGAGGCTTAGCGGTTAGGCTTCGAACTCATCGAGGAGCTTTGCATATTGAGTACCTCAGTTTATCATACCCAGCTGTCTCCCAAACATTTATTTAGAAACTCCTTTATTGAACGGCATATCTTACGGCACCCTTATTTATGGTTAACTAACGCCTTTTAGACCTCACAGGCTTGATCCGTTTCGAGAAAATTTTGTGCGAAGCCCTTGTAATTACCTTGTTATCAATGAGATCTGAATTGCGGCTTTGAGTGTATAGCACTTGTCGGTGAGATGACCCTTTAGCTAGCGATGGTACTCCGCAATCTTGGGCATGATTCGGATTCGGGTAGGAGTAGCCGGTTTTGGGTGGTCGGTAATTATCAAGGGGGATCTTGGGCCCCAGGCCCAGGTGTTTGGAGCATTCGGATCTTGGGGCGAGCAGGATCATCATAATGCCTTGGAATTACCCCTTTCTTTCCTCTTGGCTTAGGTAAATTGTCAGATTGGGATTTGGTCAAGCAACTGGGTGGAGTTTTTCCTCTCAAATAATATTGCAATGGGATCGGGTTGCCTGGACCTTGGCCTAAGAGGATTCTTTTTAAATTACACAAGCTACTTCTTTTGGAAACCACGAGGTCATTTCTTTGGGAATAAGTATTTGTAGGGTTTAGAGAGTAGCAGGCATTTAGGTGGGAGAGATCGAGGTTGATTTCCGGAGGATATGGAATAGAATCATGAGCCTTTGGAATCATACCTCCTTGGGTCATGGGATCATTATTTGGCTGATGGCTAGCACTTGGTGGCTTCCCAGAGGTTTGGAAAAGGATGTTTTCTGAGATATCAAGAAGGTTTACCTCAGGGAGATGGGAAGCATTAGGAACATGTTTTGAGATTTTGACCTTTTGGGAGAGAGTAGCCAGGACCTCTGAGAAGCCTTTTAAAAGATCACCCATCATTTGGCTTGTCATTCTTTCTATATGAGCGTCCACTACTTCTTTCAGCCAGGTCTCAAACTCAAGAGAAGGTACATACTTAGGAGTTTCTGTTCCTGATTCCCAGTGGCTTCCATCATTGCTGGCTCCTGTCATAGCTTGTTTATTTTCTGGTTGCGGTATTTGGTAAGGATTTTGGGTAGGGTATGGATTCTGGGTTGGATATGGATTTTGGACAGGATAAGGATTTGGGGTTGAATATGGATTTGGGACAGGATAAGGATTTGGGGTTGGATATGGATTTGGGACAGGATAGGGATTTTGGGTTGGATATGGATTTTGGACAGGATCAGGATTTGGGGTTGGATATGGATTTGGGACAGGATAAGGATTTGGGGTTGGATATGGATTTGGGACAGGATCAGGATTTAGGTTTATGGCAGTATTTGGTGAGTTAGTGTTTGGCTGAGGGTTTGGGTTTGGAGGCACATATGAGGTTGATGCTTCCTGGGGAACTGCAGGGGAAGAAATTACCTCACCATTGGATTTCAAGCTTTGTACCAGATTGGTCATTTGGCTCATTATAAGATCAATTCTGCACCCAAATTTTGGTCTAGCCAACTTCTTTGCATTCTTTGGAGTCGAACATACAGGGAGCCCAATGTCTACGTACTCATAGCGGGTGTTCACTTTCTGCGCCATCTTGTGCGGATCTGTACCCGGCTGTTTACGTCGTCGATCGTTTACGATACCTTCGATCGATCTACGCACTTGATTCCCGTATCAATCGGCCGGTACTGTCTCTGCCTTTCCAAATTCGGGCCGGGTTTACGGGAAAATGGGCACAGTATCGAAAATTTGGTGAAGGCTTTACGGGCTTAGATGCAGCGTGCCTTTATTAGTATATTTTATTATTATTTTATTATTCCTACAAAATGACCGGATAAGCACACCTTAATTTTGGATCTCGGGACTTTCTGGAGCAGTGGATTCTTTCTCAGTATAGGACCAACGTATTCCACGTCTTTCGACTCCCGAGATCGGATGATCGAGGCGAAGGGCCTATACTCTTTCAGGGATCCACCATTCGAAATGGTCTAGGTCGAGCATTTGAAAATAATAAGTCAGACCCAGTGTAAAATTTTTTTTTTTTTTTGACTTGCGCATTTATTTTTTTGACTTGCGCACATTTTTTTTTTTTTGACTTGCGCACATTTTTTTTACTTGCACACATTTTTTTCTTGGGGTGACCCACAATTTAAAATGTAAGCAAAACGGTCGGTCTTGAAGTGTCTGAAAATCTATATGCGATCTAACGTTGGTTTATGCGGGGATAGGATAAATTTGGCCATGGTGTAGGGTAGCGATTCGGAATATATTTATATGCATGTGCACGTGTGTGCGGTATCTAGAAAAGCAAAAAAGTTTTTTTTTTCAGATATAGAAATAGAAAATAAAACGATATGACTGTCTTCTTTGTTGTGTATGGATTTTCTCGGCTTTTTAGCTTAGCGCGCGAGCAATAAACACATACCATCAAGAAATAGAAAGAAAAGTGGGGAATCTATTTATTTTTAGAAAATGGGTCCTAATCCCCAAAATAAAAATGACGGAATGAATGCATATATATATACATACGTATATTTTGCAGAATGATAAATGAAGCAGAATAAAATAATATAAGACTGAAAATGAAAAGATTTTTTTTTTTAACAAAGCCCCAACCCTTTTTGTTGTCTTTGCCCCGGATATTATCACACATAATATATATATGTAAATAGATAGAACACATATATATAGAAATATATATATATATATATATATATATATATATATATATATATATATATTATTTTTTGTGCTTACTTATTTATATATTTTTTTTGAACTTGCGCATTTTTTTTGACATATATATATATATATATTTTTTTTTTTTTGATGATTTTTTTTTAAAAAAATGTATATATATATATATATATTTTTATACTCTTAAACATGCCCGTAACGGTTATCGGAACGAGACTGCTGCCAGATGGAGGATCATATCCACAAATATGGCCACGGCCGTAATGGGAACACTTTATTCAAATGCGTAAATTAATATGACAAGCATACTGCAGCCAGAAACAAATAAAAACAAAAAAAAGTTTTATTTTGCGAGTCTAGCCCTCCATTTTATTTAAAATAAAACAATCTCCCCAGCAGAGTCGCCACTGTGAGGTTCCCGGGAAATGTGCTCCCGCGCCCCGCGCGCCCTTGGATAGGGGTGCGCGTACGTGCGGATGCGGGACACCACTGCTCTCGTTCCACCCTCCCTTGTTTAGGGAAGGCGAAATCAAAGTGCGAGAGGAGTCTTTGTCTATATTAGCACGTTGGAATGTGCCTCGGTTGCCCTGAGTGAATTTTGTATCCAATATGGGAACTTATGGTTTTCCATGTCAAGTTATCCCTTATTTCGTGGATAACAGGATATGGGAATGCATTACTCTTCCATTCCCATTCTCCCCTTTATCTTTCAGGGAAAATAGAGAAGTGCAAGAAAGAATATTGCGACGCCCCCACTATGGATTTTATGAAAATAGCCTTATGGCCTATTTAGGATCACTATGAGTGCTTTGGGTTTTCTACGTCAAGTTATCCCTTGTTTAGGGGATACCAGGACATAGGAATACATCACCTTTCCATTCTCATTCTCCCTTGTTTAGGGAGAGCATTGAAAGTGCAAAGAAAGATGTTGCGAGGCCCCACTGGATCCAAAATGTTTTAGAGTCGCCACCTTTATTTTAAGGCAAAAATAAAGGAAAACCGAGAAAAAAACCAGAGATTTTAAGCGGGTTCGGAGGCTAAGTTACGAGTTGGGAAGGTGCTAGGCACCCAACTCGCCCTTCGATCTCAGCGTTTTTGGTGAAGTATGTTATTGTCACATTTACTTAGCAAATAAATAAGGTCTTATTTTGACAAGGGAAAATTAAACAGATACATTCGTGGCCACATTATTTACGGACTCATGCGTCTCTTTCCAATAATTACAAACACATTTAAAAATATTTGGCCATTATAACGGCTCTTTTAGTATTATTTCCTAATAAAATCAGAGCAGCATAACTGCTTATATTTTGATATTGAACCGGACCGGAAATAATACATTTACAAATAAAGACTTTATTGAATAAATAAAGTAAATAAATACAAACTCATCTAAAAAATATTTTGCCATAATAACGGCTACATTTAGTACTATTTCCTAATAAAATCAGGGCACACAAGCGCTTATATATCTACATTGGGCGGATTTGGAAATAATACTATTACATAGAAATAAAAGACTTTTAACAATAAAAGCTTACAAACGGCGCAGGGGTGTGCTCGCTCTGTCCCTCGGGGAGAGAGAGTCTTTTTTTGCAGTGCAGTGCAGTTGAAGTTGTGCGTTGTGTGAATTTGGGCGTAGCGCTCTGAAAGTTACTTTTCGGCCTCGGGATCGGGCGGGGTAGCTGTTTATTTCAGTTGTTTGTTTGTTTGTTTGGAAAAGGCTGAATTTGGGCGGAGTAACGACTTACTGGCTATTTCGGCCTTTTAAATCGAGCGAGCAAGCGCTCTATCCACGATTTTTGGGCCAGGGAAAAGGGGTGGATACCTAGGCGGGGTGCTAAGGTACACTTCTAGGTTGGTTTGTGTTTGGCGGAGGTTTGGCGGGGTTTCGAGGCTTTAGAAATTGATCTATCGGTATTTATTTCTTCGGCGTAACGAAGCGAGAGAAATTTTACGGATGAATTGAGCGCTGAATGAAGGAGCCGGAGGCCTCTATTTATAGGAGGAGGCTGGGACATCGCTGGAATTTTGAAATTTTATCAACCGCATCAATCGGGTGTACGCCGCGCTGAACCAGTTGCATTTTACGGCAAAAACTTGAATGAGCGATCTTTGGGAGATAGGGTTTGGGCCACCTATGGAGGTTTGGGCCATGCCCAAACCTTTAGGTAACCACGCCTAAACCTTCTTCGTGCTTCAATCGGTTGTACCTGCGTTTGAAAATTTGCATTTTGCGGTAGATCGTAGCATGAACAGTGCTGGGGAAAGAAGTTTGGGTGCCACCTATGGGAGGTTTGGGTGCCACACCCAAACCCTTGGTAGGTGGTGCCTAAACCTCAAACCTTCTCCTTTTTTGACACTTTGGTCCCCTGCAGTTTGTCTTTTTGTGCATCCTGCTTTGTCCTTTTGCAATTTTGACCCTGTAACTTGACATTCGTTAAGTTTTAACAGTTCTTGATATTTTTTTTTTGTCATGTCATGTATCTGGGGTACGAAATTGGGGTGTCTACAGTTGGCTGAACCTTGTTATCATCAATATACTGGTGTAGATACGGCGGCTGGTGGACACGCTGAAGGAGAGGACCCGGCGTGAAATGGAAAAATGAAAAAGGCCCATACCTGCAAAGGAAATAAAAAAAAATGTTATCAGCAATAATAAGAAAGAAAAAAGAAGAAATGTATGTTGAATATATATATATATATATATATATATATATATATATATATATATAAAGCGACAAAAGCGAGGAAAAGGCATATACCTCCCAGCCGGCAAATCCATTCGAGGGTCGGCCAGTCGTTCAGGCCCGTCCATGGAAGCATATAATTCGGCCAGGCCCGCCTGTCCCCAGTCATAAGAAGGGATCCGCTCGAAATCAGCCAAACAGGCCAGGACGGAAACCTGCAAGGAGGTAGAAGAGTTGGCAAAGAGCGACGTGCCAAGAAAGAAAAATAAGAACGCTCTAGCCACTCGAGTCACTGCAGCCATATCATTTGCCGGCACTCGCCCGACGTTGCTGAGAAGCCAGCGTCGCACGCTGCCGATAAAAATCTCGTTTGTCGATTTGAATTCCGGCTCGAAGCCCAGGAGGTCCACCACCTGCTCTGGACGCCGACAGAGAGTATAATCCGGGGCCAGAGTCTCCCCGATACTGGTAGGAAGACCAGTAATGGCAGCGAAGTCGAAAGGGGTCATGGTCGCCTCCCCCCAGCTGAAGTGAAAAGTATGGGTGGTGTCCCACCAGTAGTCTCGCAGTGCATCAAATATCGGCAGGTAGCTTGTGAAGGGGCGAAAAGCATGGAGAAAAGCGCTAAAGCCAGAGCCCTCCACCAGGACCTGTGCCGCCTCGGGCAACATGTGATAAATTTCCATAACATTAATACATGAAGCCCGGACTCTCTTGAATGACCTGCGAAACTGAAAAAAAGGGGGGAAAAGGTAAGTCCACTATCTTTATTTTCCTCGTAAGTTTTTTTTTTTAAAAAGAAGAAAAAAAAACAATAATAATGAATAAGTATAAATAAATAATAAACATGTTGCATACATTGTATCTCATGAATTATAAAATTACAACATGTTAATTTCCTGTGATAACAAAAAAAAACATCATTTTAAATGTAAATAAACACTTACCGTTTATGAAAAAAAATATACATATATAAATACATATGTAAATGAACATTTAGTGTCCTTCATAAAAAATGTGTATTTTGAAAATATATGTTGTACTCTTTTACATCCTTTTGATAAATAAAAATGCATTTTTGTGCATTTAAATATGTATTCTAGCCACACAAAAAAAATATGAAAAAAAATGAATTAAAAAAATGTGTATTTTGAAAATATATGTTGTACTCTTTTACATCCTTTTGATAAATAAAAATGCATTTTTTTGTATTTAAATATGTATTCTAGCCACAAAAAAAATATATGAAAAAAAATGAATGAAAAATAAAAAAAATGTGTATTTTGAAAATATATGTTGTACTCTTTTACATCCTTTTGATAAATAAAAATGCATTTTTGTGCATTTAAATATGTATTCTAGCCACATAAAAAAATGATGAAAAAAAAAAGATTATATGCGTTATTTTACATCTAAATGGTTATTTTTTGCATCATAAGCATTATAGAAATATATTTTAAACATGTGTACTGCATTTTTGCATTATAGTATGCATAATAGAGATAAAAGAATGCCCATGCATCATGTTAGTTAGCATCCTATAATTTTCTACATCACATTTGCATCAAATAAAGTAGTATATGCATCCATCATTTGCATTTATTGTCCAATAAGCTGCATTAAGGGTGCGCTAAAAAGAAAGTAAACTGCCACCAATCATGAAAATAAATATCCCTATGACATTTACTATATCCCTGCAGTATAAGCATGCATGAAAAATAAATTTTAGAGCATGTAATATATCTGTTTTGTCCCGTATTCATCCGAAAATGTGGTCGGAAAAATTTGAATGGTATTCGGAAAAGTCCGTTTCATGAACATATTGCATACAAAAATGTGTTTTAGCTTAGAACATGCATCATATAACTCCAATTTCATTTATAATATAAATCATGCATAATAGGGTCAAATAGTGACCACTAGTTCAATCATGCATCGCAAGAATAAATTACATGAATTTCATGCATCATTGCTTAATTGCATCATTTAGGCATATATATAATATAAGTAAGTTTATATATTTGGCTTTCTCTATGGTTTTCCTTTATTTATATGTCCAGTTTGTATTAGATTAGACTATAGAATATTCATTGTTACCCTTTTCTTTTATTTCGATTATTTCTTATTTTTCTCCTTGTTATTATTTCTCTTTTCCTTTCTCTACTAAATAAAAGATCTCCGTCTTTATTTTCTTCCTCATATATATATACAAATATTTTCTAGACTACATGTACAAAATAAACTGAGCATATTAGCAAACCTATTGTGAGACCGAAAAGACAAGTTGGGTGTCTAACCCTTTCCCAACTCGTAACCCCCCCCCCCGAACCCATATTTTTTACTCTATACATTTATTTTTAGAGTCAACAACGAGGTCAAGCATATTCCACATGCTTTAAGTTTTGAAACCACTCGCTTCTCACGCGAGGGGGACGAAACGAGGTTCTCACGGCGACAAACCAATTCTTTTTGTTGCATCGACCCTCAATTGAAAATATTGTGAATGATTTTCGAATGCATTGACTATCTGAAGGAATAAATTTCTCTGCATTCAGAAGCATCGTCGGAATATGTTATTGAGATAAAATGGCTCAAAAGAGAAGTATCCATTGACAAGTTGAGCGTGCTCATTTTCATGATTCTGGTTCAAATACCTTCTCATTCTCTTTTTCGCTTGGCCTTCTCCGCTTCAATCACAATTGGTGTTGGACCGTTGGTGGCGTTGAATCATTGCTTCAATTAGTTCTTCACACAAGAATCGTTGGCTTCATCATATTTGTACTAGAGTTACTAGAATACTGGGACATTTTGGTGGTAAACATATATAAAAAATGGGATGAATGAAAATATGTGAAATTATAGAGAGATAAATATTGTAGAGTGAATTTTAGTGAGTGAAATGAATGGAAAAATAAAGAAGTGGAGAAGTATTTATAGGTAAGAAAACAATATTTTTGGTTTTAAAAAAAAGAAAGAAACGACTAGTTTTTTTTGTTTTTTTAGGAAACAAATGGTAATTAAAAAATGGCTATATTTTAATTTTTTTGAAAAGAAGCTCAAACATATTATAGAAAAAGAGTTCAAAAAACGAAAAGAAGAAAGAGAAAATAAGGGGACAGAGGAGAGATTTCACCATTGCACGTGATTTTAGCGTGTGTGTAATGCACATGCCTTTCTCACTAGTCTGTGGCTCGCATGCCCTTCTCCATTGTTGGCTCTTTCCCTTCACCGGTTGGGTTCCCAAATGATGAGTCATTCATTTTAGGAACCCTTCCCACCCCTCCTTAATGGTAAGGAATCCATACATGAGTTATTAACCCATTTGAGAACCACCATTGGTGATGCTCTCATATCGTAGTACATGTGATTCCTTAACTCAACATGTGTTGTAGGGTGCAACCTGTTAATTCCAAAAAATCATAATATCTTCCAAAAGAGCCGTGGAAATATGATTATTGGCGCTAGGGTTGTCTGAAAGGTTCTTGGTAAATAACGAATCAGTTTCAACAATCACTTTTCACCATCCTCTTATTTTGGCAATTTCAAGCCCTATCAGAATAGAATGGAGTTTCATTTTGAAACTAGAACAAGAGGCTTGGCTACCATAATATCCAAGAATCTAGTTATCCTATTTCTAGAGCTATGGATTAAGCCCGTCAGGCATGTAGGAAATACTTTCTACACAAGTTTAACGTAAAGAGTCTGAATACAAGAGGGATTAGGAAACCTAAATACAAGTAAATTAGGAAAGAATAAAATAAAGATAATTATAATATATTACAAAGATATTATATTCTCTTATAAGGCATGCTTGCCCCATCACCCAAAAGGGTCGATTTGGGCTGAGGGAATCTGTGCTTGTATAGAGGCTGACTTAACAGGTTATACATGCGTGGGATTGCAGGCTGGATCGAGCGGATTTCCTGGAGTCACTAGATGAATTGCCGAGAAGTTGGAATAGCGACAATGATGCAGACAGCTCTTTTAAAATTCAACGATATGGCAGTAGCAAGTAGTTGTCATCGTCTCTCCTGCTTATCAGTCTCGCTCTTGCAATCCTTTAAATTTTTGAAGGTGTCTTTGATTTGTAATCTGCTTTTTGGCTCCCCTATAGTTTTGGTTTAACCAAGACCAATTTTTACAATTGGCAATGTAAATCGTATACCCTTATTGTGATCACGGCTTCTTTTTTATATTGAAATTTTGAAATTCTAACATGTTTTTGTTATGAAACAATAAATGTGGACAAGCACTGCCACACCTATTGCCCATATTTGTCAAAGCCTACATGCACTGTAAAAACAATAAGTGTTTCCCTCTACGGCTCGGTTATAAATACCAGTCATTATAAAGTGATTTTACACTTTAGCTCTGAAAAAAAGGCTTTCTTTCTCTCTCTCTCTCTCTCTCTAATACACTTTTGTCATAAGTTTTTGCTTATTTTATAACACATTATCAACACGAACGCTCTAATCCTAACATTTACATCGATAAGAATTTTCACCGATATGATTTATTTTATGTTACTGGTTTACTTTAATATATATCGTATAACACCATTATTAAGAAAAGGTTGGCTGAGCCACTGTCTATAATATATGGTGCGATGACGAGATAATATTTTATTATTTTACGCATAAAATATATGTTTGTTGATGCTTGAGCGGATGTAACCCCAAGCTACAAACTATATATATATAAAGTTAGCACAAGTAAGCAATTGACGCAAGAGAAAATCATCTCCCTAAAAATTCTCTCTCGCTAGGTTTCACGCCCCAACCCTAATTAGGGTTTCTCCCTATGCCGCCGGATGGAGAGGCGGCTGCTACGCCGGCGCCAGCTGATCCTTCAAATTCTACTCATCAACCACCTCCGGTATCTACACCCAATCCCCTTCCCAAATCATACGCTAACATAGTCTCTCAACCTAAGGGCTTTGTGGGGAACTCTAACCCGGTTCTTCATGCAATACCATTGGTGCCAAGACAACAAACGAATGTGAACGGTGAACCTGGTTGTCTTTTCTCACCGATAGAGATTGAGGCTGCTGATAAACAATTTACAAATACTATCGTGTTGAAATTCTCGGCTGGGAGGCCCTCGGTTTATGCTATTCAAGAGGAGATAGCACGTTCTTGGAAGCTTAAAGAGCCCTTTGTTGTAGGCTTGTTAGACCCTCGACATGTAATGGTCCGTTTGTCTTCGGCTAAAGATATGGTTATTGCCCTTTCCAAAGAATATCATATGATTCAATCGAGCATGTTTTGTTCATTCAGATGGTCTCCAGATTTTGCTTTCCGTAGAGATAGTACGACAGTGGCTGTGTGGGTTCGTTTGCATCAGCTTCCATTGACATATTTCAACCCTTCCTTTCTACAATGTATTGGTAATTCTCTAGGTCAATTCTTGCGGACTGATGAGAAAACTTTGGCTCTCTCTCGCCCAGCTTTTGCTAGAATTTGCATAGAAGTTGATGTATCTAAAACTTTGCCAACGAGACTTTGGATTGGTACAAGTAAGGAGCATGGTTTTTGGCAGCCTTTGGAATTTGAAGGCAATATATTATACTGTGTGGGCTGTGGTTTGTTGGGACATACAAAAGATCGTTGTCGGAAAGGTCTAAAGAAAAATCATGAACATGTGGTGAATGATGATGGGGCTACAAAATTTACGAACGAGTCTCAGGGAGACCGAGGACACAATTCTGCCAATATGGTGAATCAGGCTAAGTCGACTTTTAAGGGTAAAGAAGTAGTGGATCCTCCACAAGTTGAAGTTAGTCGGCCACCTACTATGAGATGGGAGCCAGTTAAGATATTGAAAAATCCTATTCGAGATCCTTCTCTCAATGTCAAACAGCCTACAGAAGGTGTGAAGGTTGGTAGTTCGACAGCTAAAGGCAATAAAAAATAGGATGAACCGGCCTTGAACTCTGTGAATACGGGTGCACATAATGGCATTAAGCTTACCAATACCTTTGCTACTCTTGTTGATCTAACGGAGGAGGTAAGGGATGTCTCTTCAATTCAGGATAGTCAGCCTTTGAAGGAGGCAACTGAGCCCAGTTTGGTTAGCAATATTGAGAAAGATGTTACACCCAAGAAGGTGGAAGTGCCTACTAAAATTAATACTATGTCTGAAGATGATAAGTTGGGGAATGTAAGGGTTCTGGATTCTCCAAAATCTGTGGATTATGATGTTCCGAAAATCCCTTTCAAATATACCCGATCAGCCTCCTTTGATGATTTACGTGATTTTCCCCACTCGCCAGATTATGTTAAAGCTTTTCAAAAGGAATGCAAGGATAAAATCAGAGTTAGAAGCAAAAAGAAAAAAGCTTTTAAGGTGGCTCCTTCCAACAGACGTCAAACTAGGGCGAAAGCTAAGGCCCAGGTTACTTCTAATTAATTGTGTTTTATGTCGATCATTATATGGAATGTACGTGGCGTGGGCAACAAGAAAACGATTTCTTATCTGCAGAAATTGATTTCTCAACATAAACCATTTTTGGTCGCTCTTTTGGAGCCTAAAATAGAAGGAACTCGTCTCACCAAGGTGGCTAAAAATCTTCGTTTCAAAAATAGTATGCATTATGAACCTATTAATAATCATATTTGGTTGGTCTGGAACAACAATGTGAAGGTTGATTTTCATAGTGCATCCTCTCAGTTTGTTACAGTGAGAGTTATTGGCCCAGATAATTTGACATCTTTAATCACAATTGTTTATGCCAAGTGCACGAGAGGGGAGCGTCAATTATTGTGGTATGATTTGCAAGATATAGCTGGCCGAATTAACGAAGCTTGGTTCATTGGAGGGGACTTTAACACCATCTCTTCATCTTCAGAAAAACTCGGGGGCAATGGTTATGACTTTGGCAGTATGGATGATTTTAACTCTTTCATGATACAGGCTGGTATGATGGATGTAGGCTATGAAGGCTCAATTTATACTTGGTGCAATGGTCATCATGGAAAGGGCAGAATATGGGAGAGGCTTGATAGGGTTTTAGCAAATGGTTTGTTCAAAATTCATTTCCCTGCTATGTGCGTCACTCACCTGAGTAGGGTAAAATCTGATCACTCGCCTCTTCTTATAGAATTTCATATAACTCCAAAACCTAAAGCCTGTTTTAGGTTCCAGCGTATGTGGACTGAACATCAGGATTTTCAGAACTTTATTGCTGCTGCTTGGTCTCGCAATTGTGACGGAAATTCCATGGAGATATTGCATCGAAAATTAATGTTGCTACGCCGATCTCTTAAAGAGTGGAATTGGACAGTGTTTGGGAATGTTCATAAAAAGATTGCAACGTTTCAAGATAATATTACTCGGCTGGATTTTCAGTTGCAATTGGGTTGGGATGATGCTGTGGCTAGCTCTTTAGCTAAGACTCATCAAGAGCTGGATCAGTTTCTAAAGTGGGAGGATGAGCTGCTGCAACAAAAATCTCGCAACAAATGGCTTTGTGATGGAGATCGTAATACAACTTTTTTCCATGCTTCTATTCGGGATAGGGCTCAAAGGAATATGGTTAAAATTAAACTGCAAGACGGATCTTGGTGCACGGATGGTCCTAGTTTGGGTAACTTGGCTGTGGATTATTTTTCAAAATTGCTCACTACTTCCAATCCTACTATGGAAGAGGAGTTATTTTCAGTGGATCACAGTAAGGTAAGTGACTATGATAACCATAATATGGCTATGATTCCTCCCGCTTCAGAAATATGGGATGCGGTGAAGGGTTTAAATGCGGATAGTGCTCCAGGCCCTGATGGTTTCACTGGGCATTTCTTTTTGGCATGTTGGGAAATTATTCAGGACGATGTTGTGGCAGCAGTTCATGATTTCTTCCGTGGTACGGTTCTCTATCGGGGTATTTCTTCTACAGTTATGGTGCTCATCCCTAAAATTGCTAATCCCAGCAATTTTGGGGATCTCCGTCCTATTAGTCTTTGCAATTTTACGTGTAAGATTATTTCAAAGATTATGGCTAACAGGTTGGTTGGTATTCTCCCTAAGCTCATTTCCATGGAGCAGGCTGGTTTTGTTAAAGGTAGGGCAATTCACGAGAATATTGCTCTGGCGCACGAATTAATTAGCAGAATTAATTGCAAAGCGTTTGGTGGTAATGTGGCTTTTAAGTTGGATATGTCGAAGGCGTATGATCGTATGGAATGGCCTTTTCTTTTAAAGGCTCTTAAATTCTTTGGTTTTGATAATCAGGTTTGCGGCCTCTTTGAAAATCTGATTAACAACATCTGGTATTCGGTACGGATTAATGGCTCCAATTATGGCTTCTTCAAATCCACCAGGGGGCTTCGTCAAGGGGATCCTATATCTCCTCTGTTATTCATCATAGCTCAGGAAATTTTATCGTCTGCCATTAGAAGGGGATATGAGCGGGGAAATCTGGTGCCTTATAACCATGGGCGGGGGAATATGATTATCTCTCATCTTCTGTATGCAGATGATATGATCATTTTTAGTAATGCGGGTAAGAATACTATTTTATCGTTGAGGAAGATCTTATCTCAGTACGAAAACTCCTCTGGTCAGTATATTAATTTAGATAAAAGTGGCTTCTACACTTCCTCTCAATGTTCTCGAACTAAGATTCAACGAATTGCTAGATGGTCTGGTTGTGTTCATCGTGCTTTTCCAATGACATATTTGGGCCTTCCGTTATTTCGGGGTCGCGTTCGTAGACATTACTTTGAAGCTTTGGAAGCAAGGATTCGGAGCCGGATAGATGGATGGAAGTCTCATCTTTTATCCTTCGGTGGTAAAATTATTTTGATTAAATCCGTCCTTAGTAGCATTCCTGTTTATGCTTTGGCTGTCATTAAAGTTCCTTTGGGAGTTCTTCGTCGTATTGAGAATGCGATGGCAAATTTTCTATGGGGTAGCGGCGATAATCACAGAATTCATTGGGTGTCGTGGGCTAAAATCTGTCGGCCACTTGCTGAAGGGGGTCTGGGTGTTCGTTCTTTGAATCAGGTTTGTGACACGCTTCATGCCAAATTAGCTTGGAGTATTCTTCAAGGCAACGGTCTTTGGGCTCAGTTTATCAATATGAAATACAATCAAAACGGTGAGTATTTGGTTCCAACTGCAGCTTCACATGTTTGGCGTGCTGTACAAACTCATATGGAAAATCTGAAGACTCACTGTAGGTGGGTTATCGGTGATGGTAATGTCTCTTTCTGGAATGATAATTGGGTTGGTTCAAGGTTGGAAGGACCAGCTCCTATTGACATTAAACTTTCGGTTAGAGATGCTCTCGCTCAGCTGCCGGATCTGCTCCCTCTTATTCCTGATCGGCATCATGAAAGTATCAAGAATACATATCTTCAAGACAATTGTTTGGATAAATTGATCTTCTGTTTGACTCCTTCAGGGAATTTCGACTCTAAAACGTACTGGAATCATTGCCGCGCGAGATCCCCTCCATTATTCTGGGCAAAAAAAATATGGCAGCCATGGCTTCCAACTAAAATCAGTGCTTTCGGGTGGAAGATGATTTTTGCAGCCCTTCCTGTTGATTTACGACTTCATTCAAAAAGTATTCCGCTGGTTTCTCGGTGTGTTTGCTGCATTAATAATCCAGAGAGAGAATCCATCGAGCATCTGTTCTTGCATTCTGAAGTGGCTCGAAAACTTTGGTGTAGGTTGGCTCTTCCTTTCAATAAAATTGTTAGCTATGTTTCTATTGCTCACCTGTTTGAAGTTTGGCTGGCCAATGTTTCTGTTCGATCTCAGCTGGGAGCAGTTCAGGTAGGTATCCTCCTCCATGGTTGTTGGGCTATTTGGAAAGCTAGATGCTTAGCTACTTTTGAAAATATTCCCATGTCCAATGAGGTGATCTACAACCAGGTTATGAGTGGTTTGAAAGAAGTTTTGTTTCAGTTCTCTCCTAAGTCCAATGACACAGCTAGGGGTATTTTTTGTTTGCGGTATTTGGACTTGACAGTTAAAAGGGTCAACACTTTAAGAGGCTCTTGGATTCGTTGGCAGCCCCCGGCACCAAATTATGTTAAACTCAACACAGATGGGTCATCTAGAGAGGGTGTAGCTACTGGAGGAGGAGTAATTAGAGATTCTAATGGTTTCTTCCTTTGTAGTTTTTCCCATTTTTATGGGCAAGGAACAAATACTTATGCGGAATTTCAGGCTCTTTGTGATGGTTTAACTTTATGTCGCGACAGGAATTATGAGAAGGTGATCGTGGAAGTGGATTCTTTGGTTGTTGCTTCAGCTATTAAGGATAGGACATGTTGTCCATGGCTCTTCACTTTTGATCTCCGTCGGTGCCTTAATCTTTTGGGCAATTATGAGATTGGTCACATTTATCGGGAAGGCAATGCAGTGGCAGATAGATTAGCTGACGTGGCTCATGCTTCTAGGACGGATCAGTTATTTTCGTCAGTGACTCAGCTTCCAGGAGAGGTTCGACGTGTGATGCAACACGATGCTTTGAGTTTATTTTCTTTTAGGAAAAATTAATGTATGCTTATTTTTCTTTGGTTGATGTAGCTTTTGATATGTATCTCCTTTTCGAGGTCAGGCTCCTCCGTCCTCCCGTTATAAGGGCAAGGCTAGTTGTCCCCCTCAAGTTTGTACTTCCATTTTTATTTTTAATAAAATCCCGCAGGGTACTGTCCCTGCTTATATAAATAAATAAATAAATAAATAAATATATATATATATATATATATATATATATATATATATATATATATATATTATGCTTTCAATTTGTTTTATGGATAATATTATTATTGAATTTTAAACACCCACCCAAAAGGCTTGTCGGGTAACGGGGATTGAATAAATATGCATAATAAATAATAGTAATCCTGTGTTGACTTGTAATAATAATATGCAAAGTTACTTTATTTGTGATCAACTTATTACCCCTAATAAGATTTATGTTTACACATAATATAAATACAATTATATCTAATCATAATTTTTAAGTATTTTCTCTCTCCTCCTACATCTATTAACGTCTAGTTAACGGTCATAAATGACCATTTTTACTCCATAAATACACCAACATCTCAATTCTTCACTCACATTTTTACTACCTCCTTACAAACTCTCAGTACCATATCCACTTTTACAATATGTTTAACCCAATGTTGATATTTATTATCATACTAGTTATCGCGTGCACCATATTGGTTTTCAATGCCAATTGCTCTCCAAACGATTTTCATATTTTTGTTTGTTATCTCTGTATTATGTATTTTTTGTTAGTAGTAGCAATAGCTTTTGACATTTACTCCATCATGTAATAATTATTATATTTTAAATAAATTTCGTATTATAAATTTATTAATATATATGTTTCTTCTTTTTAGTTCATCAAAATATCAAATCTTGTCAAACTTGAATTTGAAGCGCTAAACATCATAGGAAAAAACTATCTGTTTTGGATACTAGATGCTGAGATCCACCTAGACGCTAAAGGTCTCGGTGATGCAATAGATGAATTGAAAGAAACATCAATCCAAGACAAAGCAAAGACTATGATCTTCCTTCGCCACCACCTCCATGAGGATCTAAAATCAGAATACCTCACTATCAAAGATCCTGCAGATCTTTCGAAATCACTAAAGGAACGATATGATCATCAGAAAACAATGATTCTCTCAAAAGCTCATTATGATTGGCTTGCACTCTGCTTTTAGGATTTTAAATCCGTTAGTGAATATATTTCAACCATGTTTCGCATCAATTCTAAGTTGAAATTATGTGGTGAAAATATCACTGAGTATGTTATGCTGGAAAAGACATTCACCACATTTCATGCCACAAATGTGATCATCCTACAACAACAATTTCGTGAAAGAGGATTCACAAAATATTCTGAATTGATTTCATGTCTTCTTTTAGTTGAACAAAATAACAGGCTGCTAATGAGATATCATTAAACTCATCCCATTGGCTCTGCCCCGTACCCAGAAGTAAATGCAATGTCGACTTATCATGACTATGGGCGTAACCATGGATCCATTTCGGGATGTAGCCGAGGCTATAATCGTGGCCGAGGACATGGTGGAGGAAGAGGAAGAGGGTTTCAGAGGTTTCAGACCCAAGATCGATAAGGAGGAAAAACGTGGAAAAAACTATAATAGTATACATAAAGAGAATAATGAAAACATTTGTTACCAATGTGGTATGAAAGGCCATTGGTCACGTACGTGCCATACATTAAGACATCTAGTTGAGCTTTATAGAAATCACAAAAACAGAAAACATTGAGACAAATTTCATGATAAGTGATTATGAAGATCTTATCTTTGACCTAGATGATGTTGCTAATGTGGATGTTGATATGACTGATGGACTCAACTACCAAACAAATAACTCTTCATAAATATTTTTCTTCTGAGTGGATAATAAACTATTTGCTTATGTTTTACTATGTGTAATAGTTCGTTAATAATGTCATTAATGACTTTTAGTATATATATATAAAGCTATATAGTTGGTAGGTGAACCTAGGGATGAAGCTATAGTCCTAGATGGAAGGAAATATGTGTCAAACGTTTAATGTTTGGCATAACAGTAAAATTATGTATGATTGTATGTGTACGAGGTCCAATTCAAGGAAGAGGTTGTGGAAGAAGTAACTTACTTTTCTATTTGTACTAGCTGATTGACAATATTATATATATATATATATATATTTCGTGTTTAATATCCTTATAATGTTTATTTATCTTATTTTTCTCTTTCTTATATTAAAATAGATCATAACTATGTCTCAATCCAACATCCAAGAAGGTGATTTATGCCTTGTGGACATCATTACTATACATACTATACTTAAGGATAAGAAATATTTTTCTTATCTGAAGATTGACAAGGAAAACATCAATACAATATTTGGTAGTGCAAAAATAATTGAGGGATCTGGAAAAGTAATTTTTCTAATGCATGGAGGCACGGAATTCATAGTAAGTAATGCACTGTTCTCTCCTAAATCTCAAAGAAACTTGCTAAGTTTCAAAAACATTCGTTTGAATGGATATCATATTGAAACCATGAATAAAGAGAATAGTAAATATCTTTACATTATCTAGAAGTAAATATGAATTGGAAAAGTTGCCTGCCCTATCATCAGGATTGTATTGTACAAATATAAAAGTATTTGGATCATATATTATCGTAACCCCAAAGTTTACGGAATCATTTAAAGCTTGACATGAACGGTTGGGACACCTCGGCTCAATAATGATATGGAGAATTATTAAGAATTCTAATGGTCATCCGTTGAAAAACCAGAAGATTTTTCAATCTAATGAACTCTCTTATGATGCTTGTTCTCAGGGAAAGTTGATAGTTAGACCATCACCAAGCAAATCCTTGCACTAATAATTAAATTGAGAGCACAATTCCCAGATTACATGATCAAGAAGGTTAGACTTGACAATGCTGGTGAATTTACATCTCAAGCATTCAATGATTATTGTATGGCAATAGGCATTGATGTTGAACATACAGTAGCACATCTTCATACACAAAACGACTTGGTCGAATCATTAATCAAACGTTTCCAACACATAGCCAGACCATCGATGAAGTCATGCTTGCATTAGGTTGACTGTGATCATAGTCGCTTGTATGCCTTCCTTACCTTGCATGCCTTGTTGTACTTGCTTCGAGCGATGCCTTAGTGCTTAACTTAGTCCTAATAGGGCCTTAGTATATTTCTTTCATGTTCTATAACTTCAATCGTGGCCATTGTATGCTTGGTTGAGAGTTCGGAAGCATTGTTGCTTCATTTGGCCTTTTGACTCTTAGAGTCTCTTGGTCTGCCTTCTTCTTGCCTCGTTTCGTGTCTTGAGACTCGTGAGATGTTAACTTGAATCCTAGACCTTGTTTACTAGTCCTTGACATGATTTAGAATGTCCATTCATGCTTATAGTATCTTTGTTAAACCCGTGGTTGAATTGTTTGATTGTTCGTCGTGAGTTTCGTCCTTGATTCCTCCTTGTTCCGAGTGATGTCCAAACCTGTTTCGGGCGTGTTTTGAGTGTACTAAACATCCTTAATGGTTTGGGGTTGCATTGGATACATTTAGGACTTGTTTTCAAGTCATTTTAGCCTTCTAGACATTTGAGCGCTCGCCCAGCCAAATGACTGAGCGAGTGCACAAAATCCAGCAGCTTAAGAAAGTGAAAAAGGGCTTAGCGCTCACTCAGTCATCACCCTGAGCAACCGCTCAACACCTGCACCATCATTATGGGATTTTTCAATTTTTGGAATTTTGGCTTGAAGCCTTGAACCCTATCCAACCCAATTCAAACCCCCACTTGATTTGTGACCTCTTTAGGCTTAATTTCAATCCTTGGATGAGTTCTAATCAAGGGCCATCATTATTCAACCAATAGAAACCTTAATATCTGAAACCTAGGATTGAACCTTTTGGGAGTTCATCATCTCCCCAAACTCAAAACATTACAGCCATTTTCCTTTCCATCATTGTTGAGTTGGTTTCTAGTGAGAGAGAGTGAGCTTGAAGATCCTCCACCTTGCTTCCATCATTGCTGGAGATCTGGCCATCGGATTTTCAATTGGATACCACCAAATCGAAGCCCTTGCTCCCTGTGGGTTCCCGGGAAACGTACTCCCGGGCCCCGCGCGCCCTTGGATAGGGGTGCGCGTACATGAAGATGCGGTGACATCCACAGCTCTCGTTCCACCCACCCTTTTTTAGGGGAATACGAAATCAAAAGTGCGAGAGGAGTGCTGTCGGAATAGCGCGTTGGAGTGCGCCTCGGTTGCCTTTAGTGGATTTTGATCCAATATGGGAGCTTTGGGTTTTCTATGTCAAGATATCCCTTTTTTAGGGGATACCAGGATATAGGAATGCATCACCCTTCTATTCCCATTTTCCTTTTTTTAGGGGAAAGCGGGAAAGTACAAGGAAGGAATGTTGCGGCGCCCCCACTATGGATTTTATGAAAATAGCCTTATGGCCTATTTCGGATCACTATGGGTGCTTTGGGTTTTCTACGTCAAGTTATCCCTTGTTTAGGGGATACCAGGACATAGGAATACATCACCTTCCACTCTCATTCTCCATTTTTTAGGGGAGAACGGAAAAGTGCAAGGAAAGATGTTGCGAGGCCCCACTGGATCCAAAATGTTTTAGAGTCGCCATCTTTATTTTAAGGAATAAATAAAGCAAAATCAAAAAGAAAACCAGAGATTGCAAAAAACGGGTTCGGAGGCTAAGTTAGGAGTTGGGAAGGTGCTAGGCACCCAACTCGCCCTTTCGGTCTCAAAACAGTTTTTGGCTAAAGTATGTTTTTTGTTATATTTATTTAACAGATAAATAAAGCATTAACTGCCTACAAATACATCCATTGTGTCTGCATTATTTACAGACTTGCAGCTATCTCTTTACAAATAATTACAGATATACTTGAAAATATTTGGTCATAATAACGGCTCTTTTTAGTACTATTTCCTAACTAAATCCGGGCAGCACAACTGCTTATATATCTACATTGGGCCGGATTGGATATAATACTTTTACAAATAAAAACTTTAAAATAAAATTTACTGACAGCCTAGGGTGTGCTCGCTCTGTCCTTCAGGGAGAGGGAGTCTTTTTTGTTGTTGTTGTTGTTGTTGTGTGTTGTGTGGATTCGGGCAGAGTGACTGCTTCTGAAAGTTACTTTTGGCCTTGGGATTTGGGCAGAGTAACTGTTTATTTTGGTTGTTGTGTTTGCTTGAGGTAGGCTGAAATCGGGTAGAATAACGACTTATTTCTGGCTGATTTGGCCTTTTAAATCGGGCAGAGCAGCAGCTCTTTCCACGATTTTTGGACCGGGGAAATAGGGTGGATACCTAGCTGGGGGGCTAAGGCTCACTTCTACCGGTTGGTTTTGTGTTTGGAGGAGGTTTGGCAGGGTTTCGAGGCTTTTGAGATGATCGCTCACTATTTATTTCTTCAGCGTAATGAGGACGCAGAGAAATTTTATCGATGAAAGGTGTTCTGAATGCGGAGGCCAAAGCCTGTATTTATAGGCTGTAAATGAGGACACGCTGGGAATTAAATTTCCTCCTTTGTGCATTGAGCAGCTTGTACCAATCGCAGAGAGTTTTGGTCTTTACGGCGATTGAAGGAGAAACTGGGAGCCGGGAAGCAATATTTGGGTGCCACCAAGCCAAACTTGGTGCCACGCCAAGTTTTGGCATGGGTGGTGCCAACACTATTCCCATTTTCATTTTCTTGCACTTTGAACCCTGCATTTCATTTTTTTGTGCATCCTGCTTTGTCCTTTTGCACTTTTGACCCTGTAACTTGACATTTGTTAATGTTTTCACAGGTCTTGATATTTTATGTCATGTCACATACCAGGGGTACGAAATTGGGGTGTCTACAGAGCCCCTCAACGATGGAGTCTACGGGTAACCCGCAGCTTACTAAGTAGACGAACATCGTTGATAAGAATAGACTCTCCTATTTCGTTCAATTATAAAACGAGGGAGAAAGATGCAACAGGCAGCAGTTATAATGCAGCAATGTGAGACAAACCTCCATATCCTAGACATTTTTAGTCAGTTATAGCAGGTTATCGCAGTTTTTAAGCAGATATGCAAATTAAGTGCTCTGATGGTCTGACCTACTAATGTAGGTTGCCTACGTATCCCTTAATAAAAGGAATCAGACCAAACGTAGTTCGGCCTCAAGCAAGACGAACAACCAACGAGGATGTTGTGGTCTTTGGGTCAAAGACCCATCCGAGAGCACAGACGAAAAAAAGATTTTCATATTTTTCGAAAAGTCGTATTCTTCCGGTCCTAAACCGTTGTCAAATACGGTATGAAGATTTTTGTGTATTTCGAAAACCATATTTCACCCGAAAAATACCTGTCGTTGAAATACGTTAAGAGACATTTTCAAAATCATGTCTGGCTGGCCAAAAGCCTTGTTTCCAAACATAATAAGAAAACTTTCAAATTTTTGAAAACTGTATTCGACCGATAAAAACTGTCGTCGAATACGACAAAGGGAATTTTCTTCAAATTTTTCGAAAACTGCACCCAACTGATCGAAATCTGTTGGACACGACAAAGATTTTTCTTTTCTTCTTCCTCTCATTTTTTTTGAATATTCTTTTTTTTTTCTTTTTTTTTAAACAAAACTTTTTGAAAAATATTTTTTTTAATTTCTGAAACTAGAATAAGAAAACCTTACCTTTCTTACCTTTTCATGCTTTTGACTGCTGCTGCGGGTTCAGCTGATTTGGCTATTTTCTGCAGTTCTGGCTTTTCATGTAGGGGATCCTCTTTTTTTTCCTTTTATTTTTCTATTCTTTTTTTTTCTTTCTTTGATGTTATTTTTTTCTTTTTGCATTTTTTTTACATACCTGCCACTTTTCTTTATTTGCATGCTTATTTTTTATTTTTTTTTTGACTTTATTATTACAAAAAAAAAAAAAAAAAGAGAAAGGGGCTTACCTTTGCCGCCGAATTTTCTGACTTTTCTGCTTGTCTTGCGGCTGACTTGCTGGAGACACAAGCTTTCATGCTCTCGGGATGAAAGGCCGTCGGATTTGGTTAACAAAATTACTTTTGTTAATTTTCTGTTAAGTTTTAGGGGCCATTTTACAACTTTGGAATGTTGAGGACTTAAGCGCAGACTCTGAGTTGCTTTGAGGGGGAAAAGTGAAAACTCCATTTTTCCTCCCTTCTTCACCTACGGGATGAAAGGGCAGCCTTCATTCTTTCTTCCTTCTGCTTCCTGCTTCTTCCATTGCTGACGGGAGAGTTTCTTTTTCTATTTCTTTCATTTTTCTTTTTACATGCATTTTTCCCTCTTCCGATTTTTTTTCTTCTTTTTTTTTCTATTTTGTATGCTCGCCATTTATTTTTCTTTTTGCGCGCTTATCATCTGTTTATTTTCTTTTTTTTTTCTTCTTTTTTTTAAATCTGTACAAACATGGATTATGTAATGCAATATAACTTTACATGATATGAGAAAATAAAATGTACACTCAAAACACATGCAGGAAATAAAGCTATACCGGTATCTAAGGGTGATAGCGCGTTATATCTCAGAAATGAGTTTTAAAGGAGTATACCTTCGGGTTTGAGCTGGCTTTTTCCCTCTTTTTTTTTTGTTTTTGTTTTTTTATGATATGCGGGGAGAGGAAAAGACAGTCACCTCCTTGTGTTCTCGGCCATATAGTTGTTGCAGGGCTACACTTGGCATAATGCTATTCTTATAGCCCCTGCATTTTTCTTCGCAATCACCCAGGGCAGCAGCGAATAGTCGGAATCCCAGTCGTTTGGCTGTTTCAGGATGGCAGTGCGGATAATGAATAGGACAGGGAGACTTCTGGTGCTTCTCGTTCTGATGAGACTAAGTCTTTTCTGTGCCTTGTAGAAGAAGTATATTGGCCCGGCTGGGCGGACGCCGCAGGCACTGATGGACCACTTCGGGGCTGCAGCTGCAAACGAAGGGAGATCTGGGGGGAACAAGTGGGGGTATAGGCAAAAATATATATGTGCAGGCATAATGCATAATGTGAATGTCTTAATAAAAATTCCTAAGTCGCACCTTAGGACCTGTAATTTTATATTTTAGTGTTTTAATGTGAGCTTCTGTCGTGGTTTCTCTTTCTTTCGTCAGTCGAGCCCGTTGCATACTGAAGACTGGAGATAGAATGCCGAGGATTCAAAGAGTGCCTTCCCTCTCATTTTTCTCCTAATTCCCCCCCTTTTTTTTTAATATGCTCTAACTTTTGTCTAGGTCGCCCTTTCGGGTTTTCAACCTAGCGAGCCCTTATTTCTTCTTTTTGTTGTTGTTTTTTTTTCGCTCTAACTTTTGCCTAGGCCGCCTTTTCAGGTTTTTAACCTAGCGAGCCCTTATTTCTCCTTTTGTTTGTTATTTTTTTACTTTCGCTCTAACTTTTGTCTAGGCCGCCCTTTCGGGTTTTCAACCTAGCAAGCTGGAGAGGGAAGCACTTTGACGGATAGATTGGCTCAAGCATAGTACCTTTTGAGCTTGTCAAGATTGAAGGGCTGAACAAGGTCCTCTCCTTCTTGGTTCGTGAGGAGTACGACACTTCCTGACCGGATCTCTTTGACAATATACGGTCCCATCCACGGAGATTTCCATTTTCTCCTAGTGTCAACATAACTAGGGGGTTTTTCCCGAAGTACCAGATCTCCAACCTGGATGTCGCGGCCTTTGACTTTTTTGTTGAATGCCCGGGTTATGCGCCTTTGATAGGCTCGAGTGTGCTCTAGGGCTAGTAAACGTCGTTCATCGATCAGGGCTAATTCTTCAAACCGCCTCCCCGACCCGACCTATGTCGATTCCATCATTACTCTTAATGATGGTATTTCGACTTCAATAGGCAGCACTGCCTCCATGCCGTATGCTAGAGAACAGGGGGTAGCCCCGGTGGGTGTACGAACTAAGGTGCGATAGCCCCAGAGGGCTAGCGGCAACTTTTCTGGCCAGTGTCTTCCTGTGTCAGCCATTTTCCTGATAATGTTTTCCAGTGTCTTGTTGGCTGCTTCAACGGCACCATTTGCTTGCGGTCGGTAGGGGGAAGATTTATGCCTTTGTATTTTGAATTCGTCGAGTAAACAATTCACGTCCCCTTCAAAATGCGTGCCGTTGTCGGAGATTATCTCGAAAGGCACTCCGTAGCGATATATAATGTTGGTCCGGATGAACTCGGATACCTTTCGGGCATTCATGATTTTGTAGGAAGAGGCTTCCACCCACTTCGTAAAGTAGTCGACAGCTACTAAGACGTATTCATGGCCATTGGATCCCTTCGGGTGAATTTGGCCTATAACGTCGATTCCCCATGTTGAGAAGGGCCAGGGGCTGTGGAGTTGTATAGGATGTGCGGGGGCATGTGCTGTAGATTTGCAAAACGTTGGCACTTGTCGCAATGTCGCACCCATCGAATGCAATCAGTTTCAAGCGAGCTCCAATAGTACCCCTACCGGATAACTTTCTTGGATAGCATATGGTCGTTCATGTGGGGTCTGCAGGTATCACCGTGGAGTTGGTCCATGATTTGCTCCGCTTTGGCCTGATCGACGCATAAAAGATTGAGGCCTTGGTAGTGCCTTTTATATAAGCTGCCACCACTGAATACAAATTGTGATGCCCACCTTCGCAGGGAAATTCTCCCTATTTTGTCTAGGCCAGGGGGGTAGATTCCTTTCTGAAGCAGATTTTGGATATCAACATACCAGGGCTGCGAATCCTTAGACAGGCCGCTTAGGGTTTTCTGGCGTTTCCTTGTGCCAGCGGCCATGGCCGAAGTCCCTCCTCCAGCCCCTCCTGACCCCCCTCCGATCCCTAAACCCTCATCCTTTGCTGAAATCCTATCCGCCTCTTCATCAGTTCCCTCATTCGCCATCCCACCTTCCTCGTACAAGGGTGAACCCTCCCTTAAACTCTCACATGAAATCATAGAGTCCCTTGCAAAACCTTTTAATCTTGCTCTGGTCGGAAAGTTCTCCCATGGTCGTCCTTCGATGGAAGCAACTCGTAAGTATTTTCGAACCATAGGCCTTAAAGCTGATTTCCGTGTTGGCCACTTAGATCCAAAACATATCCTCATTCAGGTTCATAATGGTGAGGATTATCAACGTCTTTGGATAAAAGATCAATGGTTCTTGGGCAAGTACCCGATGCGTGTTTTTAAATGGTCTCCAAGTTTCAGGCCGGACGTTGAAAGTTCCATAGTTCCTGTTTGGTTTTCTCTTCCCGGTCTCCCGATCCATTTGTTCAATAAATCGGCTTTGTTTTCTCTTGCCTCATTGTTCGGTCGTCCTCTTATGCTCGACCAACCGACTATTAATCTTTCCCGCCCAAGTGTTGCTCGTATTTGCGTTGAAGTTGATCTTCTTAAAACTTGCCCAAAGAGGATTTGGGTAGATTGTGGTTCAATGTACCCGAGTTTTTGGCAGCCTCTAGAGGCCGAGAATATGCCCTTTTACTGCAGCCATTGCCTTCGGCAGGGACATAATGAACTTACATGCAAAATCAAAAACCCTAGTCAACCTGTTTTTGATGATCAAGCCCCCGCTCCTAACCAGCCTAGACAGCGTTGGACCCCTAAAAAAGTCCCCCACCCCTCAGTTAATGTTCAACAGGAGGGTAGTGTCATTCCTATCTCTATTGATGATCCTGTTGAGAATGCTGGAAAAGATGATCAAACTCTTCCTGATCCTCCAATTAAGGGAAACAACTCTCGGCCTTCTACTGAGAAGGATACTCACAACTATGAACCTGTTATGCCTCCTGCTAATCAGGAAAGTGGTACCACTTCAACCGAGATGGAAGCCTCCAATTTGGGAAATAATTCTTTGCCTGCTCAAGTTGATTCTTCAGATTTGCAAGAAGACCCAAAAGTTCCATCTCCTTCAAGGGTTCGGGATTGTGAACAACAGATCGTTGATCCTATGCCCTCTTGAACGGCAAGATTGTATCTCTCCCAACAGGTTTACAGCTCTAAATACGTTGGACAATGAGAAAGATGATGATGATAATATTCCCCTGCAAGTGCAACCTTCTTCATCGAATGCTGTTCCATTTGACCCCACAGAAGGTAACCGGTCCCCAATTCAAACATCTCCATCTCATAGTCATAAAACATACCAGGGCTCGTGATCTACTTCAGGGGCTGCATTTATTTTGAAACAGTATGCCGGCGTGACCTTCTTCCTGACTACAAAGGGTTGGACTTGGGTTTATGCGGGAATTTGGACTAGTGATGCTAGAGTGGCCAGTGCATCGGCAAATTGATTTCTGTCCCACAGCAAGTAGTGGAATGAGATAGAATCTAATCGAGCGGCAAGTGCTGTCAATTTGGCATGATAAAGTTGCAGCCGGGGATCTTGGGTTCTCCATTTCCCTTCGACTTGGTTTATGATCAGAGCTGAGTCTCCATAGACTTTGAGATTCTCGGCTTTTCTTTGGAGAGCCTCTTCTAGGCCGGTGATAACTGTATTTTATACGCTGTTATTAAGTATTATTTCGGCTTAAATTATGTTATTTCTCGGGGTTTTTGTTGTCTAATATGTGTTTTAGTGTTGTTTTATAGTTTCAGGGACTTTTGGAATAATTGTGCAAAATATAGGCACTTTATGCTGAATTGAAGAACTTCAGGGACCAAATTGCAAAAGCTGGAAACTTGAAGGAAAAAGCTGAAAATCAGATTTTCCAGCACAAAAATCAGCCGCCACTTTTGTGTTCTAATTGCCTTGGGAAACGTGCAAGTCATATTTTGATTCTTTTTAGTGTTGTAATTATATTGTATCTCTTTTTTCTCCTCGTTGTAGGATTAATTAGGTATAAATAGATCCCTTTAGTTAGGAAAAAAGGGGAGGAAAGTTCTGTATTATTTTTCTTTATCTATGAAGAAAGATTATTCAAGAATGGTTCAAGGTTTTGTATTTTCAATTATGGAGAATTAACTCCATAATCTAGGAATTGGAGGTAACTTGTATCAAATCTATTGTTTTATATTAATTCTTATTCATTTAATTCTTGTTGATTGTGGTGATTATCAATCCCTATATTATTTTGCTTTGAACAAATGAATGTAATCACAAATAATAAAGGCCTAGAGGTGCGGATAACTGCATGACCAATGTGCATATGTCGTACACTGGCTCACCATCACAATAAATTGGACCTATCAATGCACGAGAGTGATAAGTTAGGACCAGGTTCATAAATCTAGGTGACAGCTAGATTGACAGTTCCTGTGCTTAGGATATAAAATGGGTGAATTTTGCGGGGATGGAGGCTGAACCAATTGTTCAACAGACTATATCTATCTTTAGTGAACGAACCCAAGACATTGAATGATATTATTATGAATTGAACATAAAAGAGATACAAGTGAAACCCAGAATCTTAGATTGCCACCTACCATAAGATCTTCATATCTGTTATTACTGTCTAATTAGTTAAACATCTATAAATAATAGTTTAGAGTAGAATTAAATATAAAAACCCCTTTAGATTAATAATTTGCTATAAATAAATTGCACTGTTCGTGATTACTTGTCTCTGTGGGTTCGACCCTTGCTTCCAATACTATTCTATAATAGTCTTGTCCACTTGCAAGGAAAAAGATTAATTAAAACATCGATCAGCCGGCAATACAAGCTTCGTACTCATCTATGTTGTTTGAGCACTCAAATTCCAATCTTATGGCCAGTGGAGTGTGAGAATCTGCCGGATCGATGAGCAAGATTCCTATGCCAAAGCCTCTTTTGTTTGCGGCTCCATCAAAGAACATATGCCAGCTGGTGTCGTGGTCAGTGATTTCCAAGACACATTCGTCTGGGAAACTGGGCTCAGTTGCATCTTTGGTTTTTAGAGGTAGATCGGCTAAGTGGTCTGCAATTACGCTGCCTTTGATAGATTTGAGTGTGACATATGTTATGTCAAACTCGTTGAGAAGGAAAGACCACTTAGCCAGTCGGCTGGAAAGTGATGGCTTGCCGAAGATGTACTTTATAGGGTCCATCCTGGATATGAGCTTGATGGATCGCCCTTGCAGATAAGTTTTGAGCCTTTGAGTTGTCCAGACTAGGCCAGCACAAGTTTTCTCAAATGCCGAATAATTCAGCTCGCTTCCTTGCAGCTTCCTACTTATGAAGTATATGACATTTTCGATGTAGGAGTCCTTCTTTTCTTGGGCGAGCATAGCCCCTACTGACGTGTCTGTGATGGTTAGGTATATGAGGAGAGGTTTATGTGTATGGGGTGGAGCTAGCACAGGGGAATTGGTGAGGTAGGCTTTTATTTTTTCGAAGGCTAGTTGGCATTTTTCGTCCCAGACTTGGTCAGTATTTTTCTTTAGGAGCTTGAAGAGGGGCCTACATGTGGTCGTCAGCTGTCTGATGAAGTGGCTGATATACTGCAGTCGGCCTAGGAAACCTTTGACTTCTGTCGGAGTTTTTGGCTGTGGCATCTCTATAATAGCTTTGATCTTTGCTGGCTCGATCTCGATGCCCTGCTCGGTCACCAAGAATCCCAGGACCTTGCCTTTGGTGACCCCAAATGTGCATTTGGTGGGGTTAAGTTTCATCTGGTGCTTTCTTAACCTTTCAAAGAACTTTCGAAGGTCTCTGATATGGGCACCGTTGACGTCGCTGGAATGTACGATCATGTCGTCGACGTAGACCTCTATTTCTTTATGGATCATGTCGTGGAAGAGAGTGGTTGCAGCCCTTTGATAAGTAGCTCCGGCATTTTTGAGCCCAAATGGCATGACAATATAGCAATAGGTCCCCCAAGGAGTAGTGAATGAGGTCTTCTCTTGGTCCTCTGCTGCCATTTTAATTTGATTGTAGCCCAGCATGCCGTTGACGAAGGACCTGATTTTGTGAGCAGCAACGACATCTACCACAATATCAATATTGGGTAGCGGGAAGTCATCTTTGGGCGACGCCTTGTTGAGGTCGCGAAAGTCTACGCAGATCCGGACTTTCTCGTTGGGCTTGGGAACAGTCACTATGTTGGAGACCCAGATCGGGTATTCAACTACCCGAATGAAGTTGACATGGAGCTGCTTCATAATTTCTTCTTTGACTTGCAGTGACCATTCTAGTTTGATTCGGCGGAGCTTTTGCTTGATTGGCCGAGCATCCGGATATATGGGGATCCGGTGTTCGACTATGGTTGGATCTAGCCCCGGCATATCTTCATAGGACCATGCGAAGATATCTACGAACTCTTTGAGGATGTCAATGAGCGCTACCCTTTCAGAGCCTTGCAGGTAGTTGCCGATTTTGATTTTTTTTGACTTAGTTGTTCATCCCCAGATTGATGATGGACAAGTCTTCAGCTGCTGCTAATGAGTGATGTTGTTCCTGTTGCTCAACTGACTTTACAAGCTCAAGCAAATATTTTTTATCTTTTGGTTCCATTTCATTAAATGACTCATTATTATGATTATTTAATGTGTCTTTTAATGTAGGTGCAACTAAAGAATAAGCAAAGAAATTCATATTATCATTAATAGCAAACTGCACGTGGCTTATTACATTATTGAGGACCTGGGGCTTGAGATCCTCATTATTAGGGAACGGATCGGTAGATGACCAATCCGTAAAGTTAGGGGAAGGAAGGGGATAGTGTATCCAAAGCGGTCCACCATGTCTGCGGGAGTCAAGAGCGGGCCGGTCGTAGTATACCAATTCTGCAGAGGCCTAGCAGCGAGAAGCTCGAACTCAGTAGGGAGTTTTTCATAATTAGTACCTCCGTCTATTATACCCAAAAAGCTGTCTCCCAGGTCGTCATTATCAAATAAGACCAAAGCATAGTCATCCTGATCTATAGACCAAGTGTTTTCAAAAGTGGCAGTCTTATATGCAGTGCTACGGGGCTCGAGGGTGACTTGTTCCATTTTGTCTGTGAGTAAACTGATATCTTCAAAGATCTCCCAACCAGTGCATCTTTTCCCATTTTGGTCTATCCAGGGCTCAGGAAACATGAGATAGGCTTCTGTTTCCCTTTTCTTTACGAAGTAACCATTTAAGGTTTTTCTGTATGGTTGGAGGGGGGATATTCGTAAGGACGCTTTTCCTTTTATGCCTTTCTTTTCTCACGTTTTTGTTTCATGACAGCGGCTACCTCAGCTGGAGTAGGCGTGTATCCTAGACCAAAAGGAGGGATACATTCCTTAAGTTCATCCTAGACTAGATTGACAAGTCCTTGCTGGTTTCTGCCAAGACCCAGGCCAGGCATATAATTCATTTTTCGAAACATGTTTAAGGGGACCATGTTTCCTAGGGATGTGGTTTTCTTTCCAGTGATATCAGTTTCTCGACCATATTCAAGGGTGTTGACCACAACTTGGGGGATAACCTCAAAACCACTGAGGAAGATACACGTGTCTTCGTGCTCTATCTCGAGGATTGGGATATCCTTGCATTCCTTGTTTCCACGATCTTGTCAGCCAGAATGACTACTATGTGGTCATCGTGGATGAATTTGACACGTTGGTACAATGAAGAGGCTACTCCCTTTACCCCATGGATCCAAGGGCATCCCAATAACAGGCTGAAAGTGGCTGGTATGCCCAAAACTTGGAATTCGACTGGCATGGCTAGTGGCCCAATAGTCAGCATCAGAGTGACCACCCCTAAGACACATCGACTAGTGTTTTCATATGCCTTTACCGTTTGTGAAGAAGGAGTGAGTTCTGATATTTTCGTCCCCAATTTCGCTAAGGTGCTGGCGGGACATACATTTAGAGAGGACCCATTGTCTATCAGAACTCGGGGAACCCGTTTTTCCATTATTCCCACAGTGATATGAAGAGCATCAATGTGGTCAGCTCCTTCCTTGGGCAGATCTAGATCAGTAAACATTATGACATTTCTAAAATGAATGTTTCCGATAATCTGAGTAAGTTCATTCGGGGAGGTTTCAATGGGAACAATTACCTGACTTCAGGATTTAGCCAGTGTGTCTCGGTGGGTTTTTGAAGCACAAAGTAAGCCGCAGATGGAAATGTTGGCCTGAGTTTTCTTCATCTGAGCTAAGAGAGTATCCTCCACCTCTTTAGCCCCAGTATTTGTCTCTCGGTCTTTGCCTGAGTGGTCACCTTTTTCCAGGTTTGGTTGGTAGGCTCGGCCGGATCTAGTAAGGTGGCTAACATCCCCACCGACCCAAGTGGCTTTTCTAATGTTGCAAGTATTTTGGCTACCCAGGATAGTGTCCCAAGAGAGCATATTGCAGCTAGGCTCTTTTATGGATGTAGATGGAGAGAAGTGAATGAGGATATATGGTAATGGGTGGTTAATTTTTTCGAACTTGGGCACACTGATTTTTTTATCAACCTCAATCATGTTGATTTGAGGTAGAGGGTTATTGACTGTATTTGGTCCGGGAGGAGGTTTTTCAATCACCTTATCATCTATCAAATCCTGGATAGCATTTTTGAGCGTGTAGCATCTATCGGTGAGGTGACCACTGCAGCGATGGTATTCACAATACTGGGCGTGGTTCCATGTGTCAGGTAGGGGGTTCGGTGGTCTATAGTTTTCCAAAGGCTTCAACACCCCCTGAGCCATTAGCCCCTGTAATATCACAGACCGAGGAGCTTGCAATTTGTCATAGTATCGGTTGACCCTGTTCTGGCCCCTGAAATTCCTGTTTGGGCCATTATTCCCTCCGACTGAATTGACAGACCTGTCGGGTCCATAGGATCATGGAGCAGTGGTATAGCTTTGGGTAGGAAAAGTGACTGATGCATCTCCTACCATGTTGACGGCTGGTGTTGGTGCGACTGTCTTTCCTTTAGAGTATCGGAAAGAGCTGGAAGGTGTATTGACTTTTAATTGCCCAGTCCGTATATCTTCATCAATACGAACCCCTATCTCCACCACTTCTTTGAAATTGGTGTAAGGGAGATACCGCATGTGTTCCAGGTATATGGGCTGGAGGTTTTTGATGAACATTCTGCATGACTTAGCCGGATCAGGTCTGTCAAAAGTCTAGGCCAACTTTCTTTTCCACCTGACTGCAAACTCAGCACATGTTTCTTTTTCCCTTTGGGTGCATGACTCGAGGTCTCTTTTATTTTCTGGGCTAGTGTTGTCCTTATACCTTTCAAGGAATTCTTCGGCTATTCGGTCCCAGGTATTCATGGTGCTATTGTCTGACAACATTAGCCATTGCTTAGCGGCCCCTACCAGGGTGAGGTGAAAATTGGAAGCCATAGCTTCAAAGCTAGCTCCCCTTGACTGCATACCAGTGGAATAGGATTTTAGATGGGATATAGGGCATCCAGTCCCATCAAACTTTTCTATGTCGGGCATTTTGAATTTTGAAGGCATTACTGCTGAAGGTTGTAATGTCAGTGCCCGCGTAGAAAATTCCCCTTTGTTGAGAAGTTTGAGCATCATGCTTTTCATGTTTTCCATGTTGGCCTCCATTTTGGTGGCTGGGGGAGTTGGTTTTAGGTATATGCTGGCAGGGTTTGGGAAAGCTGGGTTAATTTCTGGCTGTGGTGCTTGGTAGGGATTTTGGGCAGGATAAAGGTTTTGGGCAGTGTATGCTGGTGGATTTTGGGTTGGATATGGATTTTGAGCTGGATATGGGTTCTGGGTAGCATAATTTGGTGGATTCTGAGTTGGTAGATTCTGGGCAGCATAGGGATTCTGGGCTGGATAAGGATTTTGGGGTGGATATGGGTTTTGGGTTGGATATGGATTTTGGGCTGGTGGGTTATTGGCAGGATATGGATTTTGGGCTGGTGGTTTATTGGCGGGATATGGATTTTGGGGAGTGTAGGCTGGTGGATTTTGGATGGTTTTGGCTGGGTGGCCAGGATCATCAGAAGGTAAGTAGGTAGTAACTTGGCCTGACGGGTTATAGCTTTGGGGATCCATATGTGGGCTGTTTTGGAGTGGGTTGATTATGGGAAAAGGGAGGTCACTTGGACTCTGGGGAATATTGGTGTTTGGGATAGGATATGGAAGGTAGGATGGGTAAGGGTTGACATTTGGGTAGTAGGGAGTTGGTGGAGGGTTAGGATTTGGAGTGACGGCAGTGTTTGGTGGGTTAGTTTTTGGCTGAGGGTTTGGGTTTAGAGGCATATGTGAGGTTGATGCATCCTGGGGGACTGCAGGGGAAGAGTTTACCTCACCACTGGATTTTGGACCTTGTATAAGACTTGCTATTTGGCTTAGCAAGCGATCATGTCGTGCATCCAGATTCTGGTCTAGCCACTACTGCATTGCCGGAGTCGGAGCGTATCCTGGAGCCCCTGAATCTATACCCATATCGGATCGCTTCATCGCCGCCATACTGCCTCGGATCTGCATTTCTCGACTGCCGCTCTTATCGTCGATCTGCTTCGATACCCTCGCTTCGACTTCGCACTTGTTTCCTCGTATCAACCGGCCGATCGTCTCGCCTTTCCAAATTTGGGCCAGGTTTCTGAGGAAAATGGGTTTGAAGGTATCATAAGGCTGGCTGAAGGCTTTCTGGGCTTAGAGTACATCGTGCCTTTATTAGTACATTTTATTATTTATTATTTTTCCTACAAATTGACCGGATAAGCACCTGCTTAATTTTGATAGTCTCGTGACTTTCTGAACAAGGGATTCTTTCTCCGCAGTATAGGACCAACGTATTCCACCCGCTTTCGACTCCCGAGATCGGATCGATCCCGAAGGGCTATACTCTTTCTAGGATCCACCATTCGAAATGGTCTAGGTCGAGCATTAGAAAATAATAAATCAGCCCCAGTGTATTTTTTTTTTACTTGCGCATTTTTTTTTGACTTGTGCACATTTTTTTTGACTTGCGCACACATTTTTTTTTGACTTGCGCACACATTTTTTTTTGACTTGCGCACATTTCTTTTTTGACAAGGGCTGACCCACGATTTAAAATGCAAAAACCGGTCGGTCTTTGAAGTGTCCTAAGAATCTATATGTAGTCTAACGTTGGCTTATGCAGGGGGTAGGCTCGCCATGGTGTAGGGTAGCAGTTCGGAATATATTTATATGCATGTGCACGTGTGTGCGGTATCTAAAAAGAAAAACGTTTTTTTTAGATATAGAAATAGAAAATAAAACAGATATAGTCTGTCTTGCTGTCATTTGTGGATTTTCTCGGCTTTTTTAGTTTGAGCACGAGCAAGCAAGCATACCATCAAGAAATAGAAAGAAAAGTGGGGAATCTATCTATCCATATTAATTACAAATGGGTCCTAATCTCCAAAATAAAATGACAGAATTAATATATATATATATATATATATATATATTGCAGAATGAAAATAAAGCAGAATAAAATAATAACTAAGGCCGGAAAGCAAAGCAATATTAAAATAAAGCACCGACCCTTTTGTTGTGTTGCCCATAAATTATTGCACATAAAATATTGCATATATATATATATATATATATATATATATATATATATATATATATATATATATATATATATATATATATATATATATATATATATATATATTTTTTTTTTTTTTTTTTTTGCAAAATTTTGTTTTGAAAAATACGAATATTTTCAAGTATATCCGTAATAGTGATTGGAAAGAAACTGCTGCAAGATGGAGGATCATATCTACAAATATAGACACGGATGTTAAATGAACACAATATTCAAGTGTTTAAATTAATATAACAAGCATACTTTAGTCAGAAACAAAAGAAAAAAAAGTTTTGGTTACTGAGTCTAGCTCTCCATTTTTATTTATTAAAATAAAAATGATCTCCCCAGCAGAGTCGCCACTGTGGGTTCCTGGAAAGCGTGTCGCGCCCGCCGCTCTTGGATAGGGTGCGCGTGACGCGTGCGATGCGGTGACATCCACGCCTCGCTCCACCCACTCTTTTTTAGGGGAAGACGAAATCAAAAGTGCGAGAGGAGTGCTGTCGGAATAGCGCGTTGGAATGCGCTTCGGTTGCCTTTAGTGGATTTTGATCCAATATGGGAGCTTTGGGTTTTCTATGACAAGTTATCCCTTTTTTAGGGGATACCAGGATATAGGAATGCATCACCCTTCTATTCCCATTTTCCCTTTTTTAGGGGAAAACGGGAAAGTGCAAGGAAGGAATGTTGCGGCGCCCCCACTATGGATTTTATGAAAATAGCCTTATGGCCTATTTCAGATCACTATGGGTGCTTTGGGTTTTCTACGTCAAGTTATCCCTTGTTTAGGGGATACCAGGACATAGGAATACATCATCTTTCCATTCCCATTCTCCCTTTTCTAGGGGAGTACGGAAAAGTGCAAGGAAATATGTTGCGAGGCCCCACTGGATCAAAAATGTTTTAGAGTCGCCATCTTTATTTTAAGGAATAAATAAAGCAAAACCAAAAAGAAAACCAGAGATTGCAAAAAACGGGTTCGGAGGCTAAGTTACGAGTTGGGAAGGTGCTAGGCACCCAACTCGCCCTTTCGGTCTCAAAACAGTTTTTAGCTAAAGTATGCTTTTTATTATATTTATTTAACAGATAAATAAAGCATTAACTGCCTACAAATACATCCATTGTGTCTACATTATTTACAGACTTGCATCTATCTCTTTACAAATAATTACAGATATACTTGAAAATATTTTGCCATAATAACGGCTCTTTTTAGTACTATTTCCTAACTAAATCTGGGCAGCACAACTGCTTCTATATCAACATTGGGCCAGATTGGAAATAATACTTTTACAAATAAAAACTTTAAAATAAAACTTACTGACAGCCTAGGGTGTGCTCGCTCTGTCCTTCAGGGAGAGGGAGTCTTTTTTGTTGTTGTTGTTGTGTGTTGTGGGGATTCGGGCAGAGTGACTGCTTCTGAAAGTTACTTTTGGCCTTGGGATTTGGGCAGAGTAACTGTTTATTTTGGTTGTTGTGTTTGCTTGAGGTAGGCTGAAATCGGGTAGAATAACGGCTTATTTCTGGCTGATTTGGCCTTTTAAATCGGGCAGAGCAATTGCTCTTTCCACGATTTTTGGACCGGGGAAATAGGGTGGATACATAACTGGGGGGCTAAGGCTCACTTCTACCGGTTGGTTTTGTGTTTGGAGGAGGTTTGGCAGGGTTTCGAGGCTTTTGAGATGATCGCTCACTATTTATTTCTTCAGCGTAACGAGGACGCAGAGAAATTTTATCGATGAAAGGTGTGCTGAATGCGGAGCCCAAAGCCTGTATTTATAGGCTGGAAATGAGGACACGCTGGGAATTAAATTTCCTCCTTTGTGCATTGAGCAGCTTGTACCAATCGCAAAGAGTTTTGGTCTTTACGGCGATTGAAGGAGAAACTGGGAGCCGAGAAGCAATATTTGGGTGCCACCAAGCCAAACTTGGTGCCACGCCAAGTTTTGGCATGGGTGGTGCCAACACTATTCCCATTTTCATTTTCTTGCACTTTGAACCCTGCATTTCATTCTTTTGCGTATCCTGCTTTGTCCTTTTGCCCTTTTGACCCTGTAACTTGACATTTGTTAATGTTTTCACAGGCCTTGATATTTTATGTCATGTCACTTACCAGGGGTACGAAATTGGGGTGTCTATACTCCCTAGTTTCACAATCCTTACTTTGTTTTGTCATCCAACCAGTTGATTTCGAACAAGGTAAGCACCCAATCCCCTATTTTTGTATGCTCAATATCAAGCATGCTCCCTTCATGATAGTTTCTAGATACATGTTCAAGAAGACATGCACCATGTTAATAACTTGAAATTCCTTAAGTTAATTTTCTGTAAATTTTGGGTTAATGACTCATAATTGGTAATTAGGACTTATGCCTAGAATTAAATGTGTTCTAGAATGGATTTGGAATAACTTTTGTTCTTGGACTTATTGTGAATTGTAAGTTTACAAATGATGATCATTCTAGGGTTCATAAATTTGGGAACTTTGATCTTGATGGACTAAAAGTCATGAATGACTTAGTAGTCTAATTGTAAATGAATCGAGAACATAGAAAAGAGCAATGAATTACATATAACATTCATCCTCTACTTGGAAATAATTTAGCGATAACTCAACGGAGTTGCACTTAGAGAGTCATTGAACAATACCGACTCTACAATTAATCCCTACGACGTTTAGAGTTCAATTGAATTGTAAATTAGCTCTTGGGAATTCTTAACGTGATTTATCTCATGCTTGACTTGTATATCGTAGAGTAACATGCCTGCTTGATTGGACGAGTCCTTCTTGTTGACCTCGCTCTCTTACTTGATTTATTACATGAGTAAACATCTACTTGACTCGGACGAGTTCGTTCTTGTCGAACTCGCTCCTTACTTGATTTTGTGTGACAAGTAAATATCTACTTGGCATACCATTAGTCCAGCTGGCATACGTGAATTGTCTAGATGGTCAAGGATGCATCGCCGTCATGAATTACAAGATTCATGGTAGTGATGGATTGCCACACCATAAACTTGCACACACCCTTCACTACTGATCACAGTGGAGAAGAGTACCTCATCGTAACCAATGGGCACTTGGAACAATACTATCGTGGTCGATGTATCATACACGTGCATCCGACAAATACATTCAAGATAACCTTGTCTATTTCAGGTCTACGAAGCGGCACCGGTTCCATAACATATCCTTATCCTATGTGATTTACTTTCGCACTTATGTGAAAACAACGTGCATCGTGACATGAGAACTATGTGCTAGTATGACCTTTCTTGATAATCAAATATGATAATGTGCTATGTATGTCTTGCATTATATCCTGTCATGCATATTGGTGGCTTATAAAGTCTTTATGACTTACCCCCCCTTTTTACTGTTTTAGATCCTAATCATCCAGGACCGTCTCATCGAGGTTGATCGTATACTCTTGTTCGTGATCGCATGCCTAGAGGTGGTAGCATTGGCTTTTGGTTTCCCTTTTGGCAAGGACGTTTGGGTTAAAGCAAGTCGCTTAGACTTTGCTTGGAAAAATGTTGTTGTAGTGACTTGTACTTGTTGTAGACTAAGACTTAGTACTACTTATGTTTCTAGTTGTTTGCCGGCACTTGTAGGCTGAGCCTTGGTTGCATGTAATGGTTCACTTGTTAAGACTTCCGATGAGCATCCCATTAGCTCTTATTTACTTTTGTCGTTTCTCCGGCATGTTTAGCCATCGAGGTATATATGTTAGCATGAATTGTTTAGTTGTTGGGTTCTGGTTATAAAGTCGTCGATGACTTGTTTACTTTCTACTAAATGTTATATCAGGTTCTAAAGTTTTAAATTATTCCGGCTTTTAGTGCGAGTTGTACTGCGTGTCCAATGTTGCGTCACATCAGTTTTGTTAATTGAGTCCTCGCTTGCTTGTTTTGTCCATTATTTGGACGGCACGACCCGCGATCCTTCTGCGGGGTTGGGGCTGGGCTGTCACAGTTGGTATCAGAGCTATAGGTTAGCTATCGGCCAGGATAGGTTCCATGGGCTAGGTTGGTTAGTACTTGTGTGATGTTCTAACGTTGAGTGATTTCTTATAGGTGTATCATGCTGGGTCCTAGACCAGGGGCTAGTAACGGTGGAACTGATATTGGCTGAGGTAGAGGCAGGCCTAGAAGGGTTCCTGTTGAGCTAGAGGCGAGAGTTTCGGATGAACCAGAGGTTGTGAGACCCCCACCACAGAATCAGGGTGATGAGAATGCTCGTATGGCAGGCTTGTTCTGTAGGATGATGATAGTTATGGCTGAGATGGCACAGGAAGGTCAGACAGGAGGTGTACTACCCCCACCACCACCACCAGAGCCGAAGGCGAGAGCTTCGCCACCTCGTAATGATGTACCACCAGAACATAGGGCCAGAAACAATGCTACCTTAAAGAGAAAGTTGGGAGAGTCAGATGCTGGTAAGGCAAAGTTGTGGCGAGAGGACTTGGAGAAAATCTTTGCAGCTCTAGACTGCACCGAGGAAGAGAAAGTTATGTTAGATGTGTATAAGCTAAGAGGGGCTGCGAACCATTGGTGGAGAGTATTGCTAGTAAACTGGAATCTTAATCGGGTTCTAAGGGTTTGGTCTAATTTCGAGAGGGAGTTCAAGGCTTCCTATGTACCTATGGTAGTGAGGCAGAAAAGAGAGAAGGAGTTCTAGGATCTAGAACAAGGGTCTATGACAGTGGCCCAGTATTCGGATAAGTTCACCGAGTTGTCTCGCTATTGTGCACATCTTGTACCAGATGAATCCCAGAGGGTACTCAAGTTCATGAAGGGTTTGAAGACCGAGTTTAGGAGGTAGCTCTTGTTATTGCAGTTAACAGTTTATCGGGGTGCGATTGATCGAGCCTATGAGATCGAGAGAGACATAAAGGAGCACAGGCAGAAGCCTGTTGTACAGTCCTCACATCAGTAGCCATCATAGCAGTTGTCTCAGGTGACCTCGCAGCATTCTGGGAAAGGTCAGTTTCTAGGTAATCGGTCCAGTCGTCAGGGCAACCGTCGCAACAGTGGCCAGTCTAGGCAGCAGTCAGATGGATAGTCTAGGCGTCCTTCTGAGAGTCGTGATAGTCGTGCTCCACCTTCGCAAGGGCAGCAAGGCCAGCAGAGTGAACCTGTAGGGTGTTCCTATTGTCACAAGCCGGGGCAGTCGTATAATGATTGTAGGACTAGGCTTGGGTAGTGTCTAGGGTGTGGAGATGCAAATCACCGGGCTAGAGATTTTCCTAAGATTAAGGCTACTCAGTCAGTGGGTTCTGTGCAGCAGTCGGGTACCAAGAAGGATAATGATGGACGTCCTAAGGCACAAGCTCGTGTATTTGCACTTGATCAGCGTGGGGTTTCGAAGTCGACCATAGTTATTGGAGGTATTCTCTCAGTCTTCGATCATAGGGCTCGAGTTCTTATATATCCGGGGTCTTCTCATTCCTATGTTGCATCGCATTTCATTGAGCATTTGTGCATGTTACCTTCTCAATTGCCTTATGTGCTTGAAGTGTCTACACCGTTAGGTGATCATTTGTTGGCATCAGAGGTTTATAAGACTTGTGATGTGCTTGTATGTGATCGAGTCTTGCATACGAATTTGGTAGTTTTACCTATTCGGGACTTTGATTTGATTTTGGGTATAGATTGGTTGTGTACTTATCATTTCTCTAGTTGATTGCCGTCGTAAGAGAGTTACATTTGCCATGCCCGGTATTCTGGAGTTTGTGTTTACGGGTGATCATGCCATGAATAATATACATGTTATTTCTGCTTTGCGAGCTAGGAAGCTTTTATCTCAAGGGTGTACAGGTTACTTAGCTTGTGTTATCGATACTAGTATTCCTACTACTTCGCTAGAGGAGGTCCCAGTTGTTAGTGAGTTTCCTGACGTGTTCTCGACCGAGTATGCTTTACCACCCAATTGGGAGGTAGAATTTTGCATTGAGTTATTGCCAGGGACTTCACCTATTTCTAGGGCACCATGCAGAATGGCTCCCGTAGAGTTGAGGGAACTAAAGGAGCAGTTGCAGGAACTTCTAGATAGGGAGTTCATTAAACCGAGTGTATCTCCGTGGGGTGCATCAATTTGTTTGTGAGAAAGGGGGATGGTAGCTTGCGGTTGTGTATTGATTATCGGCAGTTGAATCAGGTTACTATTAAGAATAAGTATCCTTTACCTCACATTGATGATCTCTTCGATCAACTTCAGTGGCAGTGGTGTATTTCAAGCTAGACTTGAGGTGTGGTTATCACCAGTTGAGAGTTCGGGTGGAGGATGTTCCGAAGACAACTTTTTGGACACGTTATGGTCATTATGAGTTTGTTGTGATGCTGTTTGGGTTGACAAACGCGCCTACAGTTTTTATGGATTTGATGAATCGGGTATTCCATAATTATTTAGATTGCTTTGTTGTGGTTTTCATCGATGACATCCTAGTGTGCTCAAAGTCACAATAGGAACATGCCAATCATTTGAGAGTGGTTCTTTCCATATTGCGAGAGAAGCAACTTTTTGGTAAATTTAGTAAGTGTGCATTTTGGCTCGAGCAAGTATCTTTTCTTGGGTACGTTGTTTCTAGTGCGGGTATTGCGGTGGATCCATTTAAAGTGGAGGTTGTTACTAAATTGAAGACTCCTAGTACGGTGACCGAAGTCTGTAGTTTCTTAGGCTTGGCAGGTTATTACCGTAGGTTCATTGAGGGATTTTCCAAGATTGCTACTCCTATGATGAACTTGATTGAGAAAAAGTCTACTTTTATTTGGAATGATAAGTGTGAGGCTAGTTTTCAAGAGTTGAAGAGGAGATTGACTACAGCTCCTATTTTAGCATTGCCTAGTGGATGTGATGATTTTGTGATCTATAGCGATGCTTCATTAGAAGGCTTGGGTTGCGTGCTTATGCAGAACGGAAGAGTTATTGCTTATGCTTCGAGGAAGTTGTCACCTTACGAGCAGAATTATCCTACACACGATCTTAAGTTGGGAGCAATTATTTTCGTGCTTCACAAGTGGAAACATTACCTATATGGGGCGAAGTTTGAAGTGTTCACCGATCATAAAAGTTTGAAGTACCTCTTCTCGCAGAAAGAGTTGAATATGAGACAGTGGCGTTGGATGGAGAAGCTTAAGGATCATGACTGTACTATTCTTTACCACCCGGGAAAAGCAAATGTTGTTACGGATGCCTTGAGTAGGAAGGCTTTTATGTCTTGTTTGGTGATGAGAGAGTGGAAAATGCTAGAGGATGTTCGTGAGTGAGGTCCTGTTGAGAATGAGTGTGGTAATATCTTTGCTAGCGTTCGTTCTACCCCTATATTGTTCGAGTTGATCAAGAAGACACAAGTGTTAGATCCAAATTTCATGAAGATTATTGATGGATTGGGCGAGAATAAGACTTCCGAGTTTGCGATGAATAGTAGTGGTGTCTTGACATTTCGAGGTAGAGTTTGTATTCCTTCTACCGATGAAGTGAAGCGTATGGTTTTTGACAGGGCTCACAAGGCCAAGTACACGATACATCCGGGTAGTACTAAGATGTAGCGTGACTTGAAGAGGCAGTTTTGGTGGAATGGTATGAAGAGGGAGATATCTGATTATGTATCTAAGTGCTTGGCTTGTTAGCAAGTTAAGGTCAAGCACCAGAGACCTGCCGATTTATTGCAACCACTTGAGATTCTGGAGTGGAAATGGGAACATATCACGATGGATTTCGTTACGGGGTTGCCACGTACTCGTAGAGGCTTCGACGCTGTTTGGGTTATTGTTGATAGGTTGAAGAAATATTCTCATTTTATTCCTATTGCAATTACTTACAGTTTGAGTCAGTTAGCAGCATTGTATATTCAGGAGATTATCAGGCTACATGGTGTTCCTGTTAGTATTGTATCGGATAGAAATCCTAGATTTACCTCGAGATTTTGGCATTCATTACAAGAGGCCTTGGGTACGAAACTTAACTTTAGTACGACTTTTCATCCTCAGTCAGATGGGCAGTCAGAGAGATTGATACAGATATTGGAGGCTTAGAGAGTCATTGAACAATACCGACTCTACAATTAATCCCTACGACGTTTAGAGTTCAATTGAATTGTAAATTAGCTCTTGGGAATTCTTAACGTGATTTATCTCATGCTTGACTTGTATATCGTAGAGTAACATGCCTACTTGATTGGACGAGTCGCTCTTGTCGACCTCGCTCCCTTACTTGATTTATTACGTGAGTAAACATCTACTTGACTCGGACGAGTTCGCTCTAGTCGAACTCATTCTTTACATGATTTTGTGTGACAAGTAAATATCTACTTTGGCATACCATTAGTCCAGCTGGCATACATAAATTGTCTAGATGGTCAAGGATGCATCGCCGTCATGAATTACAAGATTCATGGTAGTGATGGGTCGGCACACCATAAACTTGCACACACCCTTCACTACTGATCACAGTGGAGAAGAGTACCTCGTCGTAACCAATGGGTGCTTGGAACAATACTATCGTGGTCGATGTATCATACACGTGCATCCGAAAAATACATTCAAGATAACCTTGTCTATTTCAGGTCTACGAAGTGGCACCAGTTCCATAACATATCCTTATCCTATGTGATTTACTTTCGCACTTATGTGAAAACAACGTGCATCGCGACATGAGAACTACGTGCTAGTATGAACTTGCTTGATAATCAAATATGATAACGTGCTATGTATGCCTTGCATTATATCCTGTCATGCATATTGGTGGCTTGCAAAGTCTTTATGACTTACCCCTCCCTTTTACTGTTTTAGATCCTAATCATCCAGGACCGTCTCATCGAGGTTGATCATCTACTCTTGTTCGTGATCGCGCGCCTAGAGGTGGTAGCGTTGGCTTTCGGTTTCCCTTTTGGCAAGGACGTTTGGGTTAAAGCAAGTCACTTAGACTTTGCTTGGAAAAATGTTGTTGTAGTGACTTGTACTTGTTGTAGACTAAGACTTAGTACTACTTATGTTTCTAGTTGTTTGTCGGCACTTGTAGGCTGAGCCTTGCTTGCATGTAATGGTTCACTTGTTAAGACTTCTGCTGAGCATGCCATTAGCTCTTATTTACTTTTTTCGTTTCTCCGGCATGCTTAGCCGTCGAGGTATATATATTAGCATGAATTGTTTAGTTGTTGGGTTCAGGTTGTAAAGTCGTCGATGACTTGTTTACTTGCTATTAAATGTTATATCAGGTTCTAAAGTTTTAAATTATTCTGGATTTTAGTGCCAAGTTGTAATGCGTGTCCAATGTTACGTCACTTTAGTTTTGTTAATTGAGTCCTTGCTTGCTTGTCTTGTCCATTATTTGGACGGCACGACCCGCGATCCCTCTTCGGGGTCGGGGTTGGGCTGTCACAAGTACTCCCCATTTCAGCTTGTATTCGGTCAAGGACCGAATCTATCTCATCTAAGAGTTTTTGGTTGTGGGATATATGTACCGATTGCTCCACCATAACGCACAAAAATGGGACCACAATGAAGATTAGGAATATATGTTGGGTATGAATCCCCTTCGATAGTCAAGTATCTTGAACCAAAGACAGGTAACATCTTTACAACATGTTTTTTCGATTGCCATTTTAATGAAGAAAAGTTTCCACCTTTAGGAGAAGAAGAAAAACAAGTGGGAAAAGATATCAAATGGTTCACATCATCATTGTTGCACCTTGACCCTCCCACAAAGCAACGTGAACTGGAAGTTTGAAAGATGGTTCACTTACAGAATATAGCAAATCAATTGCCACATACATTTATAGACACAAAGAGAGTGACAAAGTCACATATAGTTGTTTTTAAAGTTACTGCTCGAATTGAAATTCCAAAACGGCTACCAAATGAGAATATGTAAAATGAATCTAAGACATGCCTGAAGCGTGGATGGCCCATTGGTTCAAAGGACAAAAATCCTCGAAAAAGGAAGGTGATTGGAAAACCCCAATCAAGTGATGGTGTTCCGGAAGAATCACATGATCATACAAGTCCAAAAAGCCTTGCATGCAACAATAACCATGAGATTTCCATTAATTTCATGTGTAATAGAAAAATATGGAACTGAGATGAAATGGAGGATATCGATGATGTATTCTCTTATTCGGTATCACAAGAAATTAATGACGGGATTGATGATCCCGAACCAACATCAGTATCTGAATGTCAAAAAGAGGCATGACTGGGTAAAATGGAAAGGTGCCATGAAGGTTGAATTAAGTTCGTTTAATAAACGAAAGGTATTTGGACCTATCGTTGTCACACCTGAAGCTGTGAAACCTATTGGGTACAAATGAGTTTTCAACCGAAAGAGAAATGAAAAAAAAAGAGATTGTGAAATGCAAAGCTCGCCTTGTTACACAAGGTTTTTCCTAAAGGCCTGGGATTGATTATGAAGAAATGTATTCTCCTATTATGGATGCTATTACGTTCAGATATCTAATCAGCTTATCGGTTTCGAGAAACCTAGAAATGCATCTCATGGATGTTGTAACAGCATATTTATATGGATCATTGGATACTTATATATATATATATGAGAATTCCTGATGGAATCAAGGTGCCTGAAGCACTGAGCTCAAAACCTAAAGAATTATGTGCAATTAAACTACAACGATCACTGTATGGATTGAAGTAATCTGGACGCATGTGATATAATTTCTTAAGTGAGCATTTGTTGAAAGACAGATATGTGAGTGATCAATTATATTCGTGTGTCTTTATCAAGAAAACGATAGTTGGATTTGTAATTATTTCTGTTTATGTAGATGATGTGAATATCATTGGAACTCCTAAGGAAATTCAAGAAGTAGTCATTTACCTAAAGGGAGAATTTTAAATGAATGATCTTGGACAGACCAAATACTGTCTTGGTTTACAAATAGAGCACTTGCATAGTGGAATATTTGTGCATCAATCAAATTATACAAAAAGAGTCCTGAAGTGCTTTAATATGGACATGGAAAATCCTCTCGCTAGCCCCATGGGTTTTTTTTTTTAAAG
>CM028383.1:95135147-95136308 GCA_013146195.2 Codonopsis lanceolata
CCAACTCAATTAGAGCGTGGAGTTGATTCATTGTGATGGGGTTTGTAATTTGCGAGGAGGCTCTGGCGTGAAACCATTATACAGAGAGAGACGAATGCCCGGCTGACTTACGGATTATTGCAATGGGTAAGCCATTACCCATCGGGCGGATCCCTTACGGCTTTATGAAGCTCAACGAGCGGCGGGTGTTTTCGCCAGCGGTAACGGATAATCGGTCGTTCATTCTCGGCCGCGAGCATAATAATGATCAGGGGCGGCGGCAAAGAGCGTAAAGCAATCCGCGAGATTTGTGCCCGTGTCCACTTCGAGGCTAGGCAACCCACGGGTTGGGATGATTCGGCTCAATCTCGCCGCCGACGCCACCTCGCCCTTAAGGTCGCATGCTCGCAGTTTTGGTTCACCGCCCACTTGCGGCGGTCACGTGCTTATAGCCGTCGTTCGCACGATCACGGGGGTCTCATGTTCATCGGCCTTGAGAACTCCCTCTCTAGCGATCTCATCATTCTCATCATTCCCAGTGAAAAAGGATGTGAATGGAGATACACCAACAGATTCGGCTCGGCCTCGGGTTCGAGGTGGCGCGAGCCAGGTGGGGGTTACGGCCGGGTTGAGCTTTGGGTCCCACTGAGGCCCTCCTATGCAGGGGTCTGCCTATTTCGGGGTGGTTGCCTATAAACATAAACATGCAGGGATTCGAAGAGTTGAGCGCCGGTATGGAAGCACGGGAACAAGGCAAGGCTATGGATGGAAATTTCTTGGAGTACGTCGGCGGCCCGCTAGCCCCAGGATTGAGAAGCGCTCGCCCGGCATGATGTGCGCGAACGCCACACGGACAAGATTACCGGTCGTATCAAGTAATAAAGTTCGAGAATGCAGTCGATCACGAGGATAGAACTAGAAATAAATCTAAGTACTAAAATTGGGCATACCTACTTTTATCTAAGCTAACGAAATTAGATTTAAAATAAAAAATAAAATAAACAAAATAAAGGCAAGAAAATAAACTAAATTGCTTGACGATTGGCTTGGCAACATCAAATCAAGGTTAAAAGAATAGGATTGTGATATTTCTAGTCTAGTCAATGTTTAATTTAACTCTCTCTTTTTCTTAACTCAAATTTTTTGGTAGTCGGGTGCACACTAATATTTTCTACGGGCTTT
>CM028383.1:95136408-95216408 GCA_013146195.2 Codonopsis lanceolata
CAACGGCCAAATGGTTTAGGGTAAAATTGATTAACTGAGAAGAATCTATCTACAAGAAAAGAAAATAAATTCAAAAGAACCGGCACAAAACTAAAGTAAGCCATCAGAGTAGCATTCACTTATCCATTCAAACGGGCCCTTATCCTTCAATTACCCATGATAGATACACCTTTGAAAGAAACAGTAATCAAGGCCTTTGCATAGATTTAAAGGAGAAACATGCAGAAATAAAGTCTGAAAGAAATAGCAAGGAAACAAAAGTAAACAATCCTTGAAAGTGTCAGTGATAGCTAATGCCCTTTATAGAAGATAAAATATCATCATATCCCTTTAACGTTGGGGGAGAAAAAATTAACTTAGAAAATCCTAGAGTTCTGCTTAGTCCAAAGAAACAAAACATTCACTACTTGCAAACATGCCACAATGCTACAGAGTAGGTCCTTAGTTTACAACCTCCTAAAACCATGAAAATCCGTGACAAGAAATGCTTCTATTGAAGAAGTAAGATTCCCCGGGCACAATGGAAAGCATAGTCATAAACTTAGTGTCATTGAAGGACAATGTGCTCACCTTGTCTGAAGATACATGCAGCTTTGCCTTGAATGATTAGTTTGAAATGACCAAGGAATGGCTGAGAGACCACACAAAAGTTAGGAACCTTGGCCTTCCAAATATTTGAGGCAACGGAAACAACTATTGGAAGTTAGTAATGATGACACGAGAAACCTACTACTATAAATCGCCAAAGAATTTGAAAGCCAAGAATGACAAGGGAGAGAGGTAGAAGAACACTCTCGATAAGGTAACCAGAATGGTGAATGTCCCAAGAGTATCACTTCTCCAACAGACTGGTCCTTCCCAGAATAGCACACATACCCCATTCTTGACCAATAATGGGGCACATGTAGGTTCAACCATTGGCGGTTGAACTTCTGAGGATTGGTGCGAGTACTGCAAGACCAATTAAATACCCCACCAATTGCCTTTTCGCAGACCAACTTCTTCTATGCTCTTTTTCCCGATTGAGAAGAACAGAGAGAATAGGCATGATCTTCTTCGACAGAGGAATGGTGCAGCATGTGATGAGAAACAAAAACCAGTAGATTACATTGCTAAAAACCAACATTAAATATTGATAATTTTGTTTGTATCAATATAATCTGCCAATTAATACCGAAACCTGACTACTCACATATTCCCTTTCCATATAGATTTGATATTGCAGTGTGATACAAATCAGTTCTCCGAGCTGTGTTACATCATACATGCTGGTTCATTCTGTTTTTTTTTTTTTTTTGTGTGTGTGTGTGTATAGCGTATTTATTATTAATTAATTTGCTTGACAGAACTGATTGATCGCCTATATGTAATGCTTTTAGATTGCATGTTTGAGACTCAATGGAAAAATTTCTCAAAGAAATTACCTCGTAAGAAAAAAAATGATGAGACAGGAATTATGGCTCAATTCAACTATTGCAACACAGACATGCAACTCTTACTAAAGTCAAAGATTCAACTGATTGTAGCCACTTGAAACTTGAAAGTTGTTTGGAAATTGAATCCTTCTTAATTTATTAACTTCATTAATTATTTTAAATATTGAATATATTACCACCTTGATATAGTACATGAAGTATGGAAACGAAAAGGGTTAATCGCACCATTGCTACTTAGATTCGCAATATAACTAGGAAGACGTTTCAAAGGGCCGTTCTCACCATTAGTCCCTTAAGAAATTTTCATAACAATTGGGTCCTAAATGTTTAAATTTTTACAGCCTCAGTCATTTTGATGGATGCTATTAGAGAAATTCTGTTATGTTTCTGATGTGCCTCTCACGTGCGCTCGCGTTAGGGCTAAAATGAAATTTCTCTAAACTTAACTTTATGACATTTGCAATCGAGTCCCCCAGGAAAAGTCTTTGGAAAAAGTCTTTGTCGGAAAGTTTAATCTTTCTTGGAATTGTTTAATCTCTCTAGAGCTCTATTGAGTAGTGAGAATGTGAAACACCAGTGACCGAGTACCCTGCCTTACCTATTATTGTAGAACTTCTTGAGGCTCGTTGCTCAGCTGATGGTCCATTAAATTTTTTGCTGAGTATTGTACAATGTACTTGCCACTAGTAGTTGGCAATGGATGTAGATACATCTAAGCAGTGGTCAAAGGATTGCGGGTGATTGCAGAATAGTAGTTACTGTTGGCGAAGATGTTAGTTTACCGGCCAGTTCAGTCGTACTTACAATGCTTTCGTTTTGGGCTATTCATGTTGATGCGTTTCCTTTCTATCTGGAAATCGCTGTTTATCTTGTTGAGATTTAAGGATTGTATTTAGTACATTTGTTGAGCCTTGCTTATGGTTATCTACTGGGAGTTGTTGGAGATGGAATTTTGATATTGTTAATGATTTCATTTATCTCTGCTTACCACCCGTTAGTATTCATTCTGTTAATGTTTGGTTACTTGTTGATTAATGTGACGTCACTGAACTTTTGGACTCTGATATTAGACCGAGTTTGGGTCGTTACAGACGGAAGATGATATTATTACAAAACGCTAAACGTCATGCCTTAAAAATGCCGAACGATGCACCCACTTAAATGAATTATTACTATTCAGTTCTAGCTCCTATTTCAAACACATTTCATTCATTGGAAATGAATTTTCTTTTTTCAAAAATTGTAGGTTGAAAACGGGAGGGCTGGACACCCCCCGGGGGGGGGGGGGATGGTTACAATGTCCAATGTTGGATATGTGGGGTGGCCTACATTGGCTAGGACAGAAAAGTTTTGATTAAAAAAAAAAATACCTAGGGCGGCCGCCAGGGGCAGTCGACCTTCGTGGGGGAGGGCTGCCTAGAGCAGCCGTTTCTCTTGATTTTTCGTTGTGTAAATATATTTTCATTAGGAAGAAGGGTAATATAGTAATTTGGTTCTTTAACCAGGTGCCCCGTTTAATATTTTTGGGTTGAAATGTTGAACATCGCTCATTTTAAAGAGTTGAAATTAAGTAGGGAGATGTTAAGCGACCGGAGACCAACTCAAACTTATTAGAGGCTTAAACAAATAATCAGAGACTAGTTTGAGTTGAGTTAGTTTCTAAACAATATATTTGAGTTTGACTCATGTGGTCAGAGATGCAATTTTATGCCTCTAAGGGGTGGTCGAGTGATAAAGATGAGGTTTTATAATGTGTGATGTCTTGATTTGATCTTTTCCCACACCCTCCTTATGAAGGAAGAAAAAAAGATGCCATTTTATGCCTTTTATACATACATACAAAAAAAGTAACTAACCCAAATTTGAACACACAAAAAAACATTGAAACAACAAGTAATTCAAACGTAGGTCCAATGTGTGAATGAATAGGTTCTTTTCTTCATTTCGGAATTGGAGGAAGAATTTGCTTTTTGGCCTTTTCTTGTTTATTGACTAAATGTCGCATATAATACGCTACTTTATTAAAAAAAAAAATAGCTCTCCTATAAGATCGTCTTACAGATCTAAATTCATAAGACGAAGCTCCATTCTCTCACAGCTCAACCCACCAATACATGGTAGGTCAGATAAAAAGGATCTTTCTTACAAAAAATATATCCGTAAAATTATCTTACACAAGTTTTTACCTTATATATAAAAAAAATAAAAAAAATAAAGGTAAAGCTTATCTTTTTGAACACATCTCCACTGGTTTCCTTTGCAAATTTATTTTTTCAAATCATTGTTTCCACCAGAAAAATGGTTTCCTATGAATGGTTGTCTGTCTTGCCTTTTTTCCATCTATCACGGATTGACCTACTTGGGTTTCTGATTCACCATTATAAAATTTTCTAAAAAGAACAATACTCCAACTTTTGGTAAACCTTGACTCAAATTATTGCCTTTTTAGTGCACTTCTTTTTTCAAAGAAAATCATGTTTGGTAGATATTTTAAAAAGTGACTCTTTGTAATATTCACATCCTACGTCCACTAAATGTAAATTTGTGTGTCTTATAAGTGGTCACCTACTATTTCTTTATATCAACGACAATCTCCAATGGGCTGTCGGGCTTCGAACTTTAGGCTATCTAGGCTTCTGAGGTAGAATTTGATGAATTCGACAAACAGAATACCTAAACGTAACACCAAAATTTCTAAACGCAACATCATTTAAAAGATAAAATTACTTTGCTACCCCTCTTCACATTTAAACTATACTACCTCCTCCCTCCTTCCCCCTTCACGTAATTTTAATTACGTGTCATTATTGATTCGATTTCCATTGTTAATTCGCATGATATCGCATGTGAATTAAATTGATTTTGATTCGGTTTATTTTTTCTTTTCAATTACGAACAAAAAACCGTTGATTTGCATTTTTTTTTTGATTTCGGACAAAACAACCGCTACACACTAGCGGATGTTTTATAAAACAACCGCTACAAACATCCGCTAGTTTGTATAAAAAGTGATTATCTATTAAATGTCAAAAGGGGCATTTAGGTTATTTTATACATTAAATGGTGTTGCGTTTATTGAATTTGGTGTTGCGTTTAGGGTCACTCATCCAATGGTTCCCAAGTGTCAAAAACAATACACTCTTCGTTTCTAAGGATGTGTTATGTTTAACTTGCCACACAAATTAAAAAGAGAGCGTGAGAAAGATCGCACCATTTAAATAAGTAAATGACTAATTAAAGTGCCCTTACTCCTATTAAACCAAAATTCATCTATTTTTAATCCATATCTCCCAAACACTTAGTATTTTGGGCTTTTATATCGTCCTTCTCCACATTTTAATTATTAACTATTTTTTTAATATAAAAAATAAGTATTTCACGGTTATTTTGGTGAAGGCCGCCTAGGCTAGCCGACCTTCCATAAGAAAAGGCATCTCCCAAATCCGACCCTCCCTTTTTCACCCAATTTTTAAAAAGAAAAACAGGAAATAAATGCAAGTAAATTACTTACCATAAAATGGGAATCTTCATAGGTGCTATAAAACCTGATAATTAAAACTCAAAACCCGTTAAGCCATCCAAACAAACTTAAAAATTAACGGGTTTATTTAGGTCAGGTTAAAACGGAACGAATTTGTTACCCATTTTGGTCAGTTATTTTTTTTTTGCTATATACATGTAGGTTTTTTGATGGAAAACTGTGGATTGAGACATGTCGACCCGTTCTGACCCATTACCTATTTCAACCTGACTCGTTTTGACACGTTTAATTTTGGGTTATAACGGGTCACGATCCGTTTTGACCCATTACCTGTTTCGACCAAACTTATACCCGATCCAATCCACCCAATCGCCAACCCTAGGTGCCATCATTTTGATTAGAATTCATTATTTACAAAAGTAAATTACATAATTCAAGTTATATAACTTAACTTATACTCTCCCCCTTTTGGTCAAAGTGGTTGCTATAATATTTTGAGATATTTCATTTAAAAGCTTACTTTAAAAAATTATGTCTACAATCTCAATAAGATTTATATTTTGTCTTTTACATTTGATATTAACATATTGATCATGCTAAAAAAAAATTGTATCCGTGACTAACTCTAGTGCTAGTTATATATTCTTTAATTATTAAACTTTTCAAATATAGACTCTTTGGGTGAAACGAATAAAGTATTTTATTTTTGGAAATAAGGGCACAATAGTCATTGACTATTTAAGTAGGTGCGATGTTTAACACCTATGATTGAAAAATGATAGTTGACTCTATTATGAATATTAGGATAGTGTGTATGTTTTAAAAACACTCACCTAAGATGCAACCCATCAATTAAAATGAAATCAAATCATTGATAAAATGATAAATGTAACTTAAAATATAATAGAAAAAAAAAACATTAGAAAGTAGATACTCCTTGTACCCAAATTATGAGTAGGTCTCATGTGAATAGGGGTGGCAAAAATTTATCCAATTTATTGAGTTATCTATTATAAAAGACTTATTGAGTTTTATCTATTAACATCCATTACCAAAATGGATAATTATGGATATTAACCGTTTATCCATTGGATTTATCCACTAATGTCACCACAACCATTGAATTTATCAACTAATGCCATCACCATCAACTGCCTCCACCCATCACCGCCACTTCCCACCTCCAACAACCGCCACATGCCACCGCCTCCCACCGCTGCCACATCCCACCTCCGGCAACAACCAGTGCCATCCATCGCCGCCACCTCTGTCGACCATCACATCCCACCTCTGGCAATCACCACTGCCCGCCGCCACCAGCAACCTCCGTCGACTATCACCACCAACCTCCGGCAATCGCCACTGCCCACTGCCGCCCATCGCTGCCACCATCACCACTGTATGCTCTTTACTTAAAAATAATAATAATTAGATACATAACTAACTGTTAATAAGATTCAAACTTGGATTAAATTACCTTATAACAAAGTTTGTTACCATTAGGCTAGACCACTTTTTTTTATATTTATTTGAAAGTTAATATAAATATAAACAAGTAATCATAAAAATTATTAATTATTATAAACGTATTTGTTATTTTGTTTTGGATTAAGAATATTTGTTTGTTATTTATAATTTATAATTATAATGAATATAAATATTTAATTTTTTAATAAGGTATTTGACTTTTTTTTATTTTTTATTACTTTTACATAATCATTTATTAGTTTCAAATCAATAAACACGTATATTTTTTATTTCACAACTATGAAGACTATTATAAAATTTTGACAACTTTATATATATTAGGTGATAAAAATAGTGTCGCATTGCAAATGTCACTTTTTATTTGAGGAGTAAAAAAAGGAAAGAAATGATAAATGTAAAAATTAAGAGAATATCTCGGTTGTTGTTGAACATGTGACTCATGAATTTTTTATTAAATGTAAAAAGTTGGTGAAAATATTATGATTTATGAATATTAAGTTATTAAGATATTTGTCTTACATAAAATACTCGTAATACCCCATTTTCTAAGTTTTTGATTAAAATTTTTGTCTTGTTTGATCCAGTACACAAATTATGAAAAAATAATTGACTTGATTATTAATATTGGTTTAATGTGTAGTTTATTATAAAGTTCATATGTACGTGGTTCATGATTAAATTAAGATGAAAAAATAAAGATAAAGTGGTAAAAGTTTAATCCTAAAATGAATGTTTCAAACAAAACAAATTTTTTTTTAAACAAACAAAAAGAAAAGCAAAACAATAATTTTGGAACAGAATGAAGTTTTTGTTTAAAACGACCTAAAAATATGAACTCTTTTTTAAGAACTGAGGGGTAATTCTTGTCATTAGTTTGAGGGTAATATGGACATTCCTATTTCATCATACCCTAGAGTAAGATTGTCTATCAAACCAAACAACATTAATTTTAGTAGAATTGAACAATACTGTCATGTGTGGGCAACTGCCAAACAACTCAAGTAAAAATAAAATTATTGTAAAAAAAAAAAAAAGAAAAGAGGAGAAGATTAAAAACTATTGTAGTTAAAATTAAAGAGAGGGAAAAATTACTATTACTACAATATAAATAGAGCATTGAACCAAAGTAGAAACCGCTTCAGAAATAATTCATTGACTCGAAAAAATTTATGACTCCCTCCATTCTATACAAATGTCATGTTTTACTTGGTACGGTAGTACACAAATTAAGGAAAATTTACTGATTTTCTTACAAAGATAGAAAAATGATCTTTTTGCCCATCGTATTATTGACAGGTAGGGGTGAGCTTGGTCTGGTTCAGTCCAATTTTTTAGAAAAAAGAGAAAATTAGAACCAGATAAATAGTCTGGTTCTCAAAAAATTTAGAACTGGAACCAACCCAATGTGTATGAGAACCAAAACATTGGTCCGGTCTAGAACCAATCAAAGATGTATGAGAACCATGACCGGACCAATACTATGATTTTTTACTTTTTAACTATTTAATACAAATACATAATAAAAATTTTAAGGCTGAAACTTCATAAAAAAATAAAAAAACTTTATATAAAAGTACATTCAACCATTAAAACTGTCGAATTTATAAACTCATAATATAACAAACTGGTGTAAACAAAATAATAAAAGAGTACCAACTAAAAAGTAGAACAAAGAAAGTATTAGGAATTAATATATAAGTAATATATACTTATATAATAATACAATATATATATATATATATATATATATATAATAAAATAAATAAATAAACAACATATTGGTTTGGTCCGGTTCTATTGGTTCGGCCTGGTTCTAAAAAAATCATGCACACCCCTATTGACAGGTAACCAATTTGACCGATTACATTTCATAATCCTCAAATAGACCAATATACTAAATAAGTTGGTACATTATGGTCCCTACCATTAACGTTCCATCCACTTTTGTAACGAAACTATTAATGTAAACCAACGGAGGGATGTGATGAGGGGAATTCTCGTACATTTAAATTTACATCAATGCTCGTCGCAATTTCTTTTCAAATTAACGCATATTTTTTGATGTTGAAGCCACCAATAGTTAATTTTTTTTTTCAATTCCACCCTAAATTAAGTCTCTCTCTCGAATCCTACCAGCAACTCCGTCTCCAATGCTCAGCCCTCAAAACCCCCGCTACTTCAAGTCCGACAAGCACCCCCTTCCCGGCTCCGGTCACCATCTTCAAGCTCGGCACAAATCTTTTCTTAGTACCCCTTTCAATCTCCTGTCATCTCCCCCACACATCTTACCAAATCCTATCTCCGACAAGCTTTCCTCCAGCCCCACCATCTTAAGATCCACTGTCTTGTTTCAAGCACAAGCCAAGCTGCACCATCGCTCCAATTCATCCATTCTCTGGCCAAGCACTTGCTGTCTCCTGCCAAGTTTTCCAGCTCCAGCCATATATCCACCTTCTTCAACCAAGCTATCATCGTTGATTGATTTCACCCAAATCTCGTTAAAGAACCATCAGCTTCGACTCTCTTCCTCACACAAACCACATCCATTTCGAACTTAGGGCTCAATTTTGGCTCATATTCTCAATTCTAAGTAAGATATTTCCACTTGGGTTTGATTTAATTAATGAGATTGGAATTCGGGGCCATGAATGGTATTCTGGTTTGTATCTAGTTACATTGCTCAAGGTTTAAAATTTTGGAAATCGTGGAGATTGATTTGTGCTTGCTCACTGGATTTTTGGTGAATATGTTGATAGTTTGATTTTAAGAGAGAGAGAGAGAGAGGTGGGAGAAGAAGTGTTAATGGTTGCTGGGTGCGGGTTTACCGTAGAAACATGCATGTTTAGATTTACTTAAAACCATTAAGTTAAAATAGCTTAGTTTAATTCATACGATACTTAATACCTTTAGGCTATTTTACTTAGACTTTCTTAAGCAGACTTCTTAAAGTAAAATATCATATTTACTGAAACACAGTCATCAGCACACTAGCTGCTGATACCTTACAGTGTCAGCGTCTACTTTGTGTTTAAATCCTCTATCTACTAAACACTCAATCACTGTTGATATATCACTATAATTGCTTAAGTCTTTTAGTTTTCAACTTTAGTGAAAAGATTTCAAACTGTATTGATTAAAACGATTTGGCCGTCACTCACATATTTAATTATTATTGGTCATCATATTTCAAACATTGAAACTATTCAATAGATGACTTTTTTGTCTTTCTTAAATGTTCTACAGTGTATCATATCTACTAGCTAACCACCCTCTTTATTATTTAATGCTAGGAAATATCTTCTGCCTTTACAAGATCTCTGTGCATTCATTGAAAAGATTTCATCATCATTCTTCAAGGAATTCAAAATTCAACCTTACTCTTTCAAACGACTTTATTCAAGATCTTTATATATATATATATATCAATGAAGTAAGGATTGAAGAACAGTTGTTAAAGCTTTTTTTTTTTCCATTTTTTTTTCCTAAGGGGGCATGGGAAGGGATCGAACCTGAGACCTCACACACTGTGAAACCCCATGTCTACCACTGGGCCACCCCCTTAGGAGCGGTTAAAGCTATCATTCATTACTCACACGATATTCTCACTTTGATTTGCTTCAACCCCTGACTGGACAATCAACATATTTTTTCAAGCAATTCTTTCTTTGATGTGTTCTAGTCCTCAAACACTTACTAGATAATCTTTAATTTATTATTCTTTTCTAGTTCTTATTTAAACAATCATTGTATTGTTATTCATTTATTCTTTTGAATATGTAAGGAACCATTGATTGTCTCATGAGTTTGATTGTGCATCAATCATACTCCTCAAACACTGGTTTTTGTTGTACACAGATCCATTAGTGATCACTTATAATTTCAATAATATTTAGTGCACTTCAAAAATCCAAGTTTGATCAACTCGGTAGTAGACGTATCAGCTTACATTGTGAACCACTCTGAAATACTCTGTCATTTATCTTTCAACTGATAGAACTATTTTTAACACTTAAGAAGTTTTCATCTACTTAAATATGAGTTAGTTACATTCTTGAATAATTTACTTAATCGTTTTACATATTGTCTTTCAGTTCAAAACCTTTACTACTTAAATATGTGTCAACAAGCAGACATAAAGTATTTTGTTCATCAGCTGATAAACAGTTTTTCAATCTGCTGATAACTTACCATTTCCACTGCAACTTTTAAAGGTTTTTAAAATAACCCCTAGAGTTTTTAAAAGGCTATTCACTTCCCTCTAACCTTTTTTCATTGCCAACTGGACTTACAAATACTTCACTTGTGCTGCCATCATCTTTGAATCTGGTGGTGTTGTTAGTCTATGTTAATTAGTGGGCGATTTGACAAAACTGGACAGATATCCTAACCCGATCAATTCTGTGCTTAAATGGTCTCATATTAGATTAATTAGAGAGCAAGAAAAATCATATATCCCAACCCCTCCATTTTGTGATTTGTGAATAATGAAAAAGGAGGGATATCATAAGATTTCGATTGGTGGATAGCATAGATCTGGAAGCTTTGACCTCCGCCTTTAACTCGAATGTGCATGTCGAAACCAGCAAATGGTGACCTCGCCTTTCTCTCTCTACCCCCGCCACCGCCATCACCACCACCACCACTTTCAAACCCAGGAGGCCTTCTTTCACAGATGTGAAGTTTTTTTTTAAAAAATAATTTTAATGGTACAATACTTTTTTATTTTGTAAGACATAAATGCCCCTCATAAAGTCCCTCCGTTAGTCGATATCAACAACTCTATTACGAAATTAGATGGAATGTTAACGTCAGAGACCATAATGTACCAACTTATTTAGTACATTGGTCTATTTGGGGATTATGAAATAGGATTGGTCAAATTGGTTATCTGACAATAATACGATAGTAAAAAATAATAATTTTTTCCTACAAAGATTGGTATGTTAAGTATTTTACTTTAATGTTCATGCTTAAATGGGACTTATAATTGTAGTTCGAAAAATAAAGATAAAATAGTATGAGAAACTTTACGTGACATTTTTATGGGAACCTGTAGAAAATGAAAGAGTGACTCTTTTTTATAAATGTAAGGATAATTTTTTAGTGTTGCATTTCATAAGTTTTTGTCAAACTTGATGTTTTACAAGAACAAATTTGATGTAATTTTTTTTTTCCAAACTTAAAAAATACGTACTTTGTAGCACTTTTATATCCCTTAATAAAAAAATATATCAAATTTGCAACTAAAAAACATCCAATTTGATCAAAAAAAAAATCAAACATGACAATAATTTAGGGATGAGTGGAGTATTAATTATTCCTCCCCTAAAATTATCGTCTAGGTTTGTTGACTTGCTCTACGATTTAAGAAAACACATGTGATTAGATTATTAATATTAATTAGATGTGTAGTTTACTTTAAAACCCATGTGTATGTGTCACATAATTAAAATAGGATGGAAAAGTAATGGTAAAGTGGTAAAAATATTATCGTAAAAAAGTTTCAAAAAGATAATTATTTTGGGATGGACGAAAAAGAAAATCAAGACAATAATTTTGGGACGGAGGGACTATTTATTATACTCAAACATATTATTATCAATTTGAATGCTAGTTATATGTCCCTTAAATATTATTATGTTCAATTTTTTTTAAATACTCTCGCCGTCCCCAAAATTACGTATTGCTTTCTTTTTTAGTCCATCATAAAATAATTGTCATGTTTGTTACTTTTTTTTAAGACAACATTTTTACTATTTTATAATTACTTTTCCTTATTACTTTATTTATGAGTAGGGATGTCAATTTTGCATCGAGTTGTGGATATCCAAATTGAGTTGATCCAAAGTTGATGATTATTAACTGGTTTGACATAGGGCGTCGATAACGGGAGTAACCGAAATGAAAAAGTAAAACTGAGGGACGGCTAGGTTTTGGTATTAGTAGTACTCGCCTCATTCCCTGAAGTGATACTTGATCTGCTAATAATATAAATTTAACACTTATCATACAAGTAGTTACCATATAACCCCCACACACACACACACACACACATATATATATATATATATATATTCCTAGTGGACAAATATAATTAATGATTGGTTGTAAAATATGTCGTGACACTAATACACATTACACACACTCTCTCTTTAGGATGCACAATAATGATAATATTAAATAAAGGGATATATTAGAAAGAATGATATAAAATTTATACACCAAAAGTCTTTAAGAACATTAGTTGAGACATTCTAAAATAAAAAGTAGAAACATTTATTTAGGACAAAGGGAGTATGTGTGTGTGTGTGTGTGTGTCTCTCTCTCTATATATATATATATATATGGAAAACAGTAAAACCCATAATATTATGATCAATCACGTGAATTCGCCACTCGGTGTGCTTAGTCACTCACTCCTTTTTATTGTTTCAAGACATGTATCTCCGGCAATTGTTAGGAAATTTTTCATCAATCAAAGTTATTATAAACATCTATAACAATTGATCAACAAAATACCACTCACATCTCAATAATGTTCGGTTCTCTCTCTCTATCTATCAATGTCTATTATGTTAACAAACAAGTTTAAAGTAACAATCACATGGTTTAGTAGATACTTTGATATATGGAATGAATTTGTTTCTCTTCTACTATGAAACGTTGTATTCTAGTAATTGATTGTATTTTATTCATTACTTTTCTCAATTAGACTGAGATTTTTAAATTTATATATGTCAAATACATTTTTCATTTGAAACACTAACCACTGCTTCACGATTCTTCTTTTATATATGAAATTCAGATATGTAATAGGATTTTTTTTTATATATATTTTCTCTCAGTATTCATATATACATTAAGAAATTTGAGCTAAAAGTAAATTTATATATTATTGTAAAACTTAGTCCTTAAAATTTTGCATTCATATCAATGTTTACTATTAATATTACATATTTATGAAATTGTGATTGCATCCTTATGGTGGATGTTTCCTATTAATGTTACTATTAACTATTATGATTTTTCTGAACCGTCTGTGATCTATTTATGCAAGTAATGTTACATGTACTAGATACTTGTATTTGTAATTTTGTAGATAGTGAATACATTTAAACTTGAAGGTTTTTTAGATGTTAGATTATTACCTATAATTTTATTATTGCAACTTAATAAAAGTTTTTTTTAAATATTTAGTGAATTTGTGGCATGCACAACATAATTATGGCTCGTTTGTTGTGGCTGATGACTTATGACTTATGGCTGATAGTTTTAAGTTGGTGGCTGAATGACTAATGGCTAATTGTATGATAGACTGTTTGTTACAGTTGTTGAAAATCTGCTTATGAGTTGTTATAATTATTTGTTTAAAAAACACTTGAAAATTAGTATTAATATTTTTATGCATTTTTCATAAAAGGATGAAATGAGGATAATCAAATATTTATTAATGAATAATTGTCTTCATGCTTAAAAAAACGAAAAAACTTTAAAATTTTGGCTTTTTGGCTTTGATTTTTCAATGCATAAAGGGTGTTATACCTTACTTGTTGGCTTTTAGGCTTATAAGCTGAAACAAACACTCTTAATATGACTTTTCAAAACCAAAAGTCAAAAATCACTCTAAATAAGCTGCAACAAACGAGCACTTAGACTATTTAGTTTTTATAGACAATATTATGATGAGTTTTAAGAAAAATATTATCATTTGTCAAAATTTATTAACTTGACTATATAGTACTCCCTCTATTTTTAAATTATCGTCTTTTTTACCCGATACACCATTTAAGAAAAAATAATTGACTGTATTATAAATATTCGTGAAATATGTGGTTTCCTTTAATATCCTAAGGCACGTTGCCATAATTAACGTATGTTGAAAAAAATAAGGGTAAAATAGTAAAAATGTTTTCTTAAAAGAGAAAGTTTTGGAAGAAAACAATTATTTTATAACGGATGAAAAAAAAAAGAGAACGATAATTTGAAAATGGAGGGAGTATGTTTTTGAATTTTTTTTTTGAAAGTTTCTTATAATCTTCAAAGTGTTTTAAACTAAATTATTAACTTGGTTAATTCCACATGGTTAATCACGATTAACCGTTACTCTTGGGGAATGAATATGGTAAGACAAATTGAATAATTGATGGGGATGAGGTAGTTATGGAATATCAACTTAAAATTGGGGAATAGGGGTGGTATTATATATAACCAACTCCAAACTGCCCTATTGTTATTTTAATTATGAGCAACATATACACTTGAGCTTTATTGAAACTATTTTAGTATACATGTAAGCACGGTATCAGTATGAAATTCGTTCAATGAATGGTAAACAAAACCTACAACTGAAAGTTTTATATGTAATTGTAAATAAGTAATTGATGCGTTAATCAAGTAATAAAGTTCGTTCGATCCCACGAGGATAGAGCTAGAAATAAATCCTAAGTACTAAAATTGGGCACACCTAATTTTATCTAAGCTAACGGAAATTTAATTAAAAATAAAAATAAAATAAACAAAATAAATGCAAGAAAGTAAACTAAATTATCAAATCAAGGTTAAAAAAGAATAGGATTGTGATATTTCTAGTCTAGCCAAAGTTAAATTTAACTCTCTATTTTTCTTAACTCAAATAACTAATATTTTCTAAATAGAAAAACCTAGCTATCACTCATAATATAACACATAGTCTTAGCCGTGGTAGATCAAGCACCCAACTTTGACAATCGGCGTGCCTTAGAGACGTAAACAATTATCACGATTTTCGGAATAATAGAAAGAGTTTTCGCTTCGTATCCTATCATTCTAGGGTTCATTTAATGATTCATGACTTCATTAAAAGCATTAAACACACAATGATAATAACAAAAAATATATGAGTAATACATCAAATAGAGAGAAATTAAATTAAAACATCACATTCAACATAGATAATAATCACAATCCAAAAATGTATTTAGCTCATCATCAAGGTATCAAAATAAATGCAAAGTTTTCCCAAAAATTACAACATTAAAATAATTAAAGAGATGAAAGAATTAAACCAATTAATGTTGCAATCTTGGGTTGACTTCATTTCATCTTGCTCCCTTGACCCTTGATTTGATGCTCCAAACCTTCAAAATGGAAGCATTTTTGATTTTGGTGGAGAGATGGAGAGGTGAATAAAATGGATTTGGAGAGTTTTAGGGCTGTTGCCCTAATGACTTCTTCTCCCCAAAATGGGAATGGTTTGATTATCAAAATGGGCAAGAGGGGTAAAAAACCAAAGGTGGAATGGGATCAAATAAACCGTTTCTTAATGGTTGTTTGACAACGCATTAATGAAATGCGACTTTTCATGAATTGCTCTTATAATAATAAGGTCCTGGGTCCTCGGTTAGAGATTTCGGTCTTTCTCTTGTTGCCTTGGAACCTTGATGGACTTAACGGGCAAGCATCAAAACTTAACATAAATGCCCGGAATTGCCTCGATTTGCATGAATTGAGCCATAAAACCTCGAATATGCGTGAGATACCTACATGAAGCACAAAATACATAAAAATAGTATCTCAAATGCAATAAATTATTAACCAAAGCTCAAAATAAACAATAAAATTCCGAAAAATAATGAAAATAGAAGGAAAATAACAAGCTTATCAGTAATTCAAACATAACTCATAATTGAAGGGTTCATTTGCAACTCACATACTTACGAATCAATCTAAGCAATCGGTTGTGTTTAGACCTTGACCTATTTTATAATATAGATAATAAAAAATCTCTGATAGTTAAACCATTTGCACAAGTTTGTATGTACCATATCATTAAAGTAAAAAACTAATTTCTTTACGAACATTTACACAATGGTTAAACACATAAACTGTTTCTTCTATATAAGAGCATCATCATTGTATTAGTGGCCAACTTCCTAATGCTTTGGTTTGTGTGTTAGTGGCCACCTAGATGGACACTTAGGAGAGAGAGAGCTGGACACTTAGGAGAGAGAGAGAGAGAAGCAACTTCCTATTGAAGAACCCTTAAATGATTATTATTTTATTTGGGTTGATGTTAAATTTAATATTTTTTGAAGTTGTGTAAGAATAGTATACAATGGGAAGATTTATTCTTAAGTGTGTAAGATGTGTAGGTGGCGGTGGGACAAAAGTTGTATAAGAAGTTGATATAAAATTAGAGGTCAAAATGGGTTTAACCCGCCATTTTTGGCGGGCCTAAAACTATCAACCCAACCCAACCCACTCAACCCACCAAATTTTTGCAAACTTTATAAAAACAATTATTAATACAAAAAGGAGTAGACACATATTGTAAAATTATTGGAATAGCTTTCATGTGCATGGTTAAGATTGCAATCGTTTATCTTAAGATTGTTTTTCATTTTGTGAAGTCAATCCTCCGGAAATGTTTGTGATCGGTCAATCGGGCATATAGTAGCTCGAACTTAAGTGGAACAAGGCATTGCAATAACTTAAGAAGTTTACTAGAGTTGTGCATATGTGAAGACTAACGAGAAAATAAAGAGACGACTTGGCAAATTGGTAATCAATGTTAAGTTGTTAACTGTTAAGGAATTAAATATTTAAACATAATAATTTTCCAACTTGGCAAATTGGCGGGTCAATTGTGGGTTCGACCCATTTTTTTTTTGGGTTCATAATTTCTTTTTAATGGCTAACCTTTTGACTATAAAATTGCAACATTGAGGATGCTCTAAAGGTATTTAATGTTGGGCCCCTTTCAATATTTGCTTTACTTTTTTTTTTCTCCCTATGAACCACTTCTTTATTACTCCATTCGTCCCTAAATTATCGTCTTTATTTCTTTTTTCGTCAGTCCCAAAATAATTATCTACTTTAAAACTTACATTTTTAGAACATCACTTTTACCACTTTATCCTTATTTTTTCACTCTACTTTAATTATGGACCACATACACATAGACATTAAAGGAAACTACACATTAAACCAATATAAATAATCAAGTCAATTGCTTTTTTCTTAAACTGTTCGCGGGTTAACTAGGACGATTATTTATGAACGGAGGGAGTAATTATTATGAATCATTCTTTATTTACCAATTACCAATGAAGATGTCCTTAAAAAAAAGATGATCCAATTTACCAATTTAAAAAACCGTGATAATATTTATTTAGAATTTTGTAGGAGTTGAATATATGTACACTACACAACGAAAATGAGATAAAACTCAAATACCTAACAAAATAAAACATTTTACTTGGGTATTTAATTTAATTTATAAAAAAATAGACATGTAAAAAGAACATTTTATTGTTTTCTCAATAACAAAAACTCAGTCTTCTTTTGGGGACTCTTGCTTCACAACAATGGTTGATTTAAAAACATGAGATGCAATAACTTTGTCAATTATTTCCGCCTACACATGAGACAAATAAAATTCAAACAATTAGTTAACCATATTTTATACATTATAGTCGTTTAATTAAAATATAAAAAAGAACTTATTGCTTTCATCTACAAAACTTCAATCATCCCACATATCATCATACAATATTGTTGGGTATATGTCATGTTGCAACTTGAGATGTAGGTGGAGGGGTGCCGGAGATGTAGGGGGAGTTGGAGGTGGGGTTGAAGGAATCTATTTGAAACAATGAGTAATATAGAAATTATGTAATTATAAAACTTGTATCAAATGTAATTATTAACGCTTATCTAAAAAAAAGTAGTTCTTACAAATTCTTCTACAAAATCAAAATCATAAGAATCAGGTGGAGGGGGAGGTGGTGTTGAAGGTGACGTGTCAAATGGAATTGCAGAGACCTATTTGAAAGCGTGCGTTAGTTGAAAAAACTATATAAATTTTAAATTTGAGCCAAATATAAAAATGAATAATTTCTTAAAAATAAGTTATAGTTAGATTCAAGAAAATCATGTAGCTTTAAGATATGATTTTATACATGTTGTAAAAGTATTATAGAAGAACTTCCGAATAAACTATATTTGTTGTCAAAGTCTCTTCTTCTGATGGCAAGATGATTGTTATTCTACTGAATGTAGTACATCGAGATAGTGCAACGTATAATTGACTATGAGTAAACACTGGCGTTCGAAGGTCAATGCCGACAAATTTAATAGATTGGCCTTGTGATTTATTTATAGTCATTACAAAGGCTAACCTAATTGGAAATTGTCGTCTTGTAATGAGAATAGTAAGTTCAGAAGCAGAAGACATAAGGAGAAATTGTTGATATAGATACCAAATTGCTAGCTTTATCTCCAGTTAAGATTTCAGCTTCAATAATGTGTTGCGCACATCTAACTATTCTCAGTCTTGTTCCATTGCAAAGATCATCGTTTGGGACAAGATTCCTAAGCAAAATAACGGGACAACCAACTTTCAATTGGAGGTCTGAAGGGGGAGACCAGTAGGATTCAATGAGTTCAAATATTCGATCAGATATTGATTTGTCATGATCGTAACACTTGCATCATCTTCCACATTTTTGTCTGCTGATAAATAACTAATAAAATTTCCCGAAAATATATTCGATGCATCAAAATTTATTTTATTAACATCATCATTACATGCAGAGAGAATAGTACAATCAGTTAAGAATTTTGATGTATAAGTTCCCGCTATATGCAGATGTGGATACACTTCTCTTATTAGTTTAAGTAGGTCTTTACACTTCCGAATTGATGAAGGTAAATCGATGAGTTCATTTGGATTGGATCCCACCTAGTGATTGAAATGAAATAAATGTCAATTATAAAATGTTTATTAATGATAGTTTAACATCATTTAACAGTAGATGTGTAAGATTGATATTACCTCATTCAAATATGTAGCAAATTCAACATTTGCAAACTCATTTCGATTTAATCGCATGTTTTCCGATAGAGTCAAGATATGTATCTTATTCCAAAGTGTTAATTTTTGAACAGTTGATCCCACAATTTGCTCACGATATACTTTTGGTACAATAGGTAAAGGTTGGTGAAAATCTCCACCAAGTACTACAGTAATTCCACTGAAAAGGTTGTTGTTGTCACGAACATCTTGAAGGCTGCGATCAAATGCCTCAACGCAATGACGATGTTGCATAGGGACCTCATCCCATACTATCAATTTTGCCTCCCTAAACAATTCAGTATGGATTGACTGCTTAGTGAAGGAACATACGGTGTCCTCCAGCACATTTAATGGGAAACAAAACGTAGAATGCGCAGTTCTACCCCCTACTAACAACAACGATGCAATTCCAGATGATGCAACACAAATCACGATATGACCAAGGGTTCGACACTTTCCTCCAATGGTGTTGTATAAAAATGTTTTACACGTTCTAGCATCACCATTCAAGAAGAAGGTTTTCCCCTTATTTGCAGGCACTGATGAGATTATAGCTTCAAAACAGTGTCGATGGTCGTCATTCAAGGAGTTGATATTGTCTTCTGCACCTGTTGTCCCATCATCAAAATGGAGTTGTCTATGTTCCCAAAAAAGTATGTTATTTTCTGTTATTTATGTCAAAATTTCATTTAGGAGGGGCATTGGTGGAAAATTGTATAAACTTTTTCAGATTCTTGTAATATTTCGTTCAAGAGATGCAAACCATAATCCATAACTTGACCATCACCTGGATTTGTAATTCTAAAGTTGGTGCATAATTTGTGTGGAAGATCATCACATATGTTCATTGCACCCATTCGTCGTCATCTTCTAAAAGACATCGTGCAACACATGCATCTTTGAACGTATTATATTCAATACCATTGTTCAGTTTGAAACCTACATTTTTATATTATTTACTTTAAATATTTATCAAATATTTTGATCATTATAACTTTTAATTATATATATATAATTTCAAAATTTTTACATATCTCGGCGAAAAATAAAATGGTAAAAGGGTATTGATGGAATTTTTAGATAAAAGTGGTATAAAAATATAATTCGGACCATTTGTGTAATACATATGGTTTTTAAAAAAAACTATATATTAAATCAATATAAATAATCAAATTAATTATTTTTGTTAAATCATACGTCGAATCAATTAGAACGATAATTTATAGATGGAGACAATAATAATCAAATCCAATAATTTAAGGATGAGAGTAGATATCGAATTGTTGACTTATATCGAATTATTGACTTTTTGACCGGAACAAGTAGTGATCGTTACTGTATCGGATGCTTTTTGGAGTTTGGATGTCATTTTCCCGTCTGACAACAAAACCACAAAAATGCCATCTTCCCGTCTCTTAATAATTCTTCTCATTAATAAACTTAACTATTCCTTCCTTCCTCTCGAATTTACGTTTCCTCTCTCCCCCTCTCTCTCTCTCTCTCTCTCTCTCTCACTCACCGTAGCCGGCAGTAGCAATCTCCCGCCGGCGAAATTCACTCAACACTATTCTTTGATGGGCTATTTATCATGTAAAGCCGAATCATCCATCTCAATCTCCGATTCCCAGTCCACTCCAAAGAAAAACCAACAATACCCACAACCACAATCTGACAACAACAACAAAAAACCCATCAAAATCCAACAATTCGATTACAGCGACCTCGAAGCCGCCACTAATGGCTTCTCCGACCAGAAACTTCTCGGAAGAGGCAGCCATGGTCTCGTCTACAAAGCCGTCCTCCGCAATGGCCGTCTCGTCGCCGTTAAAAAACCCTCCTCCCGCGGCCCCACACCCGTCCTCTCTTCCCACCACCGTCTCGTTGACAATCCCAACGAAGTCGAGAACGAATATGACATACTGAGCAAACTCAACAGCCCCAGACTCGTCAATTTACTCGGTTTCACCAACGACCCACCTCGCGACCGGTTGCTAGTCGTTGAATTCATGAGCAACGGTACTCTCTACGACACCCTTCATTTAAATCCTCGGCCTCCCAATTGGGGCCGGCGAATTCGGTTGGCTTTGCAAACAGCCAGCGCAATTGAAACCCTTCATGCTTCCGTTCCGCCGGTGATTCACCGCGATATTAAGTCGGCAAACGTGCTGATCGACCGAAATTTCAATGCCCGGTTGGGGGATTTCGGATTAGCTTTACGTTGTCATGTTGATGATTTTAGGTTTATGTCTACGCCACCGGCAGGTACCATGGGGTACCTTGATCCGGGATACGTGACGCCGGATAACTTGAGTACTAAAACTGATGTGTTTAGTTTTGGTATACTTTTGTTAGAGATTATTAGTGGTAGGAAAGCTATTGATGTTGTGCATTCGCCGCCTTCGATTGTTGATTGGGCTATTCCTTTGATTAGGAGAGGGAAACTTTTGGGGATTTATGATCCGAGAATTCCTCCACCGAAGGACCCTTCAGTGAGGAAGCAATTGGCTGTGATTGCTGCTAAATGTGTGAGGTCTTGTAGGGAGAGAAGGCCGACAATGAAGGAGGTTGCTGAGTGTCTTACTGGGTTGAGTAAAATGGTTCCTGTTCATTCTTGGAACGGGTTGACTAATCCTTGTTTGATGGTTGAGACTATGGGACGGCCGGTTGAGTTGGTGGCTTCGAGAGCAAAGAGTGTTGAAGGGAATTTAGATGGTGTGGATGATAAAAATAGTCGGCCATTGAGAAATCCGAGAAGAGTTTACTCTGACTTGGGTTTTAGGAATAATTTGATGGATCTCTTGGCTGGAACTGATGGGGAATCTGAATTCTCGGAAGCTCGTAATGAGTCTAAATCGAAATCGAAGAATGGAGGTTCTAGTTTTAGAAGTGAAAGTGGAACAAGTATCAGAAGAAAGAACAATGACAAAGCCGGTGTCTTTCACTTGCGGCGAAACCAATCAGTTGGGAAGGAATCAGATATCTATTCTGGACACCTTAGTAGGATTGGTCGATCAAATTTAAACCCAGTCAGTGGGTAGCTAGTTTGTTGCAAAATTATTGGAGAGCTATTGCAGTTAACTTCTCATTGACATCTGGGTGAAGCTTTTGACTGTAAGCTTCTCTTGCTTTCAGATCACATTGATCTAGATTGCTTACAGGTATCATGAACTTTACTTTGTAGTGTTCTTGGAATTGTTCATATCTTTGTTGTATTTGGTTTGTGTGTAGCTTAAAGTCATACTAGTTATGTACCACTTGTTTTCATTATGCCAAGATAATGGAAAAACTTGTTGAATTTTCTGTCAGATATAGAGGAATTAAGTTGATTGCATTCATTGTATAAGTTCTACTTTCTACTGAATGACATTACTTGCTATGTTCCACCGATGTTTGAGTTGGTACTAAATAAAAGTTATTCACTCAAAGTAGATGACTTTTATGGCGAGCACAGATTAAATGAGCTTGCATCTAAAGTATCATTCAGAAGTCTGCTACAGACTTCTTCAGCTTCTTTACAAATGAATAGGATCATATTCTCTTTAAAATAGTTGTTTTGGTTCAGATTTGTGGTTATGTACTAACATCATAGGTGATATTGTCATTTTAAAACCTGATTTAAGGTCAAATTGCTGGAGTTTCCTTTTTGCATACAAATTTTTGTAAGCTAAATTGATTCCCACCCAAAATGTGTTTACTGGTGTCGTTAGAAAACTTGAATTACGAGTGTTGGTTCCTTGAACTAAACAAAGCAAGACAGAAATTGTAGACGATGGAATCACTCAATCAAGGTCTCATGTGATGTTAATATTTTAAAATAGAACTTCTAAAGTGGTTCATTTGAGGTTGTAGGATATCATATATACAGCTATCCTTATATTTAATGAGATGTCTGTCATTTTCTTAATCGTTTTTCTCCATTTGCACGAATCGGATATAAAACCGATCACCAACAAATAGTAGATGTTTCAAGGCAACTACTCACATGATGTAACATGTTTCTTTTTTCGTGTTTTATACATTATTGGCTATCACTATTCTGTCTGTTACAATCTGCATGCCCATATTATAGCATCAATTAAAATGTAATGTTCTACTGATAACCTTCATGTGCTCTATGGTTGCCATTTGCCTGAAGGGGGTATTACAAATTAGTGAGGTTGGTGAGCAATATTTGACAGGCGAGCCATTTCGTTCTCCTCTTAAAATATTCCACCCTCCAAATCCTTCTTAGTTGTCTTATTTGATCTTCCCAGATGTGCATTTAACTTTTAAACTAACAAATATAGAATATGTATATGCCTTTAGAAAATTATTATTGTCTGTAGTAGTTGTTGGAGATTTCTAATTCTAACGATGGTTTAAAATAGATATGCTTTGTATAATCTAATTGCCTCCTTCATATCATTGACTAGGATTCTCCAGTAAAGCCTGGTTTCTTTCTCTCTCTCTCCCCCTCCCTCCCCTCTTTTATTTAATTTATTTGTAATTATTAAGAAATAGGCGCTGCAGTGTCTAGTGGATATAAAAAAACACGAGCATCCTAAGTGTTTGTTTGGTCTGTATTGGTCTAGTGTATATAAAAAACATGAGCATCGTAGTAGGTGTTTGTTTGGTCATACAAGCATCCGAGCTGTAATTCTTCCTACAAGAACCCAGGAATTTGTAGTTCATTGAACTAGTTGGTGCTATGAAATTATTCCAGGACTAAGCATCCTGTGATGAGCATTTGGATTAGTGTCAGACAGGATCATCCTGACAATCCTGCGCAATTTTAGCAGAAAGTGTGTTTTCTGAGGTGAGAAGAACACTAGTTACAAACTTTATTCATTTGAGGGTTATTGTTGAAGCCAAAAATACCCACTTCAGTACAGAGTAGAGACAAACCCTGGGTTCAGTTATCAAGATAATGCATATGAGAATCTGGGTTGGCCACATATATTTGAAACTCTCAACTAGCAGAGTGGGGATGGAGAAGGTGTTTGAGTCTACCTGTCTTTTGCCACAAACATTAAGTGGGAAAATGGGATATTCTTATTCCATGTATCAAATTCAAGGCTGTACAGCTCAAATTTTTCCATTTTTGCATTGCATGTGCTCCTCTTAAGTCCCTACCTTTTGGAGCTCCTCGTGTCTCATTTCCCCAGTGGTGTTTTGTATATATTGTGATATAGATGTATCATTCATGCAAGTTTGACCTGGAGCCCACCTAATCAACCCTATTAATTGGCCAGAATTTTGAGTAGATAACAATGACGTGTATCATTAATCTATAAAATGCCAACCTAAGATTCACGTGACGATCTTTAGGTATTTTTAATGATTGCTCGGTCTTGTACAAAGGAACGACATAGATGAACAAGGGTAAAATAGCCCAATTAAACACTAAAAGAGTATTATGGTAAAGAAAAAAGTATCTAAAGATGGTTGCATTAGTTTTAGAGCAGGTCTCTCATAAGACATAACTTCACTTTTTCACAACTTAACTCACTAATACACGGTTGGTCGGGTAAGAAGGATCCGTTTTACAAAAATATCTGTAAAACCGTCTTATTCAAGTTTTTGCCTTAGTTTTATATGGACATTTCATCAGCTCAAATGATAGTGCTCAAACATAAAGTGTTATTAAAGAATATGTTATAGATGAGGGGCACATTGATCCAATTGATAGTTGAGGGGGAGCAATTCAAACCCTACCCATAATTGAGGGGGGGCTATTCTATATTTACCCTTCTATTGCAACTTAACTTTGATCTTTACTGAAATAGTTTGACTTTATTCTGTGATTTAAATCTTTATTTGTTTTGAATTTTTGTCATGGGCTGGAAAGTTTAACTTTCCACCCTTTTTAAAAAGGGTGAAGGAAAAAAGCAACGGAATTCAAGAAATTCTCACAGAAGTCTACAGTGGATGACTTTATTCTATTAAGATTAAGTGTGAGTTTTTTCTTGACAGTTACGTTCATATTATCCGAACGCGGCAAACGGGCAGGCTGGACGGGTACCATTAAACATCCGGGCAACGTACTCAAATGGGCATCTAGTGAATGCCTAAATAATAACATGAATATAAAATATAAAGACTTTGAGGTCCTTAATTCCAATCCTCGTATTAACAAGGGGTTATATTTATCTATTAAAAAATATAAATGAGCAGACTGACCCCAAGGGGTGGGAGAAATGGTAAGGAAACTTAGGCAAAGACATTGAGATCTTTCGTTTCAATTCACATATCAACAAAAGGTCACACTTACCTATCAGAAAAATAAACAAAGAGACTATATATGAGTTGTTCTATTCATGAGTGCCCATTAGGGATGAGCTTTCTCCGGTTTGGTTCAATTTTTTGGATAAAAAGAAAAAATCGGAATCATACCAATAGTCTTGTTCTCAAAAAAATTAGAACTGAAACCAATCCAATATGTATGAGAACCAAAACATTGGTCCGGGCCTAGAACCAATCAAAGATGTATGAGAACCAGGACCTGACAAATACTATGATTTTTTTACTTTTTAATTGTTTAGTACAAATACATAATAAAATTTTTAAGACCGAAACTTCATTAAAAAAATTATAAAATATTCGATAAAAATACATTTAACAATTAAAAATATTGAACTCATAAACTCATAGCATAACAAATCGGTGGAAAGAAAATAATAAAAGAGTACCAACTAAAAAGTAGAATAAATAAAGTATAAGGAATTAATATATATAATATATATACTTATATAATAATATTATATATATATATATATATATATATATATATATATATATATATATATATATATATATATATATATATATATATATATATATATATATATATATATATATATACATATAAAATAAAATAAATAAATAAACAACATATTGGGTCGGTTCGGTCCGGTTCTGTATTATTTTAGTTCGAGAACCGGGACCAACTCAAATGTCCGATTTTATGAAAATTCAGATCCAAGACCAAACCAAAGTATTGGTCCGGTCTAATTTTGAGCATGAAAAGATTTTGAAAAAAATTGCGGGCCGGTCTATTTTTTGAAATTTTAATTCTTTCTAGTATTGTGTTTTTTTTTTCAACCGAAAAAGGACGCTTTTAGGGGTGAAATGACTGCGATACCCTTAATGAGCCTGATGCGTGCTACGAAAATGCACTGCGATTCAAAAATGTATGCGTCACGATTCAAAAAAAATTAAGATTGCACCACGATTCAAAAAAATTATGCACCGCGATTCAAATATTTTTTGACAGGCTGCATCCCATTGTCTTGTGAAATTCGTTCTGCATTTTGATAGGTTGTCTTTGGTTCAAAATTTATCTCTCTTCTTGAAACCCATTTGTTTCTTACTGTAAATTACAGTCAAGTCAACTTGTAAGTTACTCTCTCATTCTTGAAACCCATCTGCTCTCTCATTCTTCATCTATCCTCCGATGATTTCTCTGTCTAAGTTACTCCGTTCACGGCCACAACCTGTTTGTGGAAATGCCATAATAAAACACTTCTTTTACTCGGAACCAACATCACAAGGTACGAAACCATCTGATACATTGTATAGAAGAATTACACCGATGGGTGACCCCGACATTTCGATGGTGCTGCTGCTTGATCAATGGGTCCAAGAAGGCAAGGATAATCACTCTCTAAACTAAGAAGTGATGAAGTGATGTTGATGGAGCTTTTGCTACTGTTCTTGAAGTTCTCAAGTGGGTGCATAAGTTGTTCTTCGACCGAGTATCGCGATTCAAAAATTTACGTATCGTGATTCAAAAAATTACGTATCGCGATTCAAAAATTATGTATCGTGATTCTAAAATGATGTATCGCGATTCAAAAAATCATGTATCGCGATGGGAGTTGTCGGTATTGCAGTAGTTGGTTTCTGTTTGCAGTGACTTTTGCCTTTTTAATCAAATCCTTCAACTTCCAAAGGAGGTAAGAGATTTGAACCATCTTCATCTATCTTTACTGCTGTCATGTTGGTGGAGACTCGACGGAGGCTGAGACTAAAAGTAAGATCACAAACAACAAGACTCAAGGATTTGCAATCGCTCTTGATAGATTACAGTCTGTGTTGATAAATTTCCTTTAGCTAACTAGTCAAAGTTGTTGTTCCAAAGCTCTATTAATGTGTTTTGTCGGAGCGGTTGTAGAAGACGATATTTTTTGAACAATATTTCAAAAAATGGTCTTTTGCAGTTGAAAAAAAAAAGGTACTAAAGCGGTTACAAACTTCGAAAAAGGGATCAGCCAGAAATTTACCCAAATATTTTTATTATTTCACTATTTCAAAAAGTAAACCATCACCACTACTACCATGCCCAACCTTAAGGAATGTCTGGATGGGTGGTGACTATGGGCCATCGATTGGGGCTCCAAATTTATAAATATAATTTAATATAGGTATATTATATAATGTTATTAAATTCTAACAATTGATTTGTGTCCCAAAAGATAAGACCCTTGTTTTAAAATTAGGGACTTTAGGCTCAATTTCTAGTATGTTTAACTTTTATTTTAGGACTAAATGCACCATTATTTCCTGAATTTTGACTAAATCCATCATCAGTCTTATAACTTCAAAAGTGATCACCATTGACCAAACATTGCCCTTTTTGTTCATCGTTAGTCCTTAGCCCTAACGTCGTTTGTGTAATTTCGTTAAGTGAGCATGTGCCACTTACATGCACAAAAATTAAGGGCAAAACAGACTTTTTAATTTCAAATAAGAGGTCAGTTTGTTATCATTATCAAAATAGGGGGATATGTATAACATCATAAAAATAAGGGGGCCATGTAAGCTTGTAAACAAATCGAATCTTTTTATTCAATTCGGTATTCAGTATTCGTATTCGAAATATTCGAATTCGAATTTGAATTCGATTTTTTTTTTTAAATTCGATAAGGATTCGAATACGAATACAAATGCGAATATGAGCATGATGGTATTCGCTTCGAGTATTCACGAATAGTATTCGAATAAATTATATATTTAATATAATTTATTTGAATCCCTTAGTGTGGCACTGCGGCGACAGCCCTCCTTCCAGAATCCAGATCCAGACTCCAGCGTCCAGCCTCCTCCATCGACCGACCGACAGCAACTCGGCCCAGTCTCTTTGCTCTCTCTCAGCAGCCAGTTCCAACACGCACACTCATATTCCATCTCTCTCTAGTTCGTTCCCCCTATCTTCATCCCCAATTTCCATCACTGTCTTCTCCACCTTCAACCACTTTCAATCGGCCACTCCATATCCGGTCAAAATTGACCCTTTATCTTCTCTCTCTCACTCTGAATCCGGCCTCCTCCTTTTCGCCATTGCCGTTGATTTCTTTGTTTGCTTGGTGTTGTTTCTTGACTCACTTTAGAGTTGGACGAGTTCGCTCTTGTCGAGCTCGTTCCCTATTTGGTTTTTAATGACGAGTAAACATCTATTTGGCATTGCATTTAAGTCCAGTTGGCGTATTTGGTTGAGTCGTTGGTGGGACAATATATTGCCGTCACAAGTTATGAGACTCGTGGTAGCAATGGATTGTCGTACCAAGTTTTTATCACACACCCATCCATTGGTGGCCACAGTGGGGAAGTAGCCCCTTTGTTGTAATCAATAGAACACATTGGCAGTCTAGTTACCAATTAGAGAGCTTGGTAACTTGAGTAGAGAGCTCGGTACTTTGATACATCCATCACGAGTATCTCAGGCAGGATGAGAATTAACGCTTTATATTGCAGGAGCTACGTAACGACTCCGGTTCTATATCATATATCCTCCCTATATGTGGTTTACTTTCTAGCACTTATGTGCAAGCAACGTGCTACCATGGACGTGTGAATTAAGTGTTTACATGGATTTATATTTTGATTGTCGTGATACTAACTATGATATCATGCTATGTGTGCTTGCATAATTCCATGACATGCATGTTGATAGCTTATAAAATCTTTATGATTTACCCCCTCTCTTTACTGCTTTAGATCGAAGCAGTCCAGGTTCTTCACGTTAAGGAGTTGCGGAGATCGCTCGTGTTCGAAGTTCTCGTTCCTTGAAGAGGTTGTTTGTCGATATCCTCTTCTTCTCTTTTGGCAAGGACGATGGGTTTTGAAAGCAAGTCATGTAGGCTTAGCTTTGGGAATGTGTTAGCAAGTACTTTGAATTTAGTAGTTGAATAGTTATATTACCTTGTAATTCCTTTTGAGTGCCGGCGCTTGTACGCCGAGCCTTGTACTGTTGAATGTTGGGTTCACTTGTTTTAGTCTTCCGCTGAACATCTCATTAGCTCTTATTTACTTTTGTTGTTTCTTCGGCAAGTTTAGCCGTCGATGTGTGATATAGCATAAATTGTGTAGTTGTTGGGTTTCGGTTGTAAATTCGATCGCCGATGAATTGGTTTAATTGTTTTAACTGTTATATCAGGTTTAAAAGTTTTAATTTTACTGGCCTTTTGGTGCCGAGTTGTGTTACATGTACAGTGCTGCGTCACGTCAGTTTTATTAATTGAGTCCTTGCATGTTTGTGTTGTCCTATTTGGACGACTTGACTCGCCATTCCTCTCCAGAGTCGGGATCGGGTCGTCACAGTTGGTATCAGAGCTATATGTTAGCTCTCGGCCAGGATAGATTTCATGACCTAGGTGGCTTGGTTCTTTGTGTGAATTCTAACGTCAATTTATTTCTTATAAGTGTATCATGGTGGTTCCTAGACAAGGAGCTAGTAGCGATGGAACTGGTATTGGTCGAGGTGGAGACAGACCTAGGTGGGTCCTAGTTGAACCAGAGACTAGAGTTCTGGTTGAGCCAAAGGTTGAGTTACCCCCACCACTGGAGCAAGTTGACCCTAATGTTCTTATGGCAGACATGTACCGTCGGATGATGGATTTTATGGCAGAGATGGCCCAGAGAGGTCAAGGTCAGGGTGTACCACTTTCACCACCACCACCAGAACCAGAGGTTAGAGTGTCGCCACCTCGTGATGAGATACCGGTTGAGCCTAAAGTGAGGAATAACGCTGCTTTGGAGAGGTTCTTGAAGATGAAACCTCCATCTTTTGAAGGAGAGTCTAATACTAGTATGGTCGAGCTGTGGCTTAAGGATTTAGAGAAGATCTTTGCAGCTCTGGATTGCACGGATGAGGAAAAGGTTGTGTTAGCTTTATACAAGCTGAGGGGAGCTGCGAATCATTGGTGGAGAGTTTTGCTAGTGAGCTGGAATCTGAATCGGGTTCCGCGAGTTTGGCCTAACTTCGAGAGAGAGTTTAGGGCTTCTTATGTGCCTAATGTTGTGAGGCGGAAGAGGGAGAATGAATTTCTGGATCTAGAACAGGGTTCTTTGTCGGGTGCTCAGTATAGTATTCTGATAAGTTCATCGAATTGTCTCATTATTGTGAGCATCTAGTCCCGAACGAGTCCCATGGGGTTCTTAGGTTTGTGAAGGGATTGAAGACCGAGTATAGGAGGCAGCTTTTGTCACTTCTGTTGGCAGATTACCGGGGTGTAATAGATCGTGCATATGAGATTGAGAGGGATATCAAGAAGCATAGGCAGAAACCTTCTGTGTAGTCCTCACAGCAGTAGCAATCATCGCAGATGACCTCGTAGCATTCTGGGAGAGGTCAGTATTGGGGGAATCGGTCGGACTATCAGGGTAACCGTCGTAATAGTGGCTAGAATAGGCAGCAGTTTGGTGGGCAGTCTAGGCAGTCGTCTGAGAGTCATGATAGTCGCGCTCCATCTTCTCAGGGGTAGCAGGGACAGAGGAACATTTCTGTAGTATGCTCCTACTGTCATAGATCGGGACACACAGTTGACAAATGTTGGACCAAGGCTACCAAGTGTCATGTGTGTGGAGAGATGGGTCATATGAGGAGAGATTGTCCTAAGACTGGGGTTAGTAAGTCTGTAGGGTATGTTGAGTAGCTAGGGAACAAGAGAGATAATGATGGGAGTCTTACGGCGTATTCCCGTATGTTCGTAATTGATCAGCATGGTGTTCCAAAGTCGACTTCAATGACTGGAGGTATTCTTTCAGTTTTCAGTCATAAAGCTCGAGTTCTTATAGATCCGGGTCTACACATTCATATGTTGCATCGCATTACATTGAACATTTGTGTGTATTACCTTCTCATTTGCCGTCTGTGCTTGAGGTGTCTACACCATTTGGGTGATTTTATGTTAGCGTTGGAGGTCTATAAAGGCTTGTGATGTGCTTGTATGTGATCGAGTGTTGCATGCAGATTTGGTAGTATTGCCTATCCGAGATTTTGATGTGATATTGGATATGGATTGGTTATATGTTTACCATGCTCTAATTGATTGTCATAGTAAGAAGATTACTTTTGTCATGCCTGGTATTCAAGAATTTGTGTTTGCCGGTGATCATGGCATGAGTAGTGTACATGTTATTTCTGCTTTGTGGGCTAGAAAATTTTTATCGCATGGGTGTACGGGGTATTTGACTTGTGTACTTGATACTAGCATGTCAACTGCTAAGTTAGAAGATGTTCTGGATGTGTTTTCAACCGACTATGCTTTACCTCCCGACCGAGAGTTAGAGTTTTGTATTGAGCTATTGTTAGGGACTTCACCTATTTCCAAGGCACCTTAATTATAGGATGGCACCAGCAGAATTGAGAGAGTTAAAGGAGCAGTTGGAGGAACTCCTTGATAGGGAGTTTATTAGACCGAGTGTATCTACGTGGAGTGCACCAGTGTTATTTGTGAAGAAGAAGAACGGTAGTTTGAGGTTGTGTATAAACTATCGCCAGTTGAACCTAGTGGCTATTAAGAACAAGTACCATTTACCTCACATTAATGATCTCTTTGATCAACTTCAAGGTCAGTTGTGTATTCCAAACTAGATTTGAGGAGTGGTTATCACCAGTTGAGAGTTCGGGTAGAGGATGTTCTGAAGACAGCCTTTCTCACATGATATGGTCATTATGAGTTCGTTGTGATGCCGTTTGGTTTGACAAACGCACTTGCAGTTTCTATGGACTTGATGAATCGAGTTTTTTACGAGTATCTTGATTGCTTCGTAGTGGTGTTTATTGATGGTATTCTTATGTATTCGAAGTCGCGAGAGGAACATAAGAATCATTTGAGAGTGGTACTTTCTATTTTGCGAGAGATGCAACTTTTCGCTAAGTTTAGTAAGTGCATTTTCTGGCTTGAGCAGGTTACTTTTCTTGGGCATGTTGTGTCTAGAGTTGGTATCGCGGTGGACCCATCTAAAGTGGAGGCTGTTACTAAGTGGAAGACTCCTAGTATGGTGACCGAAGTCCATAGTTTCTTGTGCTTGGTAGGATATTACCGTACGTTCATTGAGAGATTTTCCAAGATTGCTACTCCGATGACTAATCTGACTCAGAAAAATGTCTGTTTTTATTTGGAGTGACAAGTGCGATGCTAGTTTCCAAGAATTAAAGAGAAGATTGACTACAACTCTTCTCTTAGAATTACCTAGTGGTTGTGATGACTTTGTGATTTATAGTGATGCTTCATTAGAAGACTTGTGTTTTGTACTTATGCTGAACGGAAGGTTTATTGCTTATGCTTCTAGGAAGTTGTCACCATACGAGCGGAATTATCCGACACATGATCTTGAGTTAGCAGCAGTTATTTTTGCACTTCACAAGTGGAAACATTACCTTTATGGAGCGAAGTTCAAGAATTAACGCTTTGTATTGCAGGAGCTACGTAGTGGCACCAGTTCTATATCATATCCTCCATATATGTGGTTTACTTTCTAGCACTTATGTGAAAGCAACGTGCTACCATGGATATGTGAATTAAGTGTTTACATGGATTTATGTTTTGATTGTCGTGATACTAACTATGATATCATGCCGTGTGCTTGCATAATGCCATGACATGCATGTTGATAGCTTACAAAATCTTTATGACTTACCCCTTCCCTTTATAGCTTTAGATCCAAGCAGACCAGGTTCTTTACGTTGAGGAGTAGAGCTGTCAAGGTGGGTTGGCGGGTGGGCCAACCCTCAACCCGTTATAACCCGCCATTTGGCGGTGCGGGCTAACCCATGAAATATGGCGGACCGAGAAATTGCCAACCCAACCCAACCCATCTTGGGTTATGGGTTAGGCGGGCCAACCCACCAACTTTTTTCCCAATTAATCTAAATAATAAAAATAATCATAAATAACACAAAATAATGTCACAATTCATTTAAAAAAATATATTTTCTATTATTATATTTTTAATAGTGTTTTCTAACAACTTTCTCTAATATTAATAGTATAAAATGAGAAAAAAAATAGAAGTAAGAAACTATTTTATCATTACTCTTTTTGTATGTTCTTATAATCATCTTTCTATAAATGTTGCAGTTAATATACCTTATTCTAACATCTTTAGTTGCTATAAGTGCCACTTTTTGAACGAATTCAAAATCATTTACTAATATTTCAAATATAAAAAATAATCTTACATTTTGAGCGAAAATGATTTAAACTAATTATTTCAAACTTATGACTTGGTTATTTGAAACTAGTATATGGCGGGTCAACCCGCCCTGAGCCACCCCAACCCACCTCAACCCGTAACCGGCCGCGGGCTCAACCCATTTGACCCACCTCCTAATGGTTTCATATTTTCCCAACCCAACCCACCTTTTTAAGTGGCGGGGCGGGCCAACCCAACGGGCCCAACCCATTTTGACAGCTCTATTGAGGAGTTGCGGAGATTGCACGTGTTCGGAGTTCTCGTTCCTTGAAGAGGTTGTTTGTAGATGTTCTCTTCTTCTCGTTTGACAAGGACGATGGGTTTTGAAAGCAAGTCAGGTAGACTTAGCTTTGGGAATGTGTTAACTAGTACTTTGAATTTAGTAGTTGAATACTTATATTACCTTCTAATTCCTTTTGAGTGTCGTCACTTGTACGCCGAGCCTTTTACTGTTTCATGTTGGGTTCACTTGTTTTAGTCTTCCGCTGAACATCTCATTAGCTCTTATTTACTTTTGTTGTTTCTTCGGCAAGTTTAGCCGTTGAGGTGTGATATAGTATAAATTGTGTAGTTGTTGGGTTCTGATTGTAAAGTCGCCGATGAATTTGTTTAGTTGTTTTAACTGTTATATTAGGTTAAAAAAATTTAATTTTACCGACCTTTTTGTGCTGAGTTGCGTTATATGTACAATGTTGCATCACGTCAGTTTTATTAATTGAGTCCTTGCATGTTTGTGTTGTCCTATTTAGACGACTTGACTCACGATTCCTCTCCAGAGTCGGGGTCGGGTCGTCACAATATTTCTAGATGGAGCCCTTTTATTCTTTGTTTTATCATGAACTCCCAAAAGTTCAAGGCCGATCGTGACCACTACACCACCAATATATGTTAATCAACGTACAAATCTCAAAAAAGAAAAAGACAATGAATAAAGCTTGACTATTCAGTTTTGACCAAAAAAAAAAAAAAAAACAACTTACCACTTATATTTTGGAGTATGAACTCAATTTTATTTTATTTTTGACGTCTCGAAGCTTTTTATGCCCATGTGGGCATAACACCCATTTCTGCCCATGAATGAAACTAGGCTTTTATAGATACGATTCATTTATGTCAAATGGAAATTTGGGTGAAATTCAAGTCGGTCACGATTTTCAATCGTTTTACTTTTTTATATTTTTTTAAAATAGAAAAAGATGTTTTTATGATGAAATGTCGACTATATCCTTTAATGAAATGAACACATGAATGAAGCATTTGTTTATGCATCGTGATTCAAAATTTATTTATCACGATGCACAAGAGAAGAGAAGAGAAGAGAGTTTTAGTGAATTTTGCTACATCAAATTGGCTTGCAAGAGAAATAAGTATGTGGCTATGAGCATGTATACATGGTAGGATCTCATTGCTTTCATTTACGTTATGAGAACACAGCCTGAAAAATATAAGAGAGAGAGAGTGAAATTTGGTGGGAATTCCACACACACACATAAAATCTGGATTATACATACACTAAGGGCTTGTTTGGTAGTCGGACAAGGATAAGTAGTATTATTAATCCCAATATTATTAGTGCCCTCGCTATTAATCCTCACTTGTATATTGGGGGTAGTTTTGAGATTACAAATGTTAATCCCAATTTTTTTTAGTGAGGGCGCTAATAATACCACCCTCCCCCTTGGTATTAATAGTGAGGGGATAATGAATTTATCCGGATAACTCGTGCTATTAGTCCCGACCATCTATTGCGTACCAAACATCAGGCAACTCGGCTTATTAATCATATCTGACCTTAATCCTGACTACCAAACGACACTTAAGAATAGGAGGAAATTACATGCTTTTGATTGAGCTTGGAAAGCAAGTCAAGTAATCAATTTTCACTTACCAATAACATAAGACAAAAAATACACTAAGTTTATAATGGAAACTTTGATTAAATTCAATACATTGAGATTTACTTTTATATTGTATTCTTCAATTGTGCGCATCACGATGCATCTATTTGTGTACACGTTCGATTCATTAAGGGTGTAGTCAACATTCACCACAAAAATATCTTTTATCGGTTAAAAAAAAATATTCCTTATAAAAAAGTACATGGGTAGAAAACTTTCGAAAGGGAACTGGGCTTCACTAGCTCCTAAAATTTTGTTAATGCATGTATCCTTTCATATGCGTGTGGTCTAGGTGGATAAATATACTGGTCATCAATTGTCACCGCTACATATAATAATGTCAATGAATCAACTAGTTATTAAAAATGTTACGGTATTTATTTTGGAACGGAGAGGGTACTTTAGTACTTTATTGGGATTGAACGATTAACCAATAAGAGGTGAAATCAAGATCAAAATTACCCTCACGAGCTTAACTCAGTTGATTAGTAGCTAGTGAATTTGGATACAGGACCAATGATTGAGTCTTAGCAACTGCAATGTGGGGATTTTATTCTCTTGTGGGGGTGACTCCTTGTAGGTACTAGGAACGGGTCCTCCTAGCCACTTAATCACTGAATTATCGTGATTTTCTCTCTCACATTCTCATGGAACTGGGTTGTGAGGCTCTCGGGGAGAGTTTCCCCATTTGAATACAAGATCAAAATACAATTTGTCAGTGCATTCATTCTATTGTGGTGGGAATAGTTAATGGTTTGTTTCTTCAACCTAACACATTGTGTCTTGCATTAATGCTCAATGCTTGTCTCTTTGATTTTGCATTAATCATAAATGCTGAGATGTTCCTATCGATGCTTTTGGAGGAGATCAAATTTTGTTTTCAATCAATAAATACTCTAGACAATAAATAGAAGCAATACTTGCAGGAAAGTGACTTGATTTTGACAATTTTAGTTTTTAGTTAATTTCATATAATGATTTAAGAAAAAAAATAAGAGAGAGAGAGACATAACGTGCGATCAATTGAATAATTACGAATCGGTACATTTTTATAAAATTGTAACCGTTTTACTCTTCTATTTTTTTTATTTAATCGTTAAAGTTCACTTTTATAAAAAAATAATAATTCAATAATACCCGTCTTCCTCTCACCTTTCCTATTCTCCTTTTTCCCTTTCTTTTTTCATTCCACTCTCACCCAAAATATAATTCCTCCATGTCTACGCAACACAAACAAAATAACCAACTCAGACGTAAAAGCAATTGAAAAAGACGACAGATCCAACAAATTCAGTTGCGATTCAAATGTCGGAGTTGACGATTTAGGCGTCGGTGGTTGCGATGTGGACGTCGAACAACAAACCTAATTGCGATTCAAGCGTCAGAGTTGACAATTTAGACGTTGGTGATTGTGATGTGGGCATCGGAGATTTGATGTGGGCGTCAAACAACAAACCCAATTGCCAACAACTATATAAATTAAGTTGCAACAATCTTTGAGAAAAAGTGAAGTTGCCAATTAACTTGTTGAAAGTTAAGCAGAGCAAAAGCTTGGGGAGGGGCACATGGGAGGATGGAGCGGCTCTAAGAGGCTACAAGGGGCAGGGGGAGTGGCTCTCATAGGACTTTTTGAAACTTTTCCTGATTGATGCCTGAAATTGATGAACGATACCCAAAATTTTGAACCGACGGCCAAATTTCTCTACCGACATCCCAAAATTTTTGAGTTGATGCCCAAAATTTTCTTCCGACGCATAAATTGGGACAATGATTTTATGTGCGCCTTTCCTTCACTAAGCATATTTTCATTATTTTCCCCCAAAAAAATACACTGCACCGGTTAAAAAAAAAGACTTTTGCGGTCATAATTTCACCGCATAATTCTGTCCCGGTTATCACCCAAAAAAGAGTCCAAAAACACGAAAGCAAGCTGGTGTAGGGAAGGGTTTGTTGGTGATGGGTGGCCACGTCCATGTTGTGAAATAGAAGGGGGAAGTCAATTGGGAAAAAACGGGTTGTGAAATAAAACGTCCCGAGAAGAAAATGCCCTTCAAACAGAGTCACAGGATTGCACGTGTCAGAGATAACAACTGAAATCGGATGGAATTGGACACAAGACCCAACTGCGCTTACTTTTTGTGACCAATTCCGAAATGGTAAAAAGTACAGGGACCAATGGTGTAGTTGGTCCAAACCCTAAATACATAGTTCCTGTCTTCCTGACATCCTGTAGGTATACTCTCCACCCCTGAAAGTTTACTGAGATTGGTGATCCACAAAAACTAAGGACATTGAGGGATTACTATGAAAGCTGACATCCTTGTACATCTAGGCAAGCTGAATTGGTTATGACTAAGAATCCAGCCTATACAGCATATGATTCAGAAAACTTGTTAATAATGGATATCAACATACTTTCATAAATCAAATACTCAAAAGAAAATTTCATTTAACCGAAGAGCGAAGAGCGAGTATGTACGATAAGCCTCGACTAATGTCTGATACAGCACGTGATTCAGTAAACTGGAACCAGCAGTTTCCGGCCAACCAAATGTTTGGACACCATTCTATTTGTGACCACTCCGGCCACAAGCATAGCATATGAAATGAATGCATCTGTATTCAAAGGCAGAGTATCTCTTATCTTGGACCTCAGATTGGGTGATTAGGAGCTTCTGAAGATCAATTTCCGCATTATCCTAGGTAATCTAAACCAAACGGCTATTTTGGTCTCTTTCGTGGTCGTCGGATTAAAATCCAGCTCCCATTTACTCACCGTAAGCGTAAGGAGTAAGATAATGATCCATAATCACAAATGGGGCACTAGAGTAAACATCAAGGCAAGATAATGATCCATAATCAAAAATGGACCACCAGGGTAAACCTTGAGGCAATTTACATAGAAATAAAAATTAAAAAGGATCACCGGAGTTAACCTAAAGCCAAACTTCGTAAAAAAATTAAAAATTAAAAGGAAGTATCCTTCATTCCTTCTCCAAGATCAAAAGCTTCAAAGTTACCCGTGAGATCTACATTTACTAACCTGTTTCGGAGAAGCCTATACACAATCGACTTATTAATGGGCCTGTCTCAGAGAAGCTTATACACAATCATCCAGCACGAGAGTTGATGATGAGGCTCCTGACCATTTCATCTAATAAAACCAGAATTTCTGAAAGAGGTTGATTTGGAGTTTCACAGGTGGTTACTGTCAATGTCGCACTAAAAATTATTTTGTGCATGACCGTATAAAACAAGTATAGAATCATGGGGGAATGTACAGGTAGAACACATATTGAGTGGCTACTTTTTCCCAAATGTTTACATGATCAAAGCAGCCCCAGTTTCTATTACTTACCTAATACCCTAAAGGAGGGGATTGGGGTTTTGCGGGGTGGAGGCTACAGGGCGTGTAGAGAATCCATGGTTAAGGCATTTCAAGTAAGCCTTTGCATTCGGATCCTCTCTGTAGTACTTGCAGATGCCTCTGGTGTTTGCCTTCTTTGTCCATGCAAAACCCCCAAGCTTAGTCTCATTATCGAGTGCATGGGTTTGGTACTAAGAGTAGAGTGCCTTACCAAAGAACACCTAGAGAAAAATGTCTTGCCTTCTTAAAACCAATCTATAACCTCAGGCGGACCTTTCCGGAGCTTTTCTTGAAGCTCCAACTGCTTGGGAAGGACTAGTTCAATTCCCTTGCCTGAAAGAGAAAAGTATCTCTCCAGCACCATCTGTGACACAAAAACAAGAAGAAATATCAACATAACTGGAGTACTTCCGTCCCTCCAAACACTGCAACAATGATCTCAATACGCACCACTGCGGCATAAGCATCATGTTTCTCTTGGCGAGCAGACTTGCTGAGGCCCCTGAAATATTTTGAGATGATTTAGTTTGGAACAGTTCATACTTGGATTCTTAAACCATAAAACAACATTTCTTTTCTTTTCTCCTTCTACATCAAGACAAAGAGGATAACGGAAATACATTAAAGAAGATTAATACATGTTAATCATACGATGCATTGCATCAGCTGATGTTCCATGTTCATCCTGTAGGTATACTCTGCAACACCTGAAGTTTACAGCTGAGATTAGTCATCCACATATTAAGGGCATTGAGGAATTACTAAGGAAGTTGACATCCCAATACATCTAGGCAAGTATGAACAAAAGAGAAAATATATTGGAAGGATCTCAAGCAGGTGTTAGCAACTTTCCAAGACACGGATAACAAATAAACAAATCAAAAAAGGAAAAGAAGTTGATTATAGATGCCCCAAAAAAAAAAAGCAAACATATATGGAAACTTCTTAAGTTCTAAACTTATCCTACTGTGATTTTTTTTAATAATAATAATAATAAACGAATTTGACACATAATTTGAGGATATCTGCTATTGTATGTGGTAAGGTTAGAAAGAAATCAAATACGATTTCATTTTTCTATCATAACTTAGCAATCGAATTATTCATTTAGGAGATCACTAAAGAAGTACGAGAACTTTCTTCTATCAAAGAGAAGGTCATACTAATGTAAACGATTGGCATAAATCAACTAAGATGCAATGCAAGAAGTGCATAGGTATTTCCAGTAACTTTAGCCACAAATAGTTGAAAACTGTGGAATAGCATGCAAACACGAATACTAAAATATTTCTATTAGTTTCTCGAAGGTGGAATAACTGCTTCTACATGATTAATGTTCAACAAATAGCAATTCTGAAGACATTTTTTTGCTAATGACACAGAAATAGTAGATGCACACTTCAATCCCACTCAGACATATTGGAAATAGATTCTGAGGGCAAAGTTCAAATACCTTATGTGAGAATGACTTGGTTGGATTATATTACATCTGTAGGCAGATATTACTACGAATCCAGCCCATAGAGCATGATTCAGCAAACTTGTTGATAGGATATCAAAATACTTCCATAAGTCAAAAACTCAAAGAAAAATTCCTTTAAATGAAGAGTGAATATGTATGATAAGCCTTGCCTAATATGTCCTCTTCTAAGGGCACAGGAGTATTTTTGTATATAAATCCAACTAATGTATCCCCAGTATCCCAATTTGAGGACGATTTATTATTTCGACAAATATGAGTGGATCATGAAAAATTGGCTTCAACAATATAATACACAAGATACAGTAAATTTAAAGAAGCATTACTTTGGTCATGTATCCTAACAAACAGAACACCACAAAATAATGAATCAGCATTGAGTCCTACACTCTATTATAGCATCTACATATCTAATTTAAAATCTAGTGCTACAAATTGACATTGTAGCCCATCATGGAACTATTTATTAGCACAGCATCCACCAAGAAGGATGATTGATAATTTAATGAATAGGCCTTAGATGGTTACATACAGCATCTAAATAAACAAATTGGCACTGAGAACTATACAGAAGAAAACCGTGACAGATTAAACAAATGATTTAAAGACATCTGAATCAGCAGATGATGCCAGCCAGGAGAAATAATAGTTTCGCGGATACTGCATCAGTACATTTGTTGATCAAACTGAACCTAAACCTAACTACTTCACACACCTGCTTGTGTGGGTGTTAATCAACAAAAAAATATATCTCATGGTTTTGCAATGGATTACCATGCATTTGAATACTCAAATCACAAAATTCATCAATTTCAAGGTACTGTCAACATCCATCAAATCAAGACGAACAAAAATATTCTTTCATACACATCTTCAACACCATATGAATTTGTATCTAGTTCAATTGAGCTAATTTATCAGTATTGTTAACCTTTCGGCAGCTCGAACAGCAATCCTACCAGCAACACTGCGAACTATGTTTGACTGTGGTGTCTCATTTCCATCAGAAGACTTGGGAAGCCCAATTATAAGCTCATCTACCTCCTACATTCCATACAACCAAGGTTATCAAATTAGACACAGACACACCAAAGTACACACACATACACACAAGACTTAAGGAAACACAGTTATGAACTCATCTACCACCTACTTTCAAATTAATCAAACTCACCAAATTATACAAAAACGCCAAACAACAGACACACAACAACGACACTGAGCATTTGTAGTAAATGGTTAATCTGCCGGTTGATTCTCGGTCCGCCACATTGCTCAAAACAAATCCAATGGTTTGGCCAATTTTCTCACTCTCTTTTTCTATATGTCGAACAATGGTATGCGTTGCAATTTGTGAATCAAGACTCTCAGTCGTTGGATTATTCACAAGGTTTAAGGAACAACTATAAGCTCATCTACTTGCTAAGGTCTACCTTCAAATTAGTCAAATCTATCAAACATATTATATGCTCCCTCCATCCCAATTGAAGAGGTACACTGTATTTTTCAGTCAGTTTGACCAATTTTCAAAGCCATATAATATTTGACAATGATTTACTTGTTTTTCAAAAATTTCAACAAACCTAAATTATACCAAGGGTTATACTTCCTCCTTTTCAAAATAAATGTCCATTTTTGTTCATAATATATTCATTTTAGAGAATCATGAACAAAACTTAGCATTCATTTTGGGACTGAAGGAAGTGATTTGATTCTCTTTAATTGTATGTGTGTGTGTGTTTATACCTGTTGTTGTGCAATCGAAAGGATTCGAAGCTCAAGCTTTTGACCGCGCAAGTGAAGAACAGTGAGGGGACGAACAGCGAAGCCTTTACTAAGTGCAAGGCCAGTGCGAGACATACCCAGGTCTAATCCTAGGCTGAACCCTCCTCCCAGCCAATCAGGTTCACGCTTTCGCCGGAGGGCATTTGGGGGAATCTCGTCGAGGGACACCGCCCGTATTCTTCTTGAAGGCCAAACTCGCAGGGAATTAGTGGTGGTGGCAGATTTTGTCTTTGTAAAGATAGGGTTTGTAATTGTTGAAATGGGTAATAGAAATTGTAATGCCTGTGCCATGAATAAACAGAGTTTCCTCACTTCCTGCTGCAACCGTTTGAGAGAAGGAGAGAAAAGAGAGTGACAATGGTGGATTAGAAAAGAGAGTGACAATGGTGGATTAGAAAATACTTGCAGGGGATACACTAACCGAATCAATAGTATGATAGTAACCCGATATAATCCTCTCACTAGATTTGATTTTAGTCTGAATTTGATAAGAAACTTTGGATTTGTATAATTGTTAAATAACCCGAATTGAAATTCAATAATTTATTTATTAGTGAATTATATATAAATTCACTTCTTTAAAAATTTGATCCAATCTAAAAATAACATATTTATTATTATCCATATACATAGACCATAGTATACATAATTATGTTCAGATGTTGTCATTTGATCTTTCATCTTTTCATATTCTCATTATTTTTTATTCATAAATTTATATTTTGAATCGAATCGATAATCGGATATGTTAATGTTAACTAGTAAGTTCGAATATAGATTAACATACACTTGATTTGTCGGGTTATCAGATCGAATCAGTGATATAATGATTTTAATTGGATTCATATATTCCTATATTTGATACATATCTCATTAGATGACAAATCTATCCCAATATATACTTCATACACAACAATCGAAAGGATTCGAAGCTAATGAGATATGTATCAAATATGTATGTGTGTGTTTATTCCATCTTTTTAGTCGGGTCTCACTGTCACCTACACACTTTTCTCTTCTTATTCAATTTAAGAATATATCTTCCCAATGCTAATCTTCTTATACATCTTCTTAGTTGGGTCACACTACCACCTCATTAATTTTACACTTCAATTTTATTTTTATATTTCTCAAACAAATAAATTTAATAATCTTTATTTAATATATTTCATATTTAAATATTTCGTATTAATTAATTAAGTTATAAATAAAGACATTAATTAATTTATAAATAGTAAATTACTCACAAATTAAATAATTTATAATTTAAAAAATAAATTATCAATAAAATACATATTATACATAACTCGTAAAATAACATAAATAGAAAATTACATAAAACGTTAAAATTGAAAAAAAAATACATAATGATAAAGTTACATAAAAACATAAATACTTAAAAATTATGTAAAAACAATTCAATAATTAAAATTACATAAAAACGTCACCGTAACGACCTTACGACGCCATATATGCTCAACCAAGTTGGATCGAAGTTCATGATGCGTGTGTTCTCTATCTCGCACCTCCGAATTTCGTTGTAGATATTCAGATATTCTTCAAATGCTTGTGTTGACCCATGGTTTACTTGTGGAGAGTCATATACGGTATCATCAGCCCAGTTCGTAATGTGATCACCCTCGGCCTCCACAATCATGTTATGTAAAATAATGCATGTGAGCATTATTTCTTTCAAGTTATCTCTATACCAAAACCTGCTAGGACCTTTGATAATTGTTCATCTTGATTGGAGTACTCCAAATGCTCGTTCGACATCTTTTCTTGCAGCCTCTTGCATCTCTTTGAATTTCTTTCGCTTAGCATCCGACGGGCACGAAAAACTCTTAACAAAAGTAGTCCAATCCGGATAAATTCCATCGGTTAGGTAGTATCCTTTTGTATACTGTTTGCCATTCACTTCAAAATTGCACGGCGGTGCATTTCCTTCGAGTACGTTATTGAACAAAGGTGATTCATATAACACATTAAGATCATTACGAGAACCTGCGACCCCAAAAAATGCATGCAATATCCATAAATCTGACGCAATCGCTTGCACAATTGTGGGCTTCCCATGATCTCTTGAATATTGACCTTACCAAGCGACCGGACAATTTTTCCATTCCCAGTACATACAATCAAGACTTCTTAACATACCTGGAAAGCCATGTCGTTGCTCGTGCATTTGAAGTAGACGTTGTGTATCATTAGCATTTGGTCTTCTCAAGTATTGACCTCCGAATAATTCAATAATACATCGACAGAAGTTGAACATGCACTCGATGGCGGTTGTTTCTGCTAATCGGAGGTACTCGTCGAGATGATCTAGGAACTCCATAAGCCAATTGACGAATAGGCTAGTGCATTTTTGAAGTGGTGAGAGACTTACTTTTCCTCTTGCATCGGACCTCGTCGAAAATAACTTGAATGATTCTCCAATGCATGAACTATCTGAATGAATAAGTTTCGATACATTCGGAAGCGTCGCCGAAATATATGATCGGGATACAATGGCTGAGATGGGAAGTAGTCATTGACAAGTTGAGTATTTCCCGCTACACGCTTTCGATCTATATACCTCCTCTTTTTCCTTTGGCGACGCCTCCTGATGTTGGCTCTCTCCGTTTCTTCTATCTGTTGTTGTAATGCAATTATCTCCAAAAATATTTTTTCACCTTCAGACATGTTGGATTCTTCGGTATGACTGCTTGTGTTAGAGCTATTGGTAGAAGAAGAGGAAGAATAAGACATCTTTAGTTGTATGTTGATGATTTGTAGCTATTGGTAGAAGAATATGACACCTCCCCATCTATATATATTTTCTCAACAACGGCTACTTTAAAACGATCACAAATTAAAACGGCTACTTTACAACGACTAGTTTAAAACGGCTAGTTTAAAACAGTTACTTTACAACGGCTACTTTAATTAACTCAGTTAATAAGTAAAGTTATATAAAAACATTTTAATATTAAAAGTTACATAAAAACATTATAATATTAAAAGTTACATAAAAACATTAATTATTAAAAGTTACATAAAAACATTAGTAATTAAAGTTACATAAAACATTAATAATTAAAATTACATAAAAACATTAATAATTAAAGTTATATAAAAACACAATAATATTACAAGTTATATAAAAACATTAATAAGTAAAGTTACATAAAAACATTAATAAATAAAGTTACAGAAAAACATTAATAATTAAAATTCATAGTCTTTCTTCCTTAACTGTGACTTTACTTGCTCACATCCATGTTGATGCATGACAACCTGTTCTGGAGTCATGTTTGAGATATCTTGAGTAAGAAATTTTATGTCTTTTATGAGCCTTTCACGCTTCTTTCTTTGTTCTCTTGCAGCAGCAGCAACTTCCACTTGAAGTTTTTTTGCTTCCGCTTCAATTTTTTTAATTTCGGAGTACTTATCTAACGACAACGTGTAATAAGCCATACGTGTATGCAACCCATCTATATGTGAAGATTTTTTAACTTTTCCTTTACCTTTCGCATTCTTTTTTGTCGCATTTTTTTTTCAATCAGACGAGTACGTAAATCGATATCTTCTACATCTTCAACATCTTCAACATCCACACTAGTCTTAGAATAACTGCCATCGGAGTATGACGTCTTAGACTTTTTATTGGTGTGAATAATATCTGTTTGCCAAAAATATGATACATAAGAATTTCTTAACACTTCCCAAACATGATCAAAATTAAGGTGCTGACCTTTTTCTTGATGGTATACCGCCCTTGCATTTTTCATTAAAATATCATCGCTCCAATCGCTGTGTTTAGCATTGACAAGCCTATTGTAGATTTCGTTGAAGCTTTTCACAGATGGAGCAATTCTAGTTGACCAACGTGGTGTAAACCTCGCGATATCTCTCGGAATCGATTCACTTGGGCGATGTTCGTTGTAATAATCAGCTACACGCTTCCAATATTGTACATTCTTTTGACTATTACCAATTATTGGACATTGGCTAATAGTCTACAAAGCTTCCGTAAGCGCAAAATCTTTCATCCTTGGTTCATCTTGCACGTGTTTGAGACTAGTGTTTTACCGGTACCGCTTCAGTTTCGTCATCCAAATCAATTGTTTCTAAATTGATTTGCGTCTCGGGAACCGATGACGGCGTTGCCGAAAAATTACCAGAAAAAATCCTATCTACACTTGTTGGACGTGACTCATTAGAAGATATGTAAGGTTGAGAAATTTCACGAGGCGAACCTTGCGGAGTGAAAAATTGGTTTCCCGCAGGTTACATATAATTCGGATGAAAATGAACGTTACCAGATGAATTCTCAATAGTTTGATGAACTTTAAAATTCTGAAAATTTGGAAAATTTGTAAAATTTGGTGACATGTAGAAATTTGGATAATTGGGAACATTTGGATTGTTGGGAAAATTCGGTGGGTATTAGGGGTATTGCGGAGTAGAAGAAAATTGAGAATGTTGAACATTTTCGGGCCCCACCGGAAAGAAGCTGCTCACTCGCCATGAAGCCGCGTGAAGTCCACACGCGTCACACAGTCGTGTGTGACGCCCACCGCCCAAGCCCGCGTGCCTTCTTCCTCCCTTGATGTTGGTTTCCAAAATTGGAAGAATTCACTTTCTCTCTCTTGCCATATCAGCTTAGGAAGAAAAGAAAGAATGCTTACCATTGCAAAAGTCATCACTTCCTAATTGGAAGATGATTTTTATGAGTGCAATGGTGGTGCTCTTATGGGAAGGTAGGGGCAAGAACAAATCGGCAATTGTCAAGCGCTACGGTTCTAGGGCGTGCGACTTTGGTTGAAGAGAAAGCAGATCGATGGTTGGGGTTAATTAGACTGTAATTTACGAGCATGTTTTTTATACACCCCTATGTATTATGTATATATACTAGTACTCTTACCGTGGATATATATTTCAAATATTTCAAATTACAAAACTTATGATTTTTTTAAAATTTATTTGTATACAAAATTGCATACATAAAATTGGTGGGTTTGGTGGAGGAAAGATTAGCGGCCACCAACCATGAATAGTGGGGGGAGTTGGAGAGAGAGAAGGGGTTGTTACTCAACTACCGTTCACACATGTGAACTCAGGGAGTGATAATGACCGTAGGATCTCAGTAAATAAATCAATCTCAGCCGCTCTTTATCTTTTGTCAATTGTAAGCATGCGACTATGATCTGTATTTAGCATTGACAAGCCTATTGTAGATTTCGTTGAAGCTTCGCACAGATGGAGCAATTCTAGTTGACCAACGTTGTGTCAACCTCGCGATATCTCTCGGAATCGATTCACTTGGGCAATGTTCGTTGTAATAATCAGCTACACGCTTCCAATATTGCATACTCTTTTGACTATCACCAATTATTGGACATTGGCTAATAGTCTGCACAGCTTCCGTAAGTGCATGATCTTCATCCTTGGTCTATCTTGCACGTGTTTGAGACTTGTGTTTTACCGGTACCGCTTCAGTTTCGTCATCCAAATCAATTGTTTCTAAATTGATTTGCGTCTCCGGAACCGATGGCGGCCTTGAAAAATTACGAAGTCCTATCTACATTTGTTGGACGTGACTCATTAGAAGATATGTAAGGTTGAGAAATTGCACGAGGCGTACCTTGTGGAGTGAAAAATTTGTTTCCCGTAGGTTGCCAATAATTCGGATAAAAATGAACGTTACCAGATGAATTCTCAATAGTTTGAGGAACTTGAAAATCCTGAAAATTTTGAAAATTTGGAAAATTTGGCGACATGTAGAAATTTGGATAATTGGGAACATTTGGATTGTTGGGAAAATTAGGTGGGTATTGGGGGTATTGCGGAGTAGAAGACAATTGAGAATGTTGAACATTTTCGGAAACACGCGAGTTAGGTGTATTTTGATTTTCTTCATTTTCTGAAGAATTCAATAAATTTTGAAAAAAATAAGTATTTCTTGGATCCATTTGAAAGCTAAGTATGTAGAGAAAGTGATTTTTTTAAAAGAGATTATGAAGAAATAGAAGAGAGAATAAAAAAGTTGTGGGGAAAATGAAAAATGTTAAGGTGGTGTATTATGTCGTTCGTTCGTTAGTGAAACTGGATTTTTTTTTTTCATTTATTTACTTTGTTGGGTTAAATAAATAAACTTAAAAAATTAAAATTAAAACTCAAAACAAACTTTTTGATGGATTAAGCAGAAAAACCTCAAAATTCAAAATCAAAACTCAAAACCCCCTATCACCGATCTCTCTCTCCCTCACGCCGGACTATCGCCCCCATCGTAGACGTCATCGCCGCCGTGAGTCACGGTAAGTCCTCCCTAATTTCGGAAAACAAGCATTGGAGTCCTGGTTGAGCTTATATTGATACAATTTGAAGGCAAAATCTAATTTGTTTGAGTTAAGAATTTGTTGGGTTTTCCGAAATTAGGGCTTTTTTAGTGGACATATTTAGTTTAACTTATTTGTGTGTTACATTCTTTGCATTAGTAACTGTGTTTGCATTCACAGTATGTCCAGTTTTGAGAACCCCATTTCCAAAATTTAAACTATATAGATTGAGACGTGCTGCTGGTTTTTATTGATTAAAATACCCTGCTTCCTATATTTGGATAATCATTCAGTGTGATATTCTGTCTTTTCTTCTAGATAAAAGTTCATTCAATAATTAATTTTCAGTTGCTCGTTTGATCATAAAGGGATTTTATTTGTTGTTTTTTCCTTTGAAAATTCATCACTAACTTCAATTTAACGAGCAAAATCAACAAGCCCTTGTCTGTATGCGTGCTTATCTTAATTGTGAGAAATTTCACGAGGCGTACCTTGCGGAGTGAAAAATTGGTTTCCCGCAGGTTGCATATAATTCAGATGAAAATGAACGTTACCAGATGAATTCTCAATAGTTTGATGGACTTGAAAATTCTGGAAATTTGGAAAATTTGTAAAATTTTGTGACATGTAGAAATTTGGATAATTGGGAACATTTGGATTGTTGGGAAAATTCGGTGGGTATTAGGGGTATTGCGGAGTAGAAGAAAATTGAGAATGTTGAACATTTTCGGGCCACACCGGAAAGAAGCTGTTCACTCGCCATGAAGCCGCGTGAAGTCCACGCGCGTCACACAGTCGTGTGTGACGCCCACCGCCCAAGCCCGCGTGCCTTCTGCCTCACTTGATGTTGGCTTCAAAAATTGGAAGAATTCACTTTCTCTCTCTTGCCATATCAGCTTAGGAAGAAAAGAAAGAATGCTTACCATTGCAAAAGTCATCACTTCCTAATTGGAAGATGATTTTTTTGAGTGCAATGGTGGTGCTCTTATGGGAAGGTAGGGGCAAGAACAAATCGGCAATTGTCAGGCGCTAGGGTTCTAGGGCGTGCGACTTTGGTTGAAGAGAAAGCAGATCGATGGTTGGGGTTAATTAGACTGTAATTTACGAGCATGTTTTTTATACACCCCTATGTATTATGTATATATACTAGTACTCTTACCCGTGCCGATGGCACGACGCTAGTATATTTCAAATATTTCAAATTACAAAACTTACGATTTTTTTAAAATTTATTTGTATACAAAATTGCATACATAAAATTGGTGGGTTTGGTGGAGGAAAGATTAGCGGCCACCAACCGTGAATAGTGGGGGGCGTTGGAGAGAGAGAGGGGTTGTTACTCAACCACCGTTCACACATGCTAACTCAGGGAGTGATAATGACCGTAGGATCTCAGTAAATAAATCAATCTCAGCCACTCTTTATCTTTTGTCAATTGTAAGCATGCGACTATGAGCTGTATTTAGCATTGACAAGCCTATTGTAGATTTCGTTGAAGCTTCTCACAGATGGAGCAATTCTAGTTGACCAACGTGGTGTCAACCTCGCGATATCTCTCGGAATCGATTCACTTGGGCGATGTTCGTTGTAATAATCAGCTACACGCTTCCAATATTGCATACTCTTTTGACTATTACCAATTATTGGACATTGGCTAATAGTCTGCACAGCTTCCGTAAGCGTAAGATCTTCATCCTTGGTCCATCTTGCACGTGTTCGAGACTTGTGTTTTACCGGTACCGCGTCAGTTTCGTCATCCAAATCAATTGTTTCTAAATTGATTTGCGTCCCGAGAACCGATGTCGGCGTTGCCAAAAAATTACCAGACGAAGTCCTATCTACACTTGTTGGACGTGACTCATTAAAAGATATGTAAGGTTGAGAAATTGCACGAGGCGTACCTTGCGGAGTGAAAATTTGGTTTCCCGTAGGTTGCCAATAATTCGGATGAAAATGAACATTACCAGATTAATTCTCAATAGTTTGAGGGACTTGAAAATTCTGGAAATTTGGAAAATTTGTAAAATTTGGCGACATGTAAAAATTTGGATAATTGGGAACATTTGGATTGTTGGGAAAATTAGGTGGGTATTGGGGGTATTGCGGAGTAGAAGATAATTGAGAATGTTGAACATTTTCGGGAACACGAGAGTTAGGTGTATTTTGATTTTCTTCATTTTCAGAAAAATTAAATAAATTTTGAAAAAAATGAGTATCTCTTGGATCAATTTGGAAGCTTAGTATGTAGAGAAAGTGATTTTTTGTAGAAGAGATTATGAAGAAATAGAAGAGAGAATAAAAAAGTTGTGGGGAAAATGAAGAAGGTTGAGGTGGTGTATTATGTCCTTCGTTCGTTAGTGAAACTGGTTTTTTTTTTTTTTCATTTATTTACTTTGTTGGGTTAAATAAATAAACTTAAAAAATTAAAATTAAAACTCAAAACTAACTTTTTGATGGATTAAGCAGAAAAACCTCAAAATTCAAAATCAAAACTCAAAACCCCTTGTCACCGATCTCTCTCTCCCTCACACCAGACTGTCACCGTCTTTCTCTCTCCCTCACGCCGGAATATCGCCCTCATCGTAGACGTCATCGCCGCCGCGAGTCACGGTAAGTCCTCCCTAATTTCAGAAAACAAACATTGGAGTCCTGGTTGAGCTTATCTTGATACAATTTGAAGGTAAAATCTAATTTGTTTGAGTTAAGAATTTGTTGGGTTTTCCGAAATTAGGGCTTTTTTAGTGGACATATTTAGTTTAACTTATTTGTGTTACATTCTTTGCATTAGTAACTGTGTTTGCATTCACAGTATGTCCAGTTTTGAGAACCGCATTTCCAAAATTTAAATTATATAGATTGAGATGTGCTGTTGGTTTTTATTGATTAAAATACCCTGCTTCCTATATTTGGATAATCATTCAGTGTGATATTCTGTCTTTTCTTCTAGATAAAAGTTCATTCAATAATTAATTTTCAGTTGCTCGTTTGATCATAAAGGGATTTAATTTGCTGTTTTTCCTTTGAAAATTTATCACTAACTTCAATTTAACGAGCAAAATCAGCAAGCCCTTGTCTGTATGCGTGCTTATCTTAAGTGTGAGAAATTTCACGAGGCGTACCTTGCGGAGTGAAAAATTGGTTTCCCGCAGGTTGCATATAATTCGGATGAAAATGAACGTTACCAGATGAATTCTCAATAGTTTGATGGACTTGAAAATTATGGAAATTTGGAAAATTTGTAAAATTTGGTGACATGTAGAAATTTGGATAATTGGGAACATTTGGATTGTTTGGAAAATTCGGTGGGTATTAGGTGTATTGCGGAGTAGAAGAAAATTGAGAATGTTCAACATTTTCGGGCCCCACCGGAAAGAAGCTGCTCACTCGCCATGAAGCCGCGTGAAGTCCGCAGCGTCACTGTGTGTGGCGCCCACCTAAGCAGCGTGCCTTCTTCCTCCCTTGATGTTGGCTTCCAAAATTGGAAGAATTCACTTTCTCTCTCTTGCCATATCAGCTTAGGAAGAAAAGAAAGAATGCTTACCATTGCAAAAGTCATCACTTCCTAAGATGCACTTGGTATGGATTTCAGTGTGCACTTAAATCACCCACACCTGTCACCTGCCCACAGAGAAAACACTAATGCATCCGACCAACTCCATCATCCGGGAGTCAACACAGGTACCAAGTCGGGCAAGATTAAGAAGATGGGTTCAAAAGATAAAAAAAGCCAAACACTTGTCTCTACCACACACCATGTCGAGCTAAACTAAAGGTGCAGACATAGAGATTGATATCAAAGTGCCATACTATAAAATAGCAACCTTGCAAGGAATTGAGCATGCCACAATCCACTAAACCCAAATACAACAGTTTAAAGAGACCAGTTTTCCCAAATGTATCTAAGCAATTGTTTTTGTTACTCTCTCTCTTTCTCTCTCTCTCTCTCTCTCTCTCTCTCTCTCTCTCTCTAAACCATCAGAAGTTGATGCTACTTGCTTCTTATGGAAACTTCTCTTCACGAGAAGGAGTGTATCTGTCCATCAACTGGTTAAGCATAGCATCCAACTCTTTCTCTAGTTCCACCTCTTCACGCCAATGCTTGTGCTTCAGCTCTACCTTTTTCTCTTTATGGAGTTTGATAAGATTCTCACTTTCTTCTACAAATACCTCCATCTCCTTCTCCTGACACTTAACAAATTGCTCAAATTCCTCCGCCCTACATCCAAAGGATTAACAAGGAATTAGTAAGAAAAGTGATAAAGAAAAGACATTAACTTAGACCTCTCATAACAGAGAGATGCAAGTTTTTCTTTTGCTCTAGGAACAGACACTTGGCCATGGCACAATGCATAGTAAACACTTGGAAAATGGGTGGTCGCATCAAAACAGACTTATGTGACAAAATAACAAAAGTCTGAATAACTATAGACACTAGTTTTGGGACAACTTATAGCCTTCATAGGCCATCAGACTTGGTGCTAATAACCAAGTGTTAACTACCAAAATATGATTCATATTGGTCAATTCCAGCCCAAGAACTGGAATGTCTATATGACTATGACATTCAGAAGATGGACTGAAAAAGAGATTGCTGATAGTTGAATTGAGTAGAGGGACATTACCTTCGTCGAGGGTCCTCAACCAAAGCAGCATTTGTGTAAGATTGTTTCACTTTCTCACGCTCTTCCTGCTGGATCTTTTCAAAATCATCCTCTTTGATGCCTCGGGCATCGTGAATGATTTTTATTTGATCCTTGAAAAATTGCTCTTGATAATCCATCTAGTTAAGAAGACAATGCAATAATATATTACGGAAAAAAGAAGAAGAAAGAGCTCCGGATATTGTATGGATGTACATAATACACACACATATACACTTATGTGTGTGTGTGAGAGAGAGAGAGAGAGGGGAGGGAGGGAGAGTCCACAAAACTATGTCCACTATTAATAAAATAATCAGCACTTCAAATAAGGGTTATGTGAGACGGTGAGAGTCACTAGTAACAGTTGATTGCCTCTGGCTAATTAATCTTTCACTTTACCATGATTTTAAACACCTACAAGATGGCTGAATCAAAACTCTGTAAAATGCTTGTACTTGTATATCGACTCTATTTACTTGTCCTATCCCCAGAAGAGTGACTATATACAAGGATGTAGACAACTCAATGTTACATGTTGATGACCTGCAAGCAATCAAACCACTTTCCAGTGATCTTAACAAATCCCAATGGTTCAATCAAAGTTCTTCTAAAATGAACTCGCTACACATAACCTCTAAAGATAGATCCTACTATCGTAACTCCCTTCAACATTTTAGTTTAGCCCAGAACTCAACCAAATTCATTTTTTTATCACATACAGGTATTTGAAAAGAAGTATGGTCTTGGTTATAGTTTTCAAACATCGTGAAGATGTGTAATAATAATTAAAATCCCTATCATTCTTGACTTCTCACATTACTTGTGAGATATGGCTCTTACTTCATGTCATGTGACTTTTTCATTAAGGCAATTGAGGAGCCAACAATTCTTTTTATTATGTGTAACCAAACAAAGGTTAACTGTACTTAACATCTATGTTGCACGGACATGGCTGCTTGGTGTCGTTTTCCGTGTCTGACATGGCGTGGACACGGGTACGTGACTAGTTGTGCTGGGATACATACTATTAAGTCGGACACGTTTGGGGCATATTTATGTGGCTATTGTTGTTGACAAATCGACAAGGTCCTCTGCGTATATCCTCCTCTCGAAGAGACGAAGACTCAAAAGTTGAAACAGGCCCTACCCCCATCGTTGCCGACCATCAAAGACAGATCTGTGTGCCTCTACCGCCGGTCCCTTGCCCCTTCGACCCTCTGTACCTTTGAACTTCGACATTTCGCCGTCTTGAGTTCTTCTTCTTCACTGCTTCACTCTTTAAAGTTTGAACAATTAGCTCAAGTATTCTTCAATCTTCACTACGAGCATATCGATGCGGGGCAGTGGGTAGCAGCCTTTCGGGTAGGCTTTGTTGAGACCTGTGAAGTCGACGTACATTCGCCATTTGTCATTGACCTTCTTGACCATTACTATGTTTTCCAGTCAGGTCAGGTACTGGATTTCCTTGATGATGTCAGCTTTCAGAAGCTTTTCGACCTCTATCTTGATAGCTGCACTTTTCTCGGGGGAGTACTGCCTTGGCCGCTGCTAAATAGGCCGAAAAGTTGGATCCACGTTCAAATCATAGTGGGCAACACTCTCACTGATACCCTGCATGTCTTCGACAGTCCAGGCGAATACATCCAGGTTTTTCTCTTCAGTAGCTCGATCAACCTTTCCCGAGCTTCGGGAGGCATGGCCTTCACGATTTTAATTTTCTGCTCGGGGTAGGCGGGATTGATGACGATCTATTCCAGCTCACCCTCTGGCTGAATATCGAGCTCGTCGCGAACTTGCAGAGTGTCCATCTTAATGTCTTGTGTCTCGAGGCGTCTAGGCTTGCGCCTAGGGGGCAACGATGCCGGAGCTTGCTCGGGTTCCTTTGTTTCCATGGGGTCAACTACTTCAGAAGGCTCCCCGAGCTCGACGTTGTTTATGGGGATGGAGCCCAAGTCGGTAGTGGTTGGAACCTCTTTGTCGGGAACTACTTCAGAAGGCTCCCTAGGGCTTGCTCGTGTTCCTCTGTTTCCCAACTGCCAATTGATCCACGGGGGACTCTGCCCAACCATGCATGTGCCTTTCCCTGAAGAGCACCCTCAAATGCCCGCATCTTCAAGGCTTCCACATCGGTGACCATCCGAATCTGTGCCTTGAACGATCTGAGCTAATCGCTTGCCCGTGTCTTCCCGAAGTACTTTTCTAATTGTGAGAAGATAACCCCTTTGCGCGGGTGGCGCATTTTCAATCTCTGGAGTGAACGGGCTGCCCTCCAATGGCTTAGTGGCCCCATAGCCGGGCTTGCCACGGCTAGATTAGCCATCTGTTTGGCCATGTCTCGTTTCATGGCCACCATTCACTCGGACAGTCCTTTTTCTGCGTCCATAGTGAGTGCAGACGAGCAGCGAGGATCGGTTGATTGACTACATTGGCGGGCAAGGTTGGTTCATAAAAAGCTTCGGCCTCTGCTGTCTGGCGTTACATGCCTTGGGCGGTGTGCATACGTCTGCGTGCTCACGGGCCCTACGGCGGCTATGGTTCTTTTCCCGAGCATGGTACTCCTGCCGACGATGATGTCTATGAGAGAGATTTCGACGGCTGTATCTGCTCTCTGCCTGATCATCTGCTCGTTTCACCGTCTCAGCTTTCTCCGAAGGTATGTGAATAACGAATGGGATCCGTCTGTTCGGAGCGGGCAAATGTTGGGAGGCATGGCCATCACCAACAAGTGCTGGATTGCTGAGAGCGGGTAACACCAAATATGCAATTGGAACCGGGGTGTGGCCCAAGGCGAGCAGTTTCTGGTTGAATGCATACATCTTATTATAATACTCTACTTGGACTTGCGAGCGGCGGCTGCTGAGCAGTCGAGGGGTTTGCAGGGGAGACTCACATGGCTACCCTGGCCATTTTCTCGCTGGCGATTTAGCTGCGTTCTAAGATCTAACGCGCGAGCATTGATAACTTGTCGGGCATCACGCTAGCTAGCATAAATTTGGCTGGCGTGATGGGATAGCTGCTCCTCAACATATGGCACATCATTGCCATGAACCGCGTGCCAAGCAACCACTTTCTGATTCCTCGTTTGCACCTCTTGGGGTGCCCTTGGTGGCAAATCGATCGGTGGTGGTGGATTGTTGTTTCCAGCCTGTTGGCTTCCAGCCTGATGGTTACTGACGGTGGCATGATGCTTGCTACCTTTACCAGCCATTGCAATAAGAAGATTTCTGAAAACCTCACTGGAAAACTTTGAAGAAAGTATTGAAACCACTTTCCCGGCAACGGAACCAAACTGATGTGGCAAAATCACAGCTTGGGCCGTACGAATGATGGGTAGGATATCTGAGCTTGAATCTGCTTACTTGAACCTATTTAAGATCACAGAAAACATTAGTGGAAGTGCAAGGCTTGGCCTTGCGAAACCACTCTGGCGTGAGAGTAATTGACTTCTCACATTACTTGTGAGATATGGCTCTTACTTCATGTCATGTGACTTTTTCATTAAGGCAATTGAGGAGCCAACAATTTTTTTTATTATGTGTAACCAAACAAATGATAACAGTACTTAACATATATGTTGCACAGACATGGCTGCTTGGTGCCTTTTTTCGTGTCTGACACGGCGTGGACACGGATACGGCTCGGACACGCCCGATATGCCCCAAAATACGTTTTGGGGGCGAATTTGAATTTTCTAAAAGATGGGACATGGACACAGGTACGTGACTAATTATGCTGGGATATGTACTATTAAGTCGGACACGTTTGGGGCTTATTTATGTGGTTGTTGTTGTCGACAAATCGACAAGGTCTTCTGCGCATATCCTCCTCTCGAAGAGATGAAGACTCAAAAGTCGAAATGAGCCCTAGCCCCATCGTTGCCGACCATCAAAGACAGATCTGTGTGCCTCTACCGCCGGCCCCTTGCCCCTTTGACCCTCTGTACCTTCGAACTTTGACATTTCAACGTCTTCAGTTCTTCTTCTTCACAGCTTCACTCTTTGAAGTTTGAATAATCAGCTCAGGTATTCTTCAATCTTCACCTCATCGGTTGTTGACATGTCCATTTTGTGGAAGAAGGATTTCGGATTTCGACTTTCTTCATTCACCTATTTTTTTTTCAATAAAAAAAGGTCACTTTTATAAAATATTTCCAAAAATGTTTTGATCAGTCTCTTTCCACATATTTTGAAGTGATAAGTAAAACACATTAGATTATATGCAACAATAGTGATAGAAGTAGTGGTACACCTAGCATTTTTGTTTAGTACTGTTTGGCCTCTAAATTCCTGCTATATTTTTAGTGTCTAAACTCTTGTGCAGGTTTGAAGGTTTTATTGTAGAACTTTCCCAATTTAAGTACACAAGTATTTGGCTTGATAATTAGGCAATCTCTCTTGTGCTATGTTAAGCTAGGTTGCACAGACACAGATACGTGGACACCGAATACGGGGATACACCATTTTCGAAAAATATAGGATACGAGTACAGTAATGTGTAAATATTCAAAATATAAGGAGCCAAAATATAAATATTCAAAATATAGGGACCCAATTATAAATATTAAAAACTATATCCTTCCTAGTTCCACACCCACGGTTAGTCAAACAGACTTTGTCACAAATCAGAGATTGAAAGGGAAAGAAGAGGGAAAACAAAGAAATACAGTGAATCGAAGGAAGAAAGTCGGAATCTGAAATCCTTCTTCCACAAAATCAACAAGTCAACAAGCGATGAGGTGAAGATTGAAGAATACCTGAGCTGATTGTTCAAACTTCAAAAAGTGAAGTTGTGAAGAAGAAGAACTGAAGACGGCGAAATGTCGAAGTTCGAAGGTACAGAGGGTCGAAGGGGCAAGGGGCCTGCTGTAGAGGCACACAGATCTGTCTTTGATGGTCGGCAACGATGGGGCTAGAGCTCGTTTCGACTTTTGAGTCTTCGTCTCTTCGAGAGGAGGATATGCGTAGAGGACCTTGTCGATTTGTCGACAACAACAACCACATAAATATGCCCCAAACGTGTCCGACTTAATAGTACGTATCCCAGCACAACTAGTCATGTACCCATGTCCATGTCCCATCTTAGAGAAAATTCAAATTCAGCCCCAAAACGTATTTTGGGGCGTATCGAGCGTGTCCGAGCCGTATCCGTGTCCACGTCGTGTCAGACACGGAAAACGGCACCAAGCAGCCATGTCCGTGCAACATAGATGTTAAGCACAGTTAACCTTTGTTTGGTTACACATAATAAAAAGAATCGTTGGCTCCTGATCAATGTATTTTATACGTCGATTTCCTATACTTCTATGACTTAAATTGAGTGATTCTACGAGGCTTTTGGCTACTGATGTGTGTTTTTCAGTGATTTTATGAGTTTCATGGTTTTAGATGAAAGTATGCAAATTATAAGGCTTTTTGGTGAAAATTCCAAGAAGGGGGCAGAGTGTAAAATTAAAGAAGAAACGAAGAAGACCAGACTGGGCACCTTGAGGTCGCAAGGTGTAGCATACCTTGCCTCCGCAAGGTAGGCAGAAACTCCAGAATCCAAGCCCCGGAAAAACCAAGTACCTTGCGGACGCAAGGTGCCTTATACCTTGCGACCGCAAGGTGGTCAGAACACGAAAATTTCGGGTTTTCACTCCAGCCAAGAGATCTAATCGCTCTACAACTCCATGGTATAAATAAAGGCCAGTAGCCAAGGCATTAGGACAGCTAGAAAGAAGTTTTCTATAGCTCTAGAATAGATTTTAGGTTGTATAACATAATTGGTTGTTCTAATTACAAGTATTGAAGATCGATTTATGTATTCAATCATCTCCATGTGCTGTTCATCTTCAAGGATGAACTAATCTACCATTAATCTAGGAGGTGGGAGGTAACTTGTATCGAATCTATGCTTTAATCTATATTTTTATTCATTCAATTCTTGTTGATTGTGGTGTTTATCAATCCCTCTATTATTTCACTTTGAACAAATAAATGTAATCGTGAATAGTAAAGGCCTAGAGGTGCGGATAACTGCATGATCAATGTGCATATGTCGTACACTGGCTCACCATCACAATAAATTGAACCTATCGATGCACGAGAGTGATAAGTTAGGGTCAGGTTCCATATATGACCTAAGTGACAGTTAGATTATATGTTCTTGTGCCTAGGATATAGAATGGATGTATTATTTGAAGATGGAGACTGAACGGTAATTCAACAGGCTATATCTATATTTTGTGAACGAACCCAAGAGATTGAATGATAATCTATTAAAATAAGCATAGAGGAGATACAAGTGAAACCCAAACCCTAGATTTCCATCCACCATAAGATTTTCATAAATTATAATTGATGTAATTAGTTAAACAATAATAATAATAATTAGTTTAGAATAGAATTAATATAAAACCCCCATTTAGATTAATAATTTGCTATCAATAAATCGCACTATCTGTGATCTTCTTGACTCTGTGGTTCGACCCTTGCTTCCCAAAACTATTCTCCAATAGTCTTGTCCACTTGCAAGGAAAATAATTAAAATAAGACATCGATCAAGTTTTTGGCGCCGTTGCCGGGGACAAGCTAGTTTGCATAGTTAGTTTGTTGGTAGCGTAATTTTTAATTTAATTTCAGTTTTCAGTTTTTATAAAAATAAAAATACAAAAAGATTTTATTTTATTTGTTTTTAATAGTTAATTTTTTTAATTGCTTTATTTATTTTTATACATGGTCGTAGATCTTTGAATCCTAAACTGGTAGAACTAAATCAAGATATAAATAATATTGGTAAAAATCAAGAAGACCTTGAAAATCTAGCAACCCAACTTGATAATCAAGAACAATTGAATCAAAAGGATCCTCTGGTTGATCCTCCAATGGACAATATTAATCAAAATCCTGAAAATCTGGTTTACCGGTTAATGAGAATCAAAGAGAAGAAGAACCTGCTAGAAGAAATATGGAAGTAGTCGTAAATCAAAGAACTATTAATGATTTCAGTAGATCCACACTAAATGTGGTAATATCATGTTTATTCTTACCGGAAGCAGTAAGGAATTTTGAATTAAAAGGACATTATTTTAATGCTATACCTTCTTTTCACGGAATGCCTACCGAAGATCCTATAAGTTTCCTAAGAGATTATGAATATATGATGAGTACTTTTCCTTTAGGAGGGTTAACTAAAGACCAAGTTGTTGATTACATTTTGATTTACATCTGTTCATACATTACATCTGTTTTATACTATAGTGGCTAATTGGGCTGCGTATCGATTAGAGTGACAACTATATATAAAACATTGCTAAGATAGTTTACAAGGCTTCTCGGCTCAGCAGAAGACTTTAGCCTTCCTTCAGCGGAAGACTTCAGTATTGCTCTAGCGGTAGACTTTGTCTAACAGGCGCTCAAATGCATGACGTGTCCAGCCTTTCAAAATATAGTGAATTAATTCAAATATTTATTTTTTACTATCTTGTATTTGAATTCAAAAATCTCCAAGCTTCTCAGACACGCTTAAACAGCTTTCCGAAAAGACTGGAAGACTTTTTCGCCCTCTGAACAGTAACAAAAGTAGATGGAACAGACTGACACTTGCAAGTCTGATATTCTGATTTTTCGGCTACCAACTCCTGCAAAACAACTCTGCACCACTCCCTGCTCAGTATCAGTGAGGACGAATTCTTCAAAACAGCTCCATGCATTTAATGCAAAAAACCTAATAGAGCTGTTACTCTTCGTCTTCTCCAACGGATCTCTGATATGCTCTTGCTATAAATACTTCCATTAAAGACTAAAGCAAATACAACTGTCCGTCCTGAAATGCTCTGAAATTCTACAAATCTAAGTCTTTATACTCAGCGCTTTCAAGAGATCATCAACTGATCGAGAAGTCCTCGACAACAATTAGAAGAGATACTTCAACATTTATTTTAAAACACGATCTATTAGATATATTCTTTGTAATAGAACTACTGGAAAACATAGTGCACATTTTAAATCCAAGGTTGACTGCATTGGTGGTGGACGTAGCACTTTTTAAAGTGTGAACCATCTCAAACACCTATGTTCTTCCCTGACTGTCTCTTATTTCCTTTACTTATCTTCAAATCTGCAGATTTGAGTTTCTCAGTCAGGACTACCGATAATCCTTTATCGGTAGACTTAAACTGTTTTCCTTACAAGACTTCTGCTACTTCAATCTCTTTAATAGATTGCAAGTGCTTGTTTTAGGAACAAACTTAAGAAAATTTTAAGTGTCTAATAAGCTATTCAACCCCCCCCCCCCCTTCTAGCTTATTATTATGCCCTTTGGGACCAACAATTGATATCAGAGCTTAACTCTTAGAAAACAAGTTTTTCCAAGATTAAACTCTTGAGAGATTCAATCCAATGGCACAAACACACTATATGCTGCCCACATCAAATGCGAACCACGTCCCTATATTGGACGAATGTCATTTTGATGTCTGGAAAGATAAGATAATACGTTTTATGAATTCTATTGACAACATGTTATGGAAGTGTGTACATGATGGACGACACGTACCAATGAAGGCCAACCTTCTTGCATCTGTTGCTGGAAACCCTGCCGAAGTACCCAAAGAAGAATCAGAATGGACAGAGGACGACAGAAAACTAGTAGAGCTAGACAGCAGAGCTATCAACATCATAACTAGCTCTCTAGACACCAACACTTATCAACAAGTGATCCGGTGTACCACTGCTAAAGAAATGTGGGAAGCTCTTGTAGAATACTTGGAAGGAGACCAAGACACAAGAGACAACAGAAAGTATACATTCATCCAACAGTTTGACTCCTTCAAAAAGGATCCCAAGGAGACCTTGAGACAAGCATACGATCGCTTCAGTGAGGTAATTGAAAGAACGTGATACCACGGATTCTCGATATGAGTCAATGTGAATACCAATGTTGCAGTGATTGTTGCAACAATGGCAGTCACAATGAAAACAGTAACTAATAGCAAAAACAGTAGCAGCGGAAGATTGTATAGAAACTCAGTTTCTAACAGATTTTTGAAGACAAATTTTAATCAAAACAATCTACAAGTTTAGTACTTGTAGATCTAGCCTCAAGGCCACACAAATTTTATTAAAACCAATAATGTTTTTCCACTAATAACTAACAAAAAAACTCTCACAAGATATAGTATCTTGGAGAACCAAAAATCCCACATAAACTACTAAACCAAACGTGGGAAGAAATACAGAATCAGCTTCCAAATAAAAAGAAAAACTGGAAGCACAAATATCAGATCTTCAGGAAGGACAATGTTGCATTCTCAGAAGTTTCAAACGGCTGCTGTGCAACTGGAAGAACAGCTTCAGCACACAGCAAGCTTGCTCTCAGTTTATAGCTTTTTATCTTCTCGCTTTCAGGCTTACTCACCAAGCGCTGTATCTGCTGTCTGTCAAGGTCCCATTCTGCTCGAGAAACAGTCTTCGATATATAAACACCAACCTACAAAGCCACGGCAAGAGAAAACCATTCCTACTAGGAAAAAAGATTAGCTATAAAACTGCAAGATATCTCTCCTAATAAAAGCATGATTCTTTGAATAACTAGATTACTTACCGAGATTTAGTTACCAAACATGTATAGCCAAAATCTCCAAAATCTTTTGAAAGATTTTCCTATCAAAAACAAACCAATCTACCAAAAATAATCTAAACAAAATCTATCACAAAATTCTACTTCCTAAATAAACATGGACTAATTTAAAATCCTTCTTTGACCAAGAAAGGTGAAAACAAGATAAAATAGGCCTTGCCTATTTTACCCTTACAGTAATTAATAGCTGCTTTTCTCTTGGTAAAATCTATGATAAAAAGGAAATGAATATGAGATTTCTAGTCTCTCTAGGTAGCTTGTGGCATGTTAAGACCACTGCCATGAAAGAATCTAAAAACTTGAATGAAATGACTCTCCGTAGTCTTTACGCAAGTTTGAAGGTTTATGAGCTCGAAGTAAATCAAGCTCTAGAGCAAGACAAAAAGTTCAGAACTGTATCCTTGCCCGCCATGGTACAAGAAGAATCCACATTTGAAAATAAACCTTCCACTTCCTCAAATGAAAATGATTTTCTTTAAGACAAACAATTTGCTATGTTCGTAAAACGTTTTAAAAATTTTGCAAAATATGGTAGGAAAGATACACACCAACAACCTTTTAGAAGAACTAATGAGAGTTCATCTATCGAAGAGCTAGTGTGTTATAACTGTAGAAAACATGGCCACTTCTCCTCCAAGTGTCCAAAGCCAAAATTTGAAGCATATCGAAAACCTCAATACAAGAAATTTCAAAAACATAAAAGGTATGCTGGCTGAAGACATAGAAGAAAACAGGGTTGCTACATGGTTTGAGGCCGATCGAAGAGGATGAGGATGATTGTGAGCAAGCTAACATATGCTTAATAGCTCATGATTCAGGTCCCACCTATGACTCTGAACATGAAGTCGAAACCTCACCTAGTCCATTCGACAAAGGTGAGACCAACTGTGAGAATGTTAGCAAGGAAGAACTTCTTAATGATAATCAAGATATGGTTGAAGAATTCAATTCCTTTAGAGTGGCCTACGTAAAACTCGCCAAGCTGGCGGGTGAGATTCTGGCGGCGGTGAGAACTCTCAATCTCAATAGTCAACAAGAAAGTATCAAGCTTAAAGGAGAAAACAAATTTCTCTGTGACAAAGTCGAATGTCTCACCGAGCACATCAAAGGACTCGACCTGGAGAAAATTGCCTTGCATAAGACAATTGACACACAGGAGCGACTCAAGGATACCTTTGAAGAAATCATATCAAATCAAAAGTCAAGTTCAGATAAAACTGGCTTAGGATTTTTTGATGAACCCTGTCCGACACACTCTTCTGTCACTGAAAAAGGTGAAACCTCCAAGACTGCTTTTGATAATTCTTTCTCCAAATTTCTCAGGTCTGGGTTAGCTTGGAATACAAAAGGACGATTTTACGCATCTAATTTGTTTTCACCATTGTTACCCTCAAAACCTTGAAACTACGCCTTTTGAGCTCGTGTACGGTCTACTCTTTGGAAATCCTATGTTACACGTTTCAATGGTTTAATCTGTCTAAGCACAAGGGTTACTCAAAAGATCTTCAAATCAAAAATTTCGATTACACGTATTTCTCAAAAATGGTTTAATCTGTTCTAATGATTTGTCACTTAAGGGTTTCACAAACTCTTCAAAAGCCCCAATTTATAAGCATGTTTATGTAGGTGAATTTCTCAACTTCTATAAAACAACAAGCGCTAAATCATTTTGTCTTTTACACAAACTTAAAAGCCCCAATTTATAAGCATGTTTATGTAGGTGAAAACTTCTATAAAAACAACAAGCGCTAACAGAAAAGATTTCGACCTAGAGACGGCCATTCCTCTTGGGTGAGAAATTTGGAGAAAGAATTATCAAAGCAGCCTTTTTGATGAGGTTTCACCTTTTTCGTGTCACAAGGTTCATCAAAAAAATCCTAAGCCAGTTTTATCTGAACTTGACTTTTGATTTGATAGGATTTCTTCAAAGGTATCCTTGGAGCTGTTCCAGGTGTCAATTGTCTTGTGCAAGACAATTTTCTCCAGGTCGAGTCCTTTGATGTACTCAGTGAGACATTCGACTTTGTCACAGAGAAATTTGTTTTCTCCTTTAAGCTTGATACTTTCTTGTTGTTGACTATGAGAGTTTGAATCTCAAGAAATTTCTTAGCGACGGCTTTGTAGTGCTTGGCGAAGGAATTGAATTCTTCAACCATATCTTGATTATCTTTAAGAAGTTCTTCCTTGCTAAGATTCTCACAGTTGGTCTCACCTTTGTCGAATGGACTAGGTGAGGTTTCGACTTCATGTTCAGAGTCATAGGTGGGACCTGAATCATGAGCTATTAAGCATATGTTAGCTTGCTCACAATCATCCTCATCCTCTTCTCGAATCGGTCTCAAACCATGTAGCAACTTTGGTTTTCTTCTATGTCTTGACCAACATACCTTTATGTTTTTGAAATTTCTTGTATTGAGGTTTTCAATATGCTTCAAATTTTGGCTTTGGACACTTGGAGGAGAAGTGGTCAGGTTTTCTACAGTTATAACACACCAAAAATATTATTTTCTTAAAAAAATTGACTTTCAAACGGGACCTCTTTGCCAGGAACGGAGGGATTAATTAATAATTTGTATACGAAATTGCGGGCCTGAAAAAAAACGGGTCGGACACAAAAATTAAATTGATTAAGTTAATTACGATAACACTTAAAAAGAAAAAAAAAACAAATATTTCAAATTACAAAACTTACGATTTTTTTTAAAATTTTTTAATTTGTATACGAAATTACGGGTCGGGAAAAAAAATTAGTTTTCAAATTATCGTTCTCCTTTATTTTTTTAATCAGTTTTTAAATAATTGTCTTTTTGCAAAACTTTCCATATTGGAAAACATATTTATTATACTTAAATACATTTTAAAAAATAATATACTTTACTAATATTTACCATTAAACATTAAGTACAAACAAATAAATAAATATTATAATTGGGAGACTCTTGGGCCCTGTAAATGACCGTTTTGGTATTGCTGGAATCTGTATGTATATACTTCTATAGGTTTGTTTGTGTGAAAATTTTGTTTTTATAATTACTGTTTTGTTCCGCGACGTTGATTCTTATCCAAACTATCTATGCAATTAATATGTGTGTTAAACATAAGTCTCATGAAGATAAGTTCATAAAAGCGTAAAACAGTAAATCTCATAACCGTCTTGTAACCGGTGTCGCACATGTGAAGATATGTTTTAATCATAACCGTAGAATTTTGGTAAAACAGTAAATCTTAGCCGGTCTTTATCTTTTGTCAATTGTAAGTGTGCGAGACTGAGTTGTATTGTATTATAGACTAGTACTCTTGCCCATGCCGATGACACAACGCCAATTTGAGAATTTATCAATAAATGAAGCAGATACTGTGGAAATGAACTACTAAAAATATATTTTTTTTTTAAAATTGATTTTCAAACTGGGCCTCTTTGCCCGGAACGGAGGGATTAATTAATAATTTGTATATGAAATTGCGGGCCGGAAAAAACAGGCCGGGTAACAGTTAAAAAGAAAAAAAAACAAATATTTCAAATTGCAAAACTTACGATTTTTTTAAAATTTTTAAATTTGTATACAAAATTACGAGTCGGAAAAAATTAAATTGATTAAGTTAATTACGATAACAATTAAAAATAAAAATTACAAATACAAATTTTCGCAACCATAAAACTGTAAAACCGTAAAATATTAACTATAAAACAGTAATATCTTAGTAAAAGAGTAACTAGTTTTCGCAAATGTAAAATAATAACTGTAAGCCGTCTTGTAAATCTTAATATTTCAATAATTAAAATAGGAATGGAAAAAAAATGATAAAAACGGTTGAGATTGTGAGATTAAACGTGATAGAGAAACATTCTTTATATTTCATATATATCAATATTACATTGAAATGAATGTCCGCACATAATTTTTCGTTTAAAAATTTAACATTCGTCAATAACTTTAACTTATACTTCCTAATTTAAACATGTGCTACCATTAATTAAGAATATTTCCAACCTATTTATAAAATTTTAGGAGAGAAAATTGTAATTTTTCAAAAAACTATAATGAAAATTCTTTAAAAAAATCGAGAGACATTATTTGGAAATTGGTGTTACAAAATAATTTTGTATTCAATAGCCGTAGAATCTTGGTAAAACAGTAAATTGATTAATTTGTATACGAAATTGCGAACTGGAAAAAACGGGCCGGACAAAAATTAAATTGATTAAGTTAATTACGATAATAATTAAAAATATAAAAATAAAATCGTGAAAGTTAAAGGCACCGTGCTCAACTAATACTCTCTTCGTTTTCAAAATATTATCTATTTTGATCCGGTACACCGTTTAATTTTTTTTATTGTATTGTAAATGACGAGATACTCAACTCCACTGGAATTATTAGAAAATAAAAAAATAAAAAAGGTAAATTGATTGATTTGGAAATTGGTGTTGCAAAATAATTTTTTACTCATTAGCCGTAGAATCTTGGTAAAACAGTAAATTGATTAATTTGTATACGAAATTGCGGGCTGGAAAAAACGGGTCGGACAAAAATTAAATTGATTAAGTTGATTACGATAATAATTAAAAAGAAAAAAATAAAACCGAGAAAGTTAAAGGCACCGTGCTCAACTAATAATCTCTCTGTTTTCAAAATATTATCTTTTTTAATCCGGTACACAGTTTAAATTTTTTTTTTGATTGTATTGTAAATGACGGGATAAAAAAAATAAAAAAGGGGAATAATGACAATACATGCCGAACACGTCACCATATTAAGTGAATAAAAAAAAATCATAAAACCGTAAAACAGTAAACCATCTTGTAAACTTGGTAAAACAGTAAATTGGTAAACCGTTTTGTAAACGGTGTCGCACATATGAAGATAACTTTTAATCGTGATCGTAGAATATTTGTAAAACAGTAAATCCTGACCCTTTTTTATCACAAGTCAATTGCGAGCGTGCTAGTATGAGCTCTATTGTATTATAGATGAATAAAAAATAATTAGAATATGAAATGAAGGAATATCAAAAGACAACATAGATATATAATTGTGTATACTATGTATATGTATAGTAAGAAATATATTATTTTCAGATCGGATCGGATCCTTAATGGATCAGATATGGCTAAATTCATATCCGATCCGTTAATTTATAAATTATTGGATTTGAGTTATTGGACCATTAAACAAATCCATATCTGAAATTTCAGATCAAATTTGGGTTGGATTCAAACCAAAATCTGATTCATTAACAGACCTAGTTGATAGTATTAAATGAAGGGATATATTTAGAAGAAATGTATAAATTTTGTTAACCAAAAGTTATTAGGAAGATTAGCTGGGACGTCCAAAATCGAAAGTATAAATATTGATCCAGGATGAAGGGACTGCTATATTACCTAGGCATATATATGTTAAATGTAAAATACTAAAACTCTAACACCATTTTTCGAGTTGAGTTTTAATTTTTTCAAGGATTAGATTATAGTTTATATTTTTTTTTTTTTTTAATATTTAGTGAAGCTAACAAGTTCACCAATCTAAAGTTTGCTTCTCCAATTCCCCGTAGTTATTCCTGATTAACCATTGTCCATTAGCTCTGAATAATGGCTATGGGAGGACATATTAATTTCCCGGTCGGTTATGAGGTGATAATGAATATGGGAGAACAAGTTGACTTTAGAGTGGGAAATGGGGTCGGTTATAAGGTACGACATAAATTTGGGAACGATAGTATTATATATCACTAGATTTTGTGTTTGTGCTTATGACACGATATCAGTATGAGACGATATCAATATATGATTGTGTAAATATTTAAATAAATCAATATAATAAACAATTTAAAATTAACATATCTTAGTAAACAATTAAAACAATATGATCATCTACAGTGAGATAAAAATCTAAAGTTACTTTTGTATTTTTTCTAGGAAAATTGGGGCGATAAGTTACTATATTTTATTAATATAAATAATATTACAAACTTTAGGGGGACAACCAACCTTTCCCTTATAGGAGGGAGGACAGAGGAACCTAACCTCGAAAAGAAAATACTAACAACAAATAAAAACTAAGAAATTTGAATTGAAGGTAAACCTTGAGCATCCGTGATTATATCACTACTTAAATGCAACTCTTGTTGTTCCAAAGCTGGATCAAATATCTTTATGGAACGATAGTAGGTTAGTCTATGAAAATGCACATTTTTATACTATCATCATCTAATCATCTATGCCTTATGCCTATCTAGTGCTACTGTTACCTACTACTTGACATATGATTTTCCATACATAAGTCAAACTTTTGCAAATATAATTTTATGAATACATATGTCCACTGCTGTCAAAACATTAGTATGCTAAAATTAGTTGGAGGACTATAACATTTCTTTTGGCAGATTACAGTTGTTGTTGCTGCTCCAATTTTAAATGCAATTTTTGTTGTTCCAAAGTTGGATCAAAAATCTTTCTAGAAAGATAGTATGTTAGTCTATGAAAATGCACATTTTTGTACTATCACCATCTAATCATCAATGCATAGCTGATATTCTTTTGTCATGTGCAGTAATTTCTGAGATATTTAAAGTTGATTGGAAGAGATGTTCACAAATCCTATGAGGGGTATGTCCACTTATGCATAATCATAACTCTCTTCATGATTAAAGCTATGTAAGAAAAGTAATCATCTAAATTTAGATCATGAAAATCCAAATATAAATCAAACAACTATAAATCAAAGCTATATTGCTCAAAGCTACAAACTACTCAAAGCTATACTGCTCTTACAAATATAAATCAAAAAGTGTAATAAAAAGGATATGTCCACTTATGCATAATCATAATTATCTTCATGATTAGAGTTATGTAAGAAAAGCAATCATCTAAATTCAGACCGTGGAAGTCCAAATATAAATCAAACAAATATAAATCAAAGCTATACTGTTCAAAGCTACGAACTACTCAAAGCTATACTTTTAACTTGGCGACTTTGTACACAAATCGTTATGCGCATGATCTTGGTGGATAATAGAACCCTTTATGATGCTTATTCACATCTTTGTTGCCTTTCTTCATTGCATATGGCCTCTATTTGGGCTTCATTGTGGAGGAATGGGAAATGACTTGAGAATTTCATTACTTTTTGAATTCCTATGAGCGGAAATATGTTGAACATAATCTGCTTCTTCCTTTAGAGAGCCCCACTTAAAGGTGTGTAACCGTAACATTTTAGGGTCATTTTCAATAGTGGTCTATATAAGGTTTCTTTCTTGTTCCGGGCCCTGCTTGTTTTCCTTTTTCCAACCTTATATGGAAAGCAAAAGTGTCATTGAGAATTGAAGTTTTGGTTGGGGCATTGCAAGGCGTCAATATAAATCAAACAGTACCTATTATTGACTCACCCATTATTTCTGCAAGCAGGGGTGGATGTATGTTGATCACTTAGGGGACAGGTGCACCTCTCAGCTTTTTTTTTTTTACTCTGTAAAACGACGTCGTTTTACAGAGTGACACCGCTCACTATTTTTTTCCCTAGGGTTACTTTGCAGTTTGCACACCGCCCACAAACCAAAAAATCAAACGGCGAAAAGAAAACTTGGAAGGGAGACTGCGATGTGAGTCTGCGTGACACGGACGGAAGCGGGAAGCCGGGAACGAAGCACAACAGACTAGCAGAGCTTGAGCCTTGATTCTTGAAGCCGGAAGCTTGAAACTGAAAGTGACGGTGGACTGACTGCAGTGACTGCCGCTGGTGGAGGAAGAGTCAAAGTCTCAAAGAGGTGTAGTCACCGACGGCGACTACACTGCGAGTCCGAGTCAGTGACGTCCGACGGGCAGGCGCAGAGCAGTGTGAGCAGACTAGGTAATTTACTTTCTTTGTTTCTCCAATTCTTCAATCTTCACTTAATCACTTCAATTCTGCTTTCTGCATAGGAAATACCGAAAATAGGAATACCAAATATTTTGAAATTTGAATTCATTTTGTCATTTTGAAGCAATTTTTTTGGGTTCTTCAAGAAGATCTTCTGTTCATGTGGCCTGTGGATGTGGGAATTGGGATTTGTCATTTGTGGTGGGGTTTTTGACTTTTGACAAAATCATTAAAGTCTTAAGTCTATGACGAATTTGCTGGAACCATTAAACATTTTTTTGTCATTTTGTGTAGTTGATTTTGATTAACTAATTTGATAGTTTAGTTGATAAATTTGTTGGAATTGTTTTGTTTATCAGAAATTAGGGCTTTTGATTTTTGAATTTGACTATTTTAGGTTGAAGTCTGAGGAATTTGCTGGAATTTGTTTGTTTGTTGCGTTCGAGTCGCTGAGTCGCATTGTTGGGAATTAAAGTTTATGATGAATTTAATTTTTGAAACATATTAATATGATAAATGATTATTAATTTAAGGTTTTTGGTCTTTTTAATAGGGTTTGACATTTTGCTTTTGAGGGAATATGGAGAGATTTTTAAACGTAAATTGGCAGAAATTGGAACTAATTTATTAGGAGGGGGGTTGAACTGGGTGCTTCTAGTGGTGCATCTGATGGTACTCAAGAGTCTATTTCCATAACTTTAACTAGAAAAGATTTTGTTGATGTGAATAGTCTTCCTTCAGATCCTGCAGAACGGAAAAAGATACATGAATTTCACCCAAACCAAGTTGCTCAAGTTAGAAGAGCTTATTTGTTAAAGGAGCCTTGTCAACCCCGTGGCCATAATTTCCCTCAGAAAAAGATAGGAACTAAATTACGTCGTTTTAGTCCAGATTGGTTTGATCAGTATGCTAATTGGTTAGAGTATAGCATGAAAGAAGATAAATCATATTGCTTGTGTTGTTATTTGTTTAGTAATCAAGTCACCGATCAAGGTGGTGGTGGGGCATTTGTAAATGAAGGTTTTTCTGCTTGGAATAAAAAGGATAGGTTGGATTTGCATGTTGGTGCAGTTAATAGTTCCCATAATTTGTCATTAAAGAAGTGCGAAGATCTAATGAGACAAGAGCAATCTATTGCAGTTTGTCTTCATAGACAATCAGACATTGAAATAAATGAATATCGACTTCGATTATGTGATTCGATTGCAACTTGTAGATTTTTATTGCACCAAGGGTTGGCTTTTCGTGGTCATGATGAGAGTGAAGGTTCTTCGAATAGAGGGAATTTTCTTGAAATGATGAAGCATATGACTATTCGTGATGAGAAAATGCATAATCTTGTTCCTAAAAAAGCTCCAAAACTAAATTGCCAAATGGTTGCTCCAAGCATTCAAAAGGATATTGTTAATTGTTTTGTCGTTAAATAGTCAAAAAGATAATTGAAGAGTTTAAAGATGATTTTTTTTTTCATTGATGGTGGATGAATCTAGTGATGTATCTGATAAAGAACAAATGGGTGTGGTTTTACGATTTGTCGACTCATGTGGGAATGTGAAAGAGAGGTTTATTTGTGTAGTCCATGTGATGGAGACTTCTGCTTTGTCTTTAAAATCTGCTATTGATAATTTGTTTGTTGATTTAAGTTTGAGTTTGATGAAAATTCGAGGTCAAGGCTATGATGGGACAAGTAATATGAAGGGTGAATTCAGTGGGTTGAAGACTTTGATTATGAATGAAAATCCGTCTGCATATTATGTTCATTGTTTTGCCCATCAACTTCAATTAACTCTTGTTGTTGTGGCTAGAAAACATGTTGCTATTGTAGACATTTTTAGCATGATTTCCACCTTAATGAATGTTGTTGGAGGTTCTTGTAAGCGTAAAGATATGATTCGACAGAAACAAGTAGAAAAAGTGGCAGAAGGAATCAAGAGTGGTGTAATTGAGACAGGAACATGATTATATCAAGAGTTAAGTCTTCAGAGGGCTGCCGATACACGTTGGGGATCTCATCATAAGTCATTGTTGAACTTAGTTAATTTGTTTTCTTCTGTTCGTGAAGTTCTTGAAGTTGTTTCATGTGATGTTCCTACACAACGAAAAGAGCTCAAGCATCTGGTATATTGAGATATTTGGGATCATTTGATTTTGTCTTTAATTTGCAATTGATGTTGCTTATATTGGGGTTCACAAATGATTTGTCATTAGCTTTGCAAAGGAAAGATGAAGATATTTTGAATGCTATGACACTTGTTAAAGTAACTAGGATGCGATTGCAAATAGAAAGAGATAATGGATGGGAATCTCTTCTAGGTAAAATCAGTGCATTTTGCAATAAGCATGAGATTGATTGCTTAAACATGAATGATGACTATGTTAATCCTTGCAATCCTCGGCGTAAAACAAACTGTTGGTAATTGGGCTTGCGGCCCGATTATTTAGTCCCGCCCACATGGAAATAATATTTATATTATTTATTGGTTAATTAGAATCCTAATCCAAGTGGGTTTAATTAGGATTGACTTAACCTACAAGAAATAGGTTTCTTGTAATAATATAAATAGGACAACTAAGGGGATAAAACCCTAATCACAAATTGGAGGAACACGTCCTCATAGAGTTGACCGCCCTCTCTCTCCCTAAAATTCTATCTCACCAAAATACTCCCTCTAACCTAACCATCAAGAGGCTTGGATTTATGGGTGTGAACCAAGATTGATATCCGTGTTCGTGATATCAATCCGACGAGAGAGACTTGCAGGATTGTAGATCTTGGCATACGAAGATCGTAGCTCAAGCGTAATTCTTCCGCTGCGTACAAGGCTCCAGTTCGCATAAAGGTAATTCGTGATTACTGTTTTATTAGCGAACTTTTATGATATATGATATGATATATCCTTCATTGGTATCAGAGCCATATTGCTTGATTGCTCGTATCGTTATGCCATGAATCGCATGCTCTTGTTTTTGGGTTTGTTTAAAAGTTTTACCCGATAACGAAACAAATGAGTTTTATTATTTTATGTGTAAAACTTTAAAATTTTCGAGAAAAATTTATATGTCTGAGTTCCCTACGACGAGGCGAACAACATATTAAATTCTCGTTGAATTCGCTGGGTATTTTTCAAAATATCGCAAACCCAAGTTTTGTTGAAAAGTGATTTTTCCGAAACTTTGCATGCTGTTTTGACCTGTTTATGTTCTGTAAAATCATGTTTTTATGGACTGAACTTGTAGTACTCCGTGAGGGCTTTCCAACGACATATTATATGCTTAATTTGGACTTAAAATGAACGTTTTATGGCCTCGCGAAGTTGCCCCTTCGCGAATCGATTTTTTGGGTTAAAAATTGATTGAAAACGACCCCCACTCGGCCTTGATACACGGTGCCTTTGTGGCAAAAAGTCCTTTCGACACCATTGGGTAAAAAGTACACCATTGGGTAGTATAGAGAGACGAGTCCAACGCCACTTTCCGTGAGGTCATCTGACCACCGTAAGGCTGCGGCTCGCACTCTTCTGCGAGGCGCGTGGAGGAGCGGCGAGGCGCATACAAGAACCGACCGTCAACTGGTCAACGTTGATCGATGACGTGTTCGCCACGCCATCGGGGACCCACTTACGTAAAAATCCTTCTCGTGATGACGCCATCGCTGACGCCATCATGACACGCCGCCTACCATGTGGTCGCCACGCCGCCTCTAAAGCCCGCCACGCCAAATAGCCATTCAAGGAAGCCCACACGCCGCAGTGGCGCGTGGGGCGCGCGGCCGCTCTACAACTCTGCTTGGAACACCTACGCGCTGCTCTGCTTTTGGCCTTCTCGAGTCCAATGGTGGACTCGCTTTTGATCAATTCAAATTTTAAATATTTGTTTTTGATTTTTCAAGTGTAAAAACTGCTTTTTGATTTTTAAAAATTACAAAAATAATATCCAGGGCTGTTTTGTCATTCTCGTGACTCGTTGGGGCTGTTTGGGACTTTTTCTCGAATTTTTTAAAATTCTTTGTGAATTTTAAGCTATTTTTAAGTCATTTTTAGCATATTTAATTGTCGCTTTGGGCTCTAAAATTACGATTGGGACTATGCGAGACCTAATAAATTTATTTTCAAGAGTGAAAATATTTATGTGCATGATATGTACTTGATGGATCCGTTCTATCATATTTATTTTGTTTAAATTATCAATTTATGAATATTTTCATGTTGTGCATGCTTTGTTGTGATTACGAGCCTCGCGAATTTTCCCTCCTTACGTGTATGATGTGATTATATTTAGTAATTGATTTTTAAAACAAAAGTGAATTAAAATATATATATGCTTATGTCTTATTTTTGCAACAAATTGTAGTGAAATGGCTTCTCGTAATGTAATCGCCGACCTTAATAAGGGTGAGAAATTAGATAGGCTCAAACTATGGTGTTTGGCAAAGGAAAATCACGCACTTGCTAAACGAGCAAGAGGTTCTCGACAACCTTGATACCGTGATGGTAGAACCGTAGATGGGTAACTTGACCATCGCCCAAAGACGCTTTAAAATGCGTGAATTCCTTGATCGAAAAAGAAAGATCGATGTGCACGCTTTACTATGCCGAGTAGCATGCATAATGATCCGATTGGCGAAGTTTGAAGATTGCCTCGATCGCTAAACATATGTGGGACCAAATTAAGCGCATTTATGGGAATACTTCGCTACAAAGTTAAGGACTTTGACCTACAAGTTTGAAAGCTATAAGATTGACTGTAAACGAAACATTCTTGAACAACTACGTGAGATGTCCTGAATGATTCGTGATCTTAAAGCCGGTTCTGCCTTTATCTCGATGAACAAAGAAGTTCAAGCGGTGATTCGCTCACCGCCTCGACTCTTGGAGTGGTTTGAGGCGTATCTTGACTCATACGCATCTATCTCGACTTTTGCATGTATGCCACCATGTTGAGCTTGAGGCCGAGTGTCATGAAGCGAATCGCGCGATAAGTGTCCGCGACTGTGATCTTGCTCTTGTTTCCTCAGGGTCCGCGCAAGCCACACCTGCAACGCAAGAAACAAGCTAAAGGCAAGAAGACTCGCACTTTGGCCCCTAAAAGTGACAAGATTGCTAAACGTAGAGGCAAAAAGAATATTGCTGCAAGTGCTACAACCGCGGTGCTGGGTCATTTTGCTCTGACTTGTCCCGAGCCCAAAAAGGTATCATTTTATCTATCTCCATGCAAAGTTTTGTTTGCTCTCATGTTTTATTGGTCGACTCTCTCCCCGTGTGGATTGTAGACTCGTGCTCAACCAAACATGTGACGAGGGATCGAGAAGGATTTGTAGATTATCGAAAAGTTCCCGCCGGTACAAGAAGAATTTTCATGGGAAACAGCAGCTCGTCTGTTGAAGTCAAAGGAGTTGGCTCATACCAACTTCAATTATGGAGTGGACGACATTGACTCTTCATGAAGTTCTTTATGCACTGAATTCGACATAATCTACTATCAAGAGTACAATTGCTAGGACATGGATATTCTTTTAATTTTAGTAATGATCACTTGGATATTTGTTTTGGTGATGAGGTTTTGGGACATGGTTCTTTGTCGATAATTTCTTTAAATTAGATTTGTTGGATTCCCATAATTCTTCTCTTAATTCTTCTTCTTGCATGGTTTATGATGATTCTAATTATGAGTTATGGCATGCTAGACTTGGACATATAGGAAAAGATAGGATGACTAGATTGACTGAGAAGGCCTGTTGGGTCTCTCACCAAGTCAACCTACCCTCGTGAATCTTGTTTGGCAGAAAAGCTTGCCGAAAGCCTTTTGGTAAGGCAAAAAGAGCCACACATCCATTAGAGTTAGTCCATTCGCACATTTCATGACCAATGAATGTTAAGGCACGCCATGGAGCTTCCTATTTTCTCACTTTTATCAATGACTATACACGCTATGGTTATGTTTACCTTATTTCACCGCGATGAAGCTCTCAAGTGTTTTGAGCGCCGCAGAGGTTGAGAATCAAAAGGATAAAAGCTTAAAAACTTTTAGAACCGATCCGTGGCCGTGAATATTTATCCGATCAATTTAAAGAATTGTGTGAGAAAAAGGGAATACGCCGACGCTGACAATTCCTAGAACTCCGCAACAAAACGGTGTTGCAGTAACCAAGGAATCGAACATTGTTGGAAATGGTTAGGTCGATGATGGCACAGCCAACCTCCCAATTTCGCTTGGGATGCGCTAATGACCGCCGCCTACATACTTAACCGAGTGCCTTCTAAGTCGGGCTCTCCCACAACCCCTTATGAACTTTGGAAAGGTGAGAAGCCTAAATTGGGGCATCTTCATCCTTGGGTTGTGCAGTTATGTCCATAGTACTTTCAATAAGTTTGGAAAACTAGGCCCTAGAGGAAACAAGTGTGTTTTCATAAGGTATTCAGATACCTCAAAGGGTTATGTTATGTACGGTGGAAAACCTAACGAATGAATGACCGAATCGTAGTCGCAGAATGTTGATTTCATTGAGAATGATTTCCACGATAGGTGAAGTTAGGAAAGACTTTGAACTTTTTGAGATGGAAGAAGAACACATGACATCTTTTGGCGAAGGAGGGGAATTGCCTCAACCTAATCCTATGGTACAACATGAGGTTGAACCTATGGAAGTCGCCAACGAGAGTCAAGGTGATCTTCATCCGAGTGGGAGTACGGATTCTAGTGGGAGTCCGATACTAGAACGAAGAAGTAAACGTGGAAATATACTCGCCGCCGATTCGCGATCGAAGAGGAATCTTTCCTAACTACTTCTTTCAATTCTAGTGAGCCTACATCGCTCAAAGAAGCCCTTTCTTTACCTACAAACAAAGGAATGGATGACCGCAATGGAAGATGAAATTTCCTCTATGAAAAAGAATCGTTTGGGAGTTAGTTGATCTTCTCGAAGGTCGCAAGACTATTGGAAACAAATGGGTTTTCAAAGTCAAGCGAAAGGCGATGGATCAATTGACAAATATAAGGCACGCCTTGTGGCGAAAGACTTTACCCAAAGAGGGGTTTAGACTATGAGGAGACATTCTCCCCTCGTGGTGAGATTTTCTTCTGCTCGCCTAATCCTAGCGATAGTAGCACACATGGATCTAGAACTTTATCGATGGATGTTAAAACCGCATTTCTCAATGGAGAACTAGATGAAGAGATCTATATGACTCAACCGTAGGGTTTTGAAGTCAAGGGACAAGAGCGCAAAGTGTGCCGACTCAAACGCTCCATTTATGGTCTCAAACAATCATCTAGACAAGGGTACATCTGCCACCAAGCGATAACCTCAATTGGCTTTGTGATGATTGAGGAAGACCACTCCGTGTGTATGTTAAACGATCCAAGAAAAAGATCTTGATTATGTCATTATATGTTGATGACATCCTACTAGCCGGGAATGATATGGAGATGATAAATGCCACTAAAGAGTGGTCGTCCGCTGCTGATATGACGACTTGGGTGAAGCAAGCTATGTGCTTGAGTAAAGTCATTAGAGATCGCTCGAAAAGATTTCTTGGTTTGTCTCAAGAGACTTACATTAAGAAAGTTATCGAACGATTTGGCATGACTAACTCAAAACCCGTTGTCACCCAATGGAAAAGGGATGTGTCCTTAGTACAAACCAATGCCCTAAGAATGAAGAAGAGAAGAAGAGAATGTCTACGACTCCATATGCAAATGCGTAGGAAGCTTGATGTATGCTATGGTGTGTACTGCCGACCTATGCTTTTAGCTTGGGATGTTGAGTCGATTCCAAAGTAATTCTCGACCTCAACACCGGATGGCAGTGAAGAGGGTTCTTATTTGGTGGGAACCACAAATTTAACCCCGTGTTACCAAGGTGGTGATTTGAGCTTGAAAGGTTTCACCGACGCGATTGGGCCGAGATGTAGATGGTTATAAATCTACTGGCTACGCTTTCCTCCTTGGTGGTGGAGCTATCTCTCGAGTAGCAAGTTTACGCACTAGCACCGCCCTATCTACGATGGAGTCGAGTACATGGCTTCCTCACCGCGGTTCAAGAAGTCGTATGGTTGAGGAGTTTTCTTCAACATCTTGATGTTACGACGCATGTGGATCGCCCCGTAGTCATTGCTTGTGACAAAGATGGCAGCCTTTTAGGTTACACTAAAGATCCCAAGTACCATGGGAAGACGAAACATATTAACATCAAATATCATTTCACTAGAGACATGGTTGCAGTAAAAGAAAGTTGTTCTAGAATATATTCCTACTAGAAGCATGTTAGCCGAATCTCTATGACTAAACCTCTAGCTAGAGAGATCTTTCAGATCATATGTTGGGTCTAGGCTTCAGAGGATTTGACTTTTATTCTCGAGAACACTTATGTTGACATTTGATTATTATTCATTATCGCTTGAATAAATTGCGCTTTCATTTTGTTCCTTTTATATGTTAATTGGATATTTTGATATGAAATTGTGTGGCATATATATATTTTTTTATTAAAAGATGTCGTGGATATTGAATTGGCCCTCTCACACGGTATTCACCTTGTCGCCGTGGGCGAGCAAGTTGAGATAGTAAAAGTTTTTTGGTACTTACAAAGGGGGTACGCGAATGACATTACATTTATCGCCTTGGCATACGGCCAAGATGAGACCTTTTATAAGGTCGACTTTATATCCCAAGGAAAAGTCCGAATGTGAGATCTTAAAAGAAAGTCACTAGAAGAGTGATCGCTTAAGTACTCAAGTTAGACGCCGTAAGGGCGGCTAGACTAAGGTTCGTATGACGCTTGAGCATGACATGCCTGCTGTGGGAGTTCCGCCATAGCATACACTTCATATTGTATGTGACTATAATGCGACTTAAGAAAGTGATTGAATGATCCCCGCTTCATCATCGTGTGAGTTCTAGTGATCAAATCCGCATCACAATTATACCCTATGTGACTTAGAACTATATCATGAACTTGGACGTTGATGATGCTACTTTGGCATGCCGACCAACCAAGCTATGCACATACAGCCCTACCTGAGCATCATTGGGGAAAGCAATACCAAGAGTGATTAATATGAGTGTCTAAGGAAGATAGTATGATATGCATCTCTATTTTTGTGTTTCAATGTCATGGCGATCATATTGAACATACGGTTCAAAAGGTTGATCTTGATACACAAACATATTAAGTTTTAAGCACCGCCTGAGGGATTGAGGATGCTTAAATTGATGCATATATACGGCCCGGGGTATAGATGAGTTTTGTTTTCTAACGAGGACGCTCTATGCCGGTCGATGGTGATTTGGTATAGCGCTCCACCCTTTATCTTTCTCGCCATGTCGCACGCC
>CM028383.1:95221408-95238398 GCA_013146195.2 Codonopsis lanceolata
AAGTCTAACTTTGTAACTTTATAGATAGAAGAATTTGTTTTGAGACTTTTTTTATATGAGATTATTTTAGAAGGATTTTTTTTGGTATTTTTCCCTACAATCTATTTACCTTTTCTTTTAAACTTGCTTAAGTGTTTCTTATCTGAAAGTTCCTTTCTTAAGTACATTAAAATGATGTCGGTTTAAACAAAAATATTGCCTAGTTGTCACAAGATGTTTAATAACTACAGCACATAAATAACTCGCAATAGATATTCTTAGATTAATTGTTGCCCATGGAGAATTGATTTGGAAGTAGAAGAGTGAGGCTAACTATACCCTAATTTTTTATCGCTACACCTCATGTATTATATTGAGATGTTGTACTCTACGATGTATAATTTAGTAAATGGGGTGTAAAGATAACAAATTGTGGTGTGGTTAGCTTCACTCGAGGTAGAAACTAATTGGACATTAAATCACAAGGTAAACATGCCTTTATTACCTTTCTAAATGGGGAATTAAGTTGTAAGTTTTTCATAGTAATATATTATCCAAGTCAAATATACAAATTACAATTAAAAAGTACAAATCACTACTCCATTTGTTCCGGGTAAAAAGTCCCCGTTTGAAAGACAAACTTTAATAAATAAAAACACTTTTAGTAGCTCATTAGTAATAAAATGACACTTTTATGTCTTAATTTTTAAAAGTTGATTCTTTAAGTATAAAATCCTAAAATGGAATAGTGAACTCTTTGTCCGGAAAGGATGGAATATTACATAGTTGAACCGGAAATTAATCGATTGGTTGATTTGAAAAATAAATTTATTTTCTAATTTTTTTTTTTGTAACAATAATATTACTCTTGAACCATTAATTCAAGTGTTATCAAAGTGTAAAACAAAGGTTTAGTTGATGAGTGACCTTGGATCTCAAGAGGGGGGGGAGGTATTACCTTTTCTTTTTGGGGAAGAAATTCGTTGGCCAAGAAAGGGGGAGAAACTTAGAAGTGTGATTTTAGGGTTAGATGGGTTTGGAAGAAATGGTGTGTTATTCTCAAGTAATTTAGGTTTTGACATTGGTTCGAGTTTAATTCTTAGAGTAGGGCTCCGTTTGTTTCACGGAAAATCATTTCCAGAAAATGATTTCTAGAAAATCAAAAGATTTCATTTTCAGGTGTTTGGTAAATCTTTTGAAAATATGCCAGAAAACATTTACGGGTGTTTGGCAAACACACGGAAAATGTCACGAAAAACAATATATGAATAAATATAAAAATAGAAAATAGAAAATAAACAATGTTTATGATGTCCCTAGAAAATCATTAAGGACCATTTTTTTTAATAAGGTCAATCTTTTTTTTTAATCTTACAATTACAAATTTTTTTTTTTTGATAATTGATATGAAAAAAAAAAACATTTTAAAATATAAAATAGGCAATGTTTAGGATGTCCCTATAAAATGTTGCGGAAAACTATATATAAATAAATACAAAAAAATATTCTAATATTAATACACATATTGAATATAAAATAACGTTGAACTTTAAGTAATTTTTCTTTAGTAACCCTCAATTTATCATTAGTGGTGTCAAATCAATGTCTATCTTTTTTCAATCTCACAATTACAAATAATTTTTTTTGATAATTGATATAAAAAAAAACGTTTTAAAATAGAAAATTGACAATGGTTATGATGTCTCTAAATAATATAAGTGACACTAATTTTAAAATGTAGTAAACATTTATTAAAATTATACTCCCTCCGTCCCTAAATTATCATCCTCCTTTCCTTTTTCGTCCGTCCCAAAATAATTGTCCACTTTGAAACTTACATTTTTAGAATATCATTTTTACCACTTTACCCTTACTTTTTCACTCTACTTTAATTATGAGCCACATACACATGGGCTTTAAAGGAAACTACACATTAAACCAATATAAATAATCAAGTCAATTGTTTTTTCTTAAACTGTGCGTCGAGTCAAGCAAGACGATTATTAAGGGACAGAGGGAGTAATTTATAAATAGTATGCACAAACTTTATTTATCTTTCTAAACAATTCATTTGTTGAGTGAAATATTATGTGTGTAAGTAAATATGTGCAATTGTGAAAGGGGGGCGGAAGGTGCTCGAACATTTGGAAAATGACTTACGGAAAATGAATCTGTAAGTCATTTTCCGAAAAAGAAGCCTTCATTTTCTGTTGACTCAGAAAACCTTTTACGTTGACTGAATTTTCCTAAGGTTACCAAACACCGAAAATGAAGAAAATGTTTTCCGGAAGTCATTTTCTGTGAAACAAACGGAGCCTAGGTCTCCTGCAAGACTGTCTTACAAATATTAATTAGTAAGACGAAATTTCACTCTCTCACAGCTTAACTCACCAATACACAGTGAATCGGATAATGATCTGTCTTATAAAAAATATCTGTAAAACCATTTTACCCAAGTTTTTCCTTAATTCCTATAGACAGCATTGGGAAACGATTCCCAAATCCATAGGCCGAGCATAGAAGGTGCATTGTTGAAGTTGCGAAGGGAGGTGGATTGGATCGAGGTATGCACAAGCTACCCGGAACGAATCACGTTACGACCAAACCACAAAAAGAAAGGGTAAATAAAAGAAAGAAACCCACAAACAGAGAACAACAATAATTCACACCGATAGAGTGATAGTAGCCAAATTCCTGATTTTTCTTGGTAACATATTGCAGAAGTTACTTGGACTAGTACATTTGAAGTTGAAGCCTATGTGAGAATACTTATATGGTACATTTCTGATTCAGTGAAATATCTGGAGTTACTTACTGCTATCACAAAACTTCCGATGCAACAAAGATGGTGTAATATAAGCTCAAAAATTGAAATGGCTTCAATTATATACATTCATACACAGAAAAATTATGACACTATGATACAGATTAATTCTACATTCGGTGTGGAAAAATTATGACACTGTGATACAAATTAATTCTACATTCAGTGTGGAACTAGGCTTCAATACCCAACTAGGTTCTAAGGTCTGCAATACGGGCATTGACAAAAGAAGTTATCTGATTCCAGAGAGAAAATTCAGATCCATAAAACGATACCCTCACCGATTTTTTTGATCCTCCCCTAGCGAATTCCAGATCCTTGGCAACATCAGACTGAGCGCTTTCATCATTATCAAGCATCGGCAATGCAACAAAACCCTGGGACTCGAGGTTTTTTATCCACCCTCGTAGTAGATAGTTGACAACCTGTATAAAAAAAATATGTTAGACGTTTCAATAATCTATGAACACGAAAAAGGAGGGAAAGGGGCAGATTTGGCAGGTCAAGGAAAAACCATGTATAATCAATTAAAGTTCAGATCTAAGCCTCCTCTTATAAAAATACTTAATGATTTACAAAATCACGACTAGGGTAACCCAGAAAAGTTGACACAATGCATTTGTTATATGGGAAATGCTAAACTTGCATCAAAAGCGTGGAAGTGATTCTATGGTATAAAAATAAATGTAATTATTGTCGTAGCATCCAAACGTTTCAAACATTGTCCATTTACTATATGTAAACCCCTGGAGTAATTATACTGGTTAAACAAAAAAGTTGGTTCATAGAACAAGTAGCAGTTGCCTCCCCTGAGGTCTCGTACGGTGCCTCTAATTATCCATTTTGGCATTTTCTATAGTGAGATGCTGAACGTGGCCGTGTTATAACTGATAATAAGTTGGGGTTTCAGTTGAGGAGGGTGATCTTCGAGGATATTCCGAGGATTGGAGTCTAGAGATGTATTGCATGGAAGGCACAGTAGTAGTCATTAAGGAGCACCTTAAGAGAGGTAGATGAATTTTGATGTCTAATATATGTAGCCAGTAAGGTTGAGATCAACAAACTATATGGTGGAATGAAAAAGGTTAGGAAGTAAAGTTTTGGTCCTATGTAGGGATGGCAAAATCGGTGTTATGGATAGTTATGCGTTAGTTTATTATCTATGGATAACCATGGATAATAGGCTAACCCATGATTAGGGGTGGCAAAATGAGTGTTATGGATAATTATGAGTTAGTTTATTATCCATGGATAACCATGGATAATAGGCTAACCCATGATTACTCATAACACCTATTTTGCCACCCCTACCCATGATTACCCATAACACCTATTTTGCCACCCCTAGTCCTATGCCCCCAGCTTACCCCGTGCCTATCTGAGTGTTTCAAAGGTTGCACTTTGGCCAACAGCCTATCGGTTGGGGTTGGGTTGCACTTGGCCAGACTCAACATGTCATAGCTTCTGTTGCTAACATCTAAGTTCATATCAGCTCAGCCTGTGCAAGTTCCGATCCACATATATATGACTTTTCAAAACAAAGGTGTTGACTGTTGAGTGTTAGACAATTGACAATTGACTTTTCATAAAATTATACCTCCGGTCCCAATTGAAAAGGTAAAATACCCTATTATCGTGTGGCCCCAATTTCAACTTTCTTTAGTTGATATTACACGGCTATTCTCAACCACAAATAGGCTACTGAGGTCATTATGCTATAGAAAAGTTTCTCAAAAAGGAAACTTACCTCTTCATTTGGAACAAACTAAAAGGGAAAGTGCACCTCTTCGATTGGGACGGAGGGAGTATACCTCTTCAATTGGGATAGAGGGAGAATTATGATCATTTCTAAACGTATGCAGAGTTAAGACTTTAATTCATAAATTGGCCTTTTATTTCTGTTTGCATTTTCTCTTCAAATGTCGTGCAGCTACTGAGATCCATATGAAGTGTTAAACTTTTATTCTTCATTTATTTATTTGTTTACTTATTTTATTTTTTTGGTGAAACAACCAAGCATCAGTCAATAACCAACTGCGTAGTGGGTCCAAATATAGGAAACATACCTTGAAAGGTTCAACACTGATTGAATTACCTTGGACTTGGAGAATCAAAATCAATGCCTTTGTCAAAGTTTTTAAGTTTAATCATTTATTTCTAAGAAATGAACACCAATGGCCACTGCTTACTTCCAGATATACAGTGCTTAAATTAAGATAATACAGTAATTAATAAGTTACGACTTACAAACCTCTGTAACTTCATCATGAGGACAATGCCCTGCTGGGCTGATCTGGTAATAGGGAGCTTCAGGAATCTGCTGCTTCACTTGTAGACCCCAGACAGGTGTCACCCAGGGGTCCTCTTTTCCATACACGAGACAAATGGGTACTTTGTTCGTAAGACACCTAGAAATTTACATGATTTGAAATCTTTAGCTGGAGCACAGTAAGGAGCATTCCACATAATATTATTTCTCTCTTTTTCAATTGTATAGAGCCTACCTAGATAAAGCCTCCCAGAACGATAATTCGCCCTGAGGCGCAAACATCATAGAGGCAAATGATGCGGCAGCAGCTGGATGTTCAGTTGTTTCAAGTATACGAGAAAATACTTTATCAACATTTGTTGAATGATCTGCATAAACTTGCTTAAGTATTTCTCTTATACTTTCAGGATCACGTATTTTCTGCTAGAGAATAATATCTTTTAATTATTTTTGATGATTTGTAATAAGTAATTAGTGGTAATTACTTTGTAGAGTTTTTTTCTAATTGTGTTACCTTCCTTGTATATGTTTCTTGTATCCTACTCCTAGTGTAACCCTAATTGTAAATCCCCCTATAAATATGTGATTTATTCAATGAAAAGGCTAGGCCATTATTCCTAAACTTTATCAGTTTCCACATGGTATCAGAGCCCTGCTCCTAAAACCTTCTTCCTCTTCCTCTAGCCGCCCTAAACCCACCCTACAATGGCTAACGGAAATCACTCTCTCACCGTCAAAAACCCTCTTGATCCCACCCAAACCTTCGACCTCATCAATATCTCCCATCACAACATCAACAAACTCACCTCTACCAATTACATAGCTTGGAAACTCCAAGTTGAGGCCACCCTCATTGGCTATGACCTCTACAAGTTTGTAGATGGTTCACATCCATGCCCGCCTCCCACTGTCCTCACCAAGGATGCCCAAACATCCAAGGACGTTCGTCAAGACAAACTCCTCTTTGGAGCTCTTGTTGGCTTCCTATCTGCTCCCCTGGTTCCTCTGATCCAACAAAGCCGCCATCGCCGTGAAGCTCGACATCTCGGCTCATACCTATGCTCGCCCAACTCGCGGCCACATTAAGCGGATCAAAGATTACCTCAAGCGAGCAACCAAGGGAGCTCGGCCGATCACCGACTACATGCGCCTCAAAAGCCTGGCCGATGAACTCCGCCTGGCAAACCTCTTGACCACGAGGATCTCATTGAGACCATCCATCCTTGGTGGTTTGATGATGACTACCGCCACATCGTGGATGTGGTCAAGGACCGATACTCCCATATCGCTTGATGAGCTTCATGAAAAACTCATCAATCGCGAGCTTTTTGAAGCAGCCTCACTCGTCCTTCCTCGCACCCTACTTCCGGCCAACCCCGTCGCACTAAGGAGCAATAGCTCGACAACTGGCAATCCTCCTCGCAAGCTCTGGTGATCACCGCCCGCAACCTCGGCCACCTTCCCAACCCCAAGATCCGGCCTCCTGGCCACACCGATCGATCGGGCAAGTGTCAAGACATGTCGCCAACAGGCCACTCGGTTGCCGCCCAAACTTTCAACCGATCGCCACCACCTCTATGCCCGCTGCTCCCAACTCCTGTGGCTCCAAGTGGCAACCACGGCTCACCTTGCAACCACTAGACACGGGACACCGAGTCAAGCTACTCGATAGTGGTGCCTCTCATCATGTCACTAGCGACCTCGGCAATCTCGCTACACTCCAACTACACGGGCATGGATGACATGGTCATTGGTGATGGTATCGGGTTAACTATCTCCAAACCGGTTTCTCCTCCCTTCATACACCCTCACACACTTTTTCCCTTCATAATGTTCTATTTGTTCCTGACATGAAAAAGAATCTTATATCTATATCTCAATTTTGCATCTCTAATAAAACCTCTATTGAGTTCTTACCAACTTCTTTTCATGTGAAGGATCCGCCGACAGGAGAATATTGTTGACCTGACAGCCTAAGGATCTGTGTATGAATGGCCGACCACGCCTCCCCCGCCCCCCCTCTCGCTTGTGTCGCTCCAAAATCTCTCATCAGATCGGCATCATCGCTTGGCCATCCGTCTGCCCCATCCAAAGTCGATATTATCTAGCCTAGGTTTAGCATTAGACACCGCCGCACTCCTTATTCATTGTAATGATTGCCTTTCTAATAAAAGTCATAAAATTCCTTTTCATCAAAATACTATTGTGTCTACTTTCCTCTTCAAACTATTTATACTTGATGTTTGACCTCCCCCTTCCCTCTATTGATGGGTTCAAATACTATGTGATCTTTGTTGATCACTATACCCATTACATCCGGCTTTACCCGCCGACTCAAATCTGAGGTTGCCACCATCTTTCCCAAATTCAAAGCCTTAGTGGAAAATTATTTTAAAACAACCATTGTCACCCTTTACTCTGACAATGGTGGCGAGTATACGGGGCTTGGCCGGGACTCGCTTGGCCGCCTACCTCATGGCATGGCATCTCACCTTACCTCCCTCACACCCCGAACACAATGGGTTCTCTAACGCCGCCATCGCCACATTGTTGAGACTGGTCTCTCCCTTCTCTCGTGCTTCTCTTCCGCCGCTCTTCGGTCGTTTTGCTTTCCAAACTGCGACCTATCTCATAAATCAACTACCTACACCCACCCTGCTCGCTCTCCCTACCATAAACTTTTTGGCTCTGCCGAACTACGCCAAGCTTCGTGCTTTTGGTTGTCTCTGTTATCCTTGGCTTCGCCTTACTCCGCCCACAAACTCGATGCTCGCTCCCTCCACAGTGTGTCTTCCTTGGTTACTCGCTCACTGAGTGCCTATCTCTGCTATGATCCGAGCACCACCAAGTCGCATATCGCGTCATGTTCGCTTTGTCGAGTCCACCTTTCCCATGTCCACCCGGCCACCGGCCTTTCGCCAAGACGACACCTATGATAGTGAGTCTTGGCTACCCCTCATGAACCGCTGCCGGTCCCTCACACCTCGCCTGCACACCGCCCATCTGGCTCGCTCGATCCAAGATTCTACCGTCTGTGGCTCCGCCACTAATCGAATTGGTTGATCTCGGCCGCCCACGCCCCAACCTCCCACGTCTCTTGACCTCGAGGATACCACTCTCCTTGTCCCGTGCCTGCTCCATCCTCCTGCCACGGCTCCCCGCTCGCGGATTGCACTTTATCCGTTGCTCAACCCACCTCGGCAACCGATGCCGTGCGAGGATCACCCATGCCGCAAGTCATGTGCGCTACATTGGTTCACCGCCCATTGCTCCAGCCCGTGGCTACTTGCTCCCGCTCCCGTGCCTCCTGGCACATCCTCCATAGTCACTCTCGCCTCCAAAACAACATCTTCAAACCGAAGATCAAAATGAGTCTTTCGGCTCGGCTAGCGAGGACAGGTGAACCCACATGTGTTACTCAAGCCTCAAGGATGTGAAGTGGCGTCCAGCCATGTCTCAAGAGTTTGATGCCCTTGCTCGTAATGGGACTTGGGATCTAGTCCCTTCCGAAGATGCTCGCAATATAGTTGGTCGTAAGTGGATCTACCGTATCAAGAGACATGCCGATGGTACTGTTGATCGCTACAAAGCTCGCCTAGTAGCCAAGGGATTTCACCGGCGACCGGGGTTGACTACCACGAGACTTTCAAATGGCCGGTGGTTAAGCCGACCACTGTTCGTCTTGTTCTCTCACCGGCCGCTTGTCAGGATGGGCTCTTCGTCAAGCGGATGTGAACAATGCCTTTCTTCAAGGCAACTTTGTCCGAGGAGGTATTCATGGCTCAGCCGCTGGGTTTACCGATAAGGACAAACCTCAACATGTGTGCCGACTTCGCAAGGCTATTTATGGTCTCAAGCGAGGCTCCCGAGCATGGTATAATGAGGCTCAAGCGTCGGTTTCTTCTTGCCTCGGCTTCCAAAACTTCGGTGGGCGACACATCGCTGCATTGTTCATCCTTAAATGCAGATGCGGGCACCATCATCTATCTCCTTGTATATGTGGATGACATCATTGTCCTTGGAAACCACCCGTTGGGGTTCGAGACTTTCATCTCTATGCTCACTTTTCGCTTTTCTCTCAAGGACCTTGGTGATCTTCACTACTTTCTTGGGGTTGAAGTGGTTAAGCGCCCAAGTGGTCTTACTGCTCTCCCAAAGGCGAGGTATATAGGCGATCTCCTTGCTCGCCTTGAGCATGACCGATGCTCGCCCGGTAGCTACGCCTCTTGCTACCTCGCTACCTTGACTCTTCCACTGCACGGGCGCCCTTCCGAATCCGATGCAATTTCGAGCAATGGTCGGCGGTCTTCAAGATATCTGCCTCTCTCACTCGGCTTTGATGTTGCCTTGGCGTCAACAAACTCTCCCGATTCATGCATAGGCCGACCACCGAGCCTTGGATTGCGGTCAAGCGAGTTCTTCGGTATCTACGTGGCACAATTGATGCGGGCATCCTCCTTCATCGCCAGGATCTCCTCACTTCTCCATGCCTTTCTTGATGCGGCTGGCGGCAACAAGGATGACTACACATCCACCGGTGCCTACATTGTCTATCTTGGCAAAGGCAACCCGATCTCACAGGCTCAAGAAACAACGCTGCACAGTGCTCGCTCGCTCGATCAAGCTCGAAGGCGAATACAAGCGGCATCACGCGTGGGCGCCCACTTTGCGGGCGAAGTCGGTGGATTGCTTCTCTTCTTAGCGAACTTCGGTCTCGCCTCCTCGACTCAACCGGTCATTTCTTTGTGACAATGTGGGCGCTACGAGTCTTTGCTCTAACCCGGTTTTTCATACTCGCATGAAGCATGTGGCTCTAGACTTTCATTTCATTCGGCAACAAGTTCAGGATGGGCTTATGCGAGTTTGTCATGTCTCCTCGGCCGATCAACTAGCTGATGCTTTGACCAAGCCTCTTTCTCGCCAACGGTTTCACCACTTACTTCACAAGATTGGTCTCTCCTCTCGGACGTCCATCTTGCGGGGGCATGTTAGAGAATAATATCTTTTAATTATTCTTGATGATTTGTAATAAGTAATTAGTGGTAATTACCTTGTAGAGTTCTTTCCTAATTGTGTTACCTTCCTTGTATAGGTTTCTTGTATCCTACTCCTAGTGTAACCCTAATTGTAAATCCCCCTATAAATATGTGATTTATTCAATGGAAAGGCTAGGCCATTATTCCTAAACTTTATCAGTTTCCACATTTTCTGCCAACTGAAAAGCAGAAAAACCGAACAAGAAAAGAAGTAAGTTTATATAAGTTGTATCCAAACAACAAAGAATTAGGAAAAACAGTACGAGTTTTTCCCCCTTGGACCTTAAAACAAATAGTTTCCAGATTCCTACCAATCTTAACATAAATTTAAAGAATAAAGATAACTGAAACTTAAAACACCATGCTGTAAAGCAAGATCTAGACTAAATCAGAAACTAGTTTTACAAGTGGGTTTAATCACACACAAAAAAAGGATGACAAGAGCTTAATCAGAAGATGGAATATAACTTACACAATTTCTATAAGCTTTATGACAGGCAGGAAGAGGAAATGTCCCAGCCCATGGAAATATTCTTGAAAGTGTTGGAGACTTTACAGGATTTGGAAGGAATCCCCAAAATGGTGTTGCATTGAGCAGCGTGACACCCTTCACCAATTGAGGGTTACATGCTGCAAAGTAGAGTGCAACAAATCCTCCAAGTGAGTTCCCCACAAGATAAACTGGTTCTTTAATAACCTGTAATAGAATGGCGTTACAAGATTTGTAATAACAGCTTAACGCCCATCACTTCACTCAAACAATACTATGAAAGATACATAAGATCATTATAAAGATTTTGTGTCTTGCAAGCATATATATTTATCATCATGATAGGTTAGTGAAATAGCATTTTGCCACAACAAGATTCCGTAGACATAACCTCAAATTATGGTATGATGCTTCATCCGGACAAGTTACATTACCAACTAATATTAAAACAGAAGATAAAGTACTGTTGTTGTGTACCTCTTCCACAAAATACCGAACTTGCTCCTGCCAAAGATCAACTGAGTAAACGAGATCACTAGCCCAAGGTTCAGTTTCATCTCCAAAGCCCCACACAAGATTCTTCCTTTCTGATTCATCTCCACTCTCAAACTGAAGAGTAGGATCCTCACTTGGCAATGACATACCTTGACCAAGAAAATCGACTGCCCACACTCCAAAATCCCGGCCCAGATCCTTTAATTGCTTCTCATAGTGAAAGGAACCAACACCAAAACCAGGAAGAAAGAGCACCTGTGGGGCATTAACATTTTCCGACCCTGACCTTTCATAATGAACATTGAGCTTGGGCTTCCACTCCCAATAATAACTGCTAACAGGAGCACTAGAGTTACCACCAAGTAAACATGGAATTAAAACTTTAGGTACGGGTCTCCCAGTTTCAGCAACATTTCTAAGACTTCCTTCCCCTTCGACAACATAAGCACTATAGCTTTCACTTGACACACTTGAATCAGCATTCTGCACCTCTCTAACAGCACTAAAAGATACAGAGCCATGATTTTGGTCTAGGCTGTTCAAGCGGAACCGACCTAGATTAGTATTATGTGATGAACCCCCATCCAATTTAGCTGAAACACAGACAAATCGTTGTTTTGTTCCAACAAAAAGCTTTGATGGATGTGAAGCTAGACTTTTCTCAGCCAACGTCTGTCTCAAACTTATAAGAGCAAACTTTATACACATCAAGGTTTGTTCCCCTATTTGTAGTTCCAATTTTTTGCTTCAGCGTCTTCAAAGTTTTCTTATAGTGAAGTTTGATAAGAACCATTTCTCACAGTCTTAAACTGTTAACATTACCAAGTTCATTGTTAACAGTTTAAGACTGTGAGAAATGGTTCTTATCAAACTTCACTATAAGAAAACTTTGAAGACGCTGAACTACGATGGTTCTCATACCTCTACCGTGAACTTGGAATACCTTTACAAGCTCCTCGTCTATTTTGTGACAACATGTCCGCAATACACATGTCACGAAATCCTGTATTTCATGCACGTACGAGGCACATAGAGATCGATTACCACTTTGTTCGTGAACTTCAGCGTGGTTTTTCTGATTTTCTATGTTTCCACCCATGACCAAGCGGAGATGTCTTCACAAAAAGTCTCACAAAACCCGACTAGTGCTTTTTTATGTCCAGGCTGCGGCTCCACTGCCGCACAAACAGCTTGAGGGGGGTGATAAGAACCATTTCTCCACAGGTCTTAAGCGGTTAACATTCCCAAGTTCATTGTTCCTAGAGAATGTATCTGTAATTAGTATATTCAGTGTATCATAGGATCCCGGTGATGTATAAATATGTGAACATAAACATTCCAACAGTAAGTTGGGTTTTCTCTCATCCTCTCGGTTTATACTCTTCTCTCTCTCTCACTCTCTCTTTATTTTCGTTTCAGTCTATATCAACTGCATAGTCTAATTCTCCTCTTTTCCCTTCTCTATTCTCCTGTGTTCTTGATCTTACAGGTTGGTTGGTCGTCTTACAAAGTTATCTCATGCTTTTTACTCAAGGGTCCTGAACTTCTGAATAAGTATGTTGGTGAAAGTGAGTTGGCTGTGCGGACAATATTCAGTCGGGCAAGGACATGTGCTCGTGCATACTCTTCTTTGATGAGGTGCTTCTGATTCTTACAATTTAATTTTGTTACTCCTGTTCTCGTTGTTGCTGTCTCCTTTTCTTTTCTCTCCTGTACTGCATGTTGTTGGAAAAGCTGAAGTCCAAACTATATTTTTACTATCTGGTACTTTCAGTTAGCTATTGTGATGTATAAAGAATTCAGTTAGCCTGCATTAACAAGCTATATTTGTTATGAGTACAGATTATTATCATCACCTGATACAGATAGGGTTGGAGACGTTTACTTTCTCAAACAATGTTACTGATTCTAAGTGATGCATTCCCTTCAGTAAATGATGATGTTGTGGCAGCTTATCTCGAAACTTGTGGAGAGTGTTTAAAGGAATTGTCACTAAATAATGTTAAGGTACTCTAATCTGACTTTGTATATGTGATTTGTTTTATTACGCTCTCTTTGCTCTGAGTTGTACCTGCTCAAGATACCGTGATTGATGAAAGCATTTCAGGTGAGGCATGGGTTCAAGGACTCACTATGGGGGAGTATTCTGATTTGAGTGTTGAAGAGCGACTTCATGCCCTTGTTGCATTAATTGTGTTGCTAACGAAGGAAACTTGATTCGCATTGTTCTAGAGGTACTTGGTTTTTAGTTTCATTGAAATATTTTATATGCTTGCAATCCTTGTTTTGATTCATCGTGATATGAAATGCGAGTGTTTCGGGAACACATGGGCAGCTAATGCATTGAAGACACTTGTGTGGGCGGGCGCAAGTTGATAAACGGCGGTTTGAGAAGCGTTTGTTATGAAAGTTCAATATCCATCTTCGGTGGGTAACAGGGCTGAACAAAATACTTCCATTCTTGCATCGGAGGGCAGGCAAAGTCCGACTTCTTGTTGATGACAAAAATGCTTTGGCATCAATACACCTTGTTGTCAATCTGAAGACTTGGGTGATCCACGTAATGATTTGAATATTCCAGATGATTTACCCACATAAAGAAACTTGCTGCAAGATTTTTAGTTGGTTCAGATAATCTTCAGCTTCAGCAACCGGATATGTTTATGAAAAGTCAAGGTCACACTAAAAGCTTTTATCATCCTGGCCGAGAAGATGTATGTATACATGTCTTGTTCTTGCAGTTTTGCTCATCGGTACTTCACAGGGAACATGAAGATGATATGGGAAACAGAGAATTCAATGGTAGCAAGACAAAGGTCAATGTTGTGATGAATGCGGTTGTTCGTTTTTGTGTGCCGGCAGATAACCATCATTGTGGTTCGATTCCAGAGGTTTGCCTTTGTCACTCTTACTCTTGCGTACTCATGGGCGAATGATGGCAGACCTTGCCATGGTTAAAAACTCTCTGCATGCGAGACTATGGGTTCTGACACTACTGCCAGACAACAAGGTACCCTTACTTTTAACGAGATGAAAATAATTGAATTCTGGCTTGGCAAAGAGTTAGTAATCAAAGACGGTTGAAACAACAATAGGCATTCCTGTCATCGTATCAAGAACTATCTTCCAGCCTATTAACCTTTCCTCCATCAATGTCTTGGCACTATGAAAAACTTAAAAACTAGACATGATGCATCAAATCCCTCACCTTATCCCCAAGTGAAAAGTGAAAGTGATTAGAACCCTTACCCCAACCTTTTTATGGGTCTTTTTCTAATTAGCTGTTTTGAGGAATATTAAGTAGCTTTCCTCTATTTGTTGACGTTCTGGCATTCTTGCATGCAGGGACTAATGCTATGACTTATGAGACAGTCGCACCATGGAGTGGGTAGATGCCACTTTTGGCGGGTAGGCAACTGATCCTCCCCTTTGTTATCCTTAAGCCCTGAAATCATTACTTCCTAAAATCAAAGAACAAGTTGGACTGCTACTAGAAATAAATGCAAGTTGTTCAAGTTTATTCCTCAAGGAGATGGCCTGGTTGTTACAAGGATTCAGTATGAAGGCATAGGACGGGGCTATAAAAAATGCTCTGGCTGAAGCCACAACATTTAAGTAGAATGAAATAGAAAGAAGTAGGAGAGATAGAATATATGCACTACCATAACATCTGCAGTTCTTTATTCTGAAAAAAGAAAGTCATTTTGGCGATAAGCATCTGCACTTTGATTATTTTGATTCAATTTATGGTTCTGTTTCTTAAGCATTTTAACTTGAACAAGATAGGCCAACAAGAACTTTAAATGGTGCTCGGTAGTAGCATGTTTCTTTCTTGATCAATGTTAACGTTTAAGGTTTCAGGTCCGATGTTTGTTAACGGATCATCGTAATCAACAAAAATCAAAAAAATCTTTCTAAAGCTCATATACAAAGGGATCATACTGCGATGAGCTTGGAATCACTTTAATTTATATTCACCTATTGCTCAAGGTACAAATCTGGACCAAAATCTGGCCAAAATCTTGTTTGGATTTTTTTCTAAACTCTCCTACTCATGCAGGTGCTTTGACTAGAAAATATACACCAGAAAATCCTCCAACAGGTCCTCGAGGAAATATTTACACGCTGAGTTCTTAACAAAGGTATAAACTCAATACAAGTATGGTAAGTGATTAGTTGAGTTTTCAACTCATTTTTCGAATATTTTTGGCTTGGCAGCTTCAACCTCGATAAACGAGAATAAAGGAACTTAGGACAATACAGACAAAACTCTAACTCGGGTTTTAATCTTTCCTCCTTGTGCTTATTTAGAGCATTAAGGCAAATAGCAAAATAGGAAAGATGAAAATTTTAACATTGTCACACCAGCGTGCATGGCTCTTGCACAATACGTTATGGCACTCGGTTGCAAGTGGCATTGATTATTACGGTGTGAGTGACCTTGGAGGCTAGTGAAATAGTCCACATGGTGGGAAAAGGAAAGCGGGAGGTTGAATGGTTAAAGATGGATAATACCAGGGGTCGAGAAAAATAACACACAAAATAATTGTTACAAAATGCATGCATTTAGTTGTATAATTTGTAGACCACTAAAAGTTCGACTAATGAAATATATTTTATATCCATTTTTCTAAACCTTTTCCTAATCCCGTATAAGCACATTTCTCATGATTTGGTGTATTTGTTCCCAAATTATTTCTCGGTGGTGTTTGTCGGGATACCAATGGTTAGGAGAAAAGAAGAGTCGCATCTTATGTTGGGAATTCTTAATAAAAACAATGTCGAATAACTTGATATATTATAGAATGGTGCTGCAGATGCTTTCTGCAAGGTATTCGACCCTATCGAATGCACGTGTTACAGAATATTCTTATGGGATAAGACTATAATTGCTCTCTTATTTACTTTCAGCGGAGACTACCGTTGGAGTATTACGTGAATTTTGTCGCCTAAAAAACGAGCGAATGAACTCATATATAGTTTATATGTGTCCCTTTGCAAATAATCAGAAATCCTTTCAAATAGTTTGCCTTTGGAACAGTCACTAGACAACCGCCAGAAAAAACTGTTGCAAAATAATCAGAAATCCTTTCAAACAGTTGTAACCTTTGGAACAGTCACTAGACAACCGCCAGAAAAAACTGTTGCAAAATAATCAGAAATCCTTTCAAACAGTTGTAACCTTTGGAGCGAGTCACTAGACAACGCCCGAGAAAAAACTGTTGCAACGATTTTTAAAAGCGCTTTGATTATTAACACCCGTAAGTTCGGTGAAACTTATGTGAATGTGCACTCCGCACCCCCGTATTCACAATGTAGTATTCAGAGCTCACCCATCTTGAAACATAAACCCGATTATACCAAATGACCAATGATTTTACTTAAATCATCAACAATCCTCCCCCATTTAACTATAATCTTGGTTTAGTTAAAAACTGACAAATATAACAACTCATGCATTAATGGCAATGTCACGAAGATTGAATTACCACCTTAGTAATATTACACATTTCAAATATTCGAGTATTTAGGGTGTGTCTAAGCATTGAACCCTTTTACATATTTTGAATACATGAAGATAATATACACATAAGTTAAAACAACTCCAAAAGTTTATTATCGACACTAATTATACAGGCCTTGTGTCCATATCCATTCATGAGCATATAGAAAGCCAACCCTGAACTTCCTTGAAGCAGCCAAACTTCATGCTCATATAGGTGAATCTTTCATTGTGCACCTGCAATTGCACTATATCAAAAGATTTATTAAGAAGAAAAACTTTCAACCTAACCATGCGGGAAAAGCTCATACCTTTGGGATAATATCATGTGCGTAAATCTAAGACAATAGGCATTCCACATTGGAAATTTCTAACATTGTATTAGAGGAATTGG